>JADLZN010011302.1:0-180862 GCA_018155175.1 Sinocyclocheilus anophthalmus
AGCAAATCAGCATATTTGCATGATTTCTGAAGGATCATGTGACACTTAAGCCTGAATTAGATAGCCTGAAAATTTCAGCTTTGCAATCACAGGAATACACGACTTTTTAAAAATTATTCCAATATAAACAGGTTATTTTAACAATAACTGCGCTCCTCACTGGCTTTTTATAGTTGTATTATTTCTTTCTAATTGGGCATCCCCTTTTTCAGCACGCCTGAAATCCGCATACCTCCTTCTTTAATCCGTTTCTTTGTGACCTTGTAAAATAATATTTAGTAGAATGTGTGTAGTATCATCTGGACAAACTACATCTACCATTTCAGCGCTTTCGATTGTCACACTTACCCACCATTACCAATCCCATCCGTGTGGCCTTAATGGGTAGTAAAGTAAATGTTTATATTGGTGCTCATAATCTTGTCAAAAGTCTGAAACTGTGAATTCAGACTATTATCTGGTCCATTTTTACTTACTATATCGCCGAGAAGTTGAATATTTTTGATATCTTTATAACTGACTAAGTATTGGATTGACACGCACACCAAGTACAAGACTTAACTGAACAATGAACGAAGAAGACAGAAATGAAGGCCATTTCATAATATTAAAAATAACAGTCTGCTCATAACCAGCCCTTTAAAGTTCAAGTCTGCGATCACTTCACTGAACTCCTCATGGAATTAATCAGATCTGATTATGTAAAACGTGGGAGTAAAATAAGATAACACTGCATGGGTACATCACAAAATGCTTGATCTCTTCAGACGACCCTTTGCATTACAGGTCATCATGTATCAAATCTGTCTAAAAAGCCCCCGAGAACCAGAATCAATCAACAACAATGCACTTCTACCACGAGCAGTCCGTCTTTATTCTATAGTCATAATGATGCCATTCTTTTGACATCACTGCCACAATAAAATGTGTTATCTCGAGCCGGTGGAGATGAACACTATCCCTATAGACGCAGAAAGCGCTTCGGTGAGAATGTGATATGACTGTGATTGCCTTCCTCCCTTCTGCCGCAAGAACAACACAGTTGACCTTCCAGAGATTGAAGACTGACATGCATAATAGTACGCTAGCCTGCTGCTTTGACAACTCGTATTTTTGTGAGAGGCAGCAGTGAATCAAAAGCATGTTAGTGAAGATAGGGATGGACTTAATTGAATAATGCAGAGAGAGTGATGTGTGTGTCAGCTTTGTCAGTCTGGAAGAATATCTGCCGTGGAGGAAGGACTTTTTGCAGCCGTGCCAATTCTTGTTGCTATTCTTAGGCATACGAAAGCTTATTCAGTGCTATAATCAGAAATATCTCATTTGAAAGAGTCGTAGTGACATGTGACAGGCCATTTTGCTACACAGACAGAATACGGAGCCTTAATAATGGATTTAATGTCTATGTTAGTAGATGAAACAGACTGAACAGTCTTATGTATATGCAGACTGAACATGTTACTATTGAACACTGGGTGGCAGTAATGGTTTAGTTAGAAACGAAAGCGGCCACAGAAGTCTGTTGTGTGCCAGAAAGTCTCATCAAATTTGAATATTTGAATAATGCATTATTATATAGCACCCTAGGCTCTGAGTAAATATTTTAGGAAAATGTATTCTCACATGTTCCGTATTCGTACTTTTGCTGAGATTTCTTTCTTTTTTATGATTGGAGACTGCAAGACATTGCAAATTAGGAATCGTTTTATATATATATACATTTAAAAGGCTTTCTTTTGACAATATAAATGTCCCGTTTAAAGACAGGTTATTAATATTAACACACAAAGTGTGATGTTGACTACATATTTTAATCATAAATCTGTAAAGTGTTCAAGTATTTAATCTATAAAAACTAAAGCTGGTGAAATTGGCTAAATATGTCCTTGAAGCAAGATTTGTATACATAGTTTTGTGGAGGGTTTTTTGGTTTATTTTCATACTGCATAAATGAGCTGATATTTGAAACAGCTGAGATTTAATGACACGTTTGTACTTTATTCCATTGCAATCACATGCCCTTTAAAAGGCCAAATCATATTATTCATAAATACACTTCCACTTAGCGATTTGTAATCATATATTTATCAGTCATGCTTTTTGTTACAACTGATTTTGTAGCATTTTGGTTTGTAGGCTATAATAGATAACTTTGAATTTGTTTTCTAACGCATCTCTGTGGTCATAATTAGTATTTGCATTCGTTTAACTACTTACATTCTGTAGAGCAGTGGTTCTCATCTGGTTTTGCCTTGAGATTTTACATTTGGATGTCATGTGCTCTCCCAACAGAGCACCAAAAATAGTTTTTCACTCAAAAGTAATAACATGTTCTTTTTTTGAAACCCTTTTTCTCATCTGAATGCAAGGTTATATGGTTAGGTGCATTTGAATGATCTGTTTTAAAGCGTATGTGAGTATCTTGAAATGTACTGTATAAATAAAATATTTTATTCTGCATATTAAATTTGAATATATGAGTGCATCCATTCCTAGAAAAGCCACTAGAATATGATTCACCCAATCCAACTGAATCTTACACTAATTTAGTTGTTCCAATGAAGGAGGCCAGTGATCATCAAAATGCTTTTAGTCATAGTATATTTAGCAATGGCAGACATGTTTGCCCTTAGCCTCTAAATTAAGATTAAAACTGAGCGCAGTGTTATTGCATTAGACAAGAGCTTGTGTATGAATGAGATGCATTTGTTGCCTCTTTCAAGCAGCTACAGCTAAACAAACACCAAATTGCAAGTTGCCCCTCACATTCCAAGTCTTTGCTTATTAATTTGGACACACTGTGCAATCACGTTGATTGAGCTGCGGTAATAAATGACTGGTTAGAAGCTCCATTGGCTGTTAAATGAACTCGTGGCAAATGAATATTGCTTAAAGGAATTTGCCAGTATCCGCTAGACGAGTGTGAGGTACTGTCTGAGAATGAAGCTGTTTATTCATAAGTTTAAATGGCCTTGTTTCATCCAGGATTCTTTTAGTTCCTTAAAGCAAAGCAGTCAGTGCTCAAATTCCATGAGACGTTCACAAATGGCTTTTGAAGGAGCTGTGCTACGTGCTTCCTAATGAATTCCCTCAGGATTTACTGAAGGTGCCTGTCATTTTCTTGGCTGAGGGCCTTGATGGCCAGCACGCTATGTCATCTCCATATAGCTTCATACTTTCGGATACGGAGACTCCATATCTGTTCATTTGAAAGTGAAGATCCTTGATGGTGCTGTTTTATATGCTAAAACTTCTGAAGGGGGTTTACAAATTGCCTAGTTGCACAACAAAGCGATTCTTTTCCTTTTCTGTTTTCCCATAACATTAATTACCAGGGTTAACATAAAATATTGCTTGGCACAATTTAAATGATACCCATCGGCATTCTTCCTTTTTTTCCTCCATGTCCAACATTTGTTTCATAAATATATAAATTAAACGACAGATACACAAATAACATTGCTGGAGGGATGGATTTGTTTTCCCTCATGTGTGTCTGACATTAACAGAATCTCGGTAATTAAGGAGCATCTTTTTCTCTGTCTTTGCTGGAGAGGAAAGAGGAGGAGGACGCTTCACACCCCTGCTAGCGAGACTTCATCAAAGCTGTGTTCTCCTCACTCCATTAGAAACAGGAGAACCAGTCTGAGCCACACCATCAATTAAGATGGCAACAAAAGCAAAGGCGCACCTTCAGCTATCTCGTGTCCAATGTAGTGTTACTCAGACAATACGTCTCGGCGGAGAGAGAGAAACGCATTAGAGATGGATAGAAGGCCAAGTGTGGGCTTAAGTAACAGGAAATGTTCTGTGATTTAATTAAGCGAGGTGTAAATGCTTTGACTAGAATTATGAAATGAAATTCCTGGATGGCAAATGACTTTCAAGAAAATATATATATATATTTTTTATTTAATTGTGCTTAACCTTGGGTTAGAGGTTAACAAGAAGCTTTTTTATGTTTAAGGTCTTGTTTCACACCAAGACGTTACTCTGTAAATTTAGTCAGGGTAGCGCCATATTTATTTTGTGATAGAAATGAAAATGAGGCTGTGAGGGACAGCGAGTTCAACGTCTATTACTGTAACGTACTGTTTTTTGACAACATACCGATTGTTCAGTTGACGGAATGTCTTTCTGAAACAACTTTCAGTGGAAAAAAACTCCATAGAACAGTTTTGAAAGTTATTTGTGAAAATGACTTGATCTAGGATATTTATACAGCTTTACACAGCTTCGTTTTTTAAATTTAGTATCGTCAAACCTGATGAAGGTCAATAATGATAACTATAGTAATCAACGTTTGAAGTGGATCAAAAAAGTTTTAATCAAATGCAAGAACGCATTTTTGGTTTTAGGACAACTTTGATGAAAGGTTTTGATCCACTTTAAATGTTGACTAGTGTATATTACCACCCATATATTATGAGTAAAACAAGATGTGTGGTAAATATAAATTGATGATACTCAGGCATTTAACTCTACAATGAAAATTACACACACCCAAACTGAAAACATGAATTCTGAAGCATTTATGCTTATTTTTCAAAATGTATGTTTGTAATGAGCAACTACATAAGAATGTTTGGTGTGTGAATGTGTGCAGTTTAGGTTGTACAATAAAATACTGTCAAGTTGCATTTATCACAGATATATTTCGCTCATGAATTGAAAACCCTCAATATAAAAACCCATGGTAAAATTTTGAGGGGACCGCTGGCTAATTAGTCTTCTGGGTTTCGAGGTCACGAATGCAGCTCTGTATTGACTAATGAGAATCAAGTGTACCAGAGAGCCTTTTAATGACACAGTAAAAGATAGATCATTTCTGTAGCCTTCATGGTAATATTGCATGTGGTTTTGGGCTGTTCAGATCATGACGAAAATATCATATTTACGAGTTGAACAAACATGAATGCCACCACAAAATCAAATTAGAAGTGGAATAATAGGACATTTAGAATTTTCTTTGATCCCAGAGTTTTAGAGTTGAGGGCATGTCAGTGAGAAAATGACGGTACTCAATTCAAGCAGCGGTCACTGTTGAAATTAATGAAATTTCTATATACATTTTTTCATTTGCAATAAAAAATAAAGTTGCATACAATAATATTGTAGAATTATAGCCTAATATAAATAATGTAGTTTACTGTGCCTTCATAAATTGAATAAAAGCATCTAAAAGCAAAAAACACACCAGATGGTGAAGTAGAATAAAAAAGTGATTTTAAACACACCTGATGTTGTAATTTCAAATAACCCATATATACATACGAACTTCCCATGTGGACTTGAACACACCATTTCTTACAGTGTTTTTCCATCTTACCTATCAGAGAAGCCGGTTGGCCTTAATCATAAATCAATATGCATTACAGAATATATTATGTGTTACACTAAACTAAAAAAGAGAGAAAGACAACGTAAAGAGCAGAAATTATATATATATATGTAAATACTTATTTGAACTTCAGGAGAAATCAGCATACCATAATAAAAGTAAACAGAAGATATAAGCAGTAGTGTTTGTTTTATCTCTCTCTCTTTTTAAGGTTTTGACATTGATTCAAAATCGACTTTTGAAACAAACTTTTAGACTGTCGAATTCTTGGTGTTTGTTTTGTGCAGTTCATAAGAATCGCTCATCAGATTTCTCGGACGGTTTGTGGAAGCCATAGCTCATGCTGTGCCATCTGGGTGGGGCTGTTTCTGTGAGTCTGAGTTAAAAATGCTGTCGTTGATGAAAATCCTGAGGTGGCGGGAAGATGAATCGTTCATGTGAGTCCATATTCATCACCCAGGTGTCCCGCACTTCCGATGGCCCCTGACACAAGATAAAGAGCTGTGAGACAGGGGAAATGACCTCATCTGACAGCCTCAAAGAGAACCAACGGCACAATGGAAATGGATTGGCGCGTTCACAGGAAATATTACAGCATGCTGTATTCATGATGAGTGGTGCGATATGCTCTGCCCTCTTCAGCCCACCGATTGAATTGGCAGCTGTTTATTATTTTATTTTAGTTTACGGTGAAGCACGAAACGATGCCGCGCTGAAGGAGCTGTCTAAAAAATACAGCCGGATCGATCGGCGAAGGTTTAATATCCTTCATTTCTTTCAATCGACCTGGTGGCCCTTTATCTGTCAACAGAATTATATATTGTATGAGTTAGTGCAGTGTGCGCTTTGTTTGTTGGCTTTACGTTCTTTTTAATTGCTTGTTTATAATAACTTTCCATTAGTCTGTGTTCACTAGAGCACACTTTGTTCCAAACTCTAGTGAGCTGCTTCTTGCGATTGATTTCAATGGAGTATGTTAGCATTTTGCTTAGGTAACAGGACAATGCACTGGGGAAAAAAAAGGTGTAGGGTTCAGAAATTGCTAGTAGATTTCACAAACAATTACAAAGAAATGCCAAGTTACAAAAAAAATATCCAATTGTTGGGGGGAACAAAAAAATTAAAACATGAAAGTTTAGAATAGAAAAAATGAATGGTGTTAGCCTAAGATCTTTGTATTATGTAGACAACACAATTTTGGGTAAAATAATAACTGTTTAACTATTTTTAGTTTTGAATGAAATTTTAGTTTATTTATTCTAAACGTGTTTTATACACATTTTTGTTTGGTAGGCCTATTTATTGCAATGTATTCTAGAATTGAATTCTCCATGAATGAATTAAAATTTGGGCCAAATGAGGTGAATTATGTATAAATAAACATTAACTACCTTTTGGAAACACTCCTTTGATGCCTTAAAATGCTTCCTATGTAGGCATCTCACTAGGTTTTGGAACAGTAGAAAAAAATCTGAGCTCTCTATTTAATCCTCTGGCCTTTCAGTGCTCAAACCTTGCCGATAACATTGAAAAATAACATTGGTATTACTGTAATAATTGAGGCTTTGTGTGTTTAGCACTAGACATCTTCAAGGCCACCATAAGCTTTAAAACCGGGATGACATACGGTCGTATTTAGAGGAACGGACAGGAACCACTTCAGTTGAAGCAAGTTTATTTGATCTCTCACACTTCCGGCTGAGAAAACCATGAAACACAATAAAGCATCTCAGCATAATCTATTTATTTATCTTTCCCTTTTTTTCTCCAAGACCTTAGTATATTCTTTGAACTCCTCTGCGTCTCAGCTAGAGCGTGTGAAATCCATCCCGAATCAATACTGTCATATGATACCTTTATTTGACGATCTCTGTGCGGGCTACTTGGGATTGCGTGCAACCAACAGACGCACCTGACACGACCATCAAACATGATTTCCAGTGAGTGACTTCATTCAATATGGCTCATAAAGAAATAGTAGTGTGCAAAAATCAATTTTTGGTCAGGCAAGGTGACCTTGTGGGAGGGGAAGTGGTCTTTGCTTTAAGGCTTAGTCACTCAAGTGGAGCCATCCATCACTGCGCATTTCCAGGAAAAACAAATTATGCCCTGCACCAGCACATAAACGTGGCCAATCAATATCTCTGCCCTGCCTCAAATGCCACACATTTTACACCATTTCTAATCATCTTGTTGTCTTGCATCACTCTGCCAAGTTCAATGAGCTGTATCATAGCCATATTTTTTTTTTTTTATTATTATTATTATTTTTTATGTGCAGTTGTTAAAATGTGTGACATCACTTTTCATCTTCTGAACTAATCGGTTTTGTAGCTTGAATCAATTGTATGCTGCTCATAATAAAAAACCTTTTTGAGGTTCATTATTGTTGTTTATTATATTGTTTTTTGTATTGATATATTCTCTCTTTTTGTAACAGATAGTGTACATTTTTTCTTCTAACCACTCCACTGTCTGCTTTTTTGTCAAGATAGATATTCAGTTTTTTTTAACAAACTTTTTAACAGTGTAGATATAAAATATGGCTGTTATTATATTTTTCATTTACATTTCCGTTATAATAAAATACCTCTTTGGGGTTCATTGTTATGGTATGCTTATTATACTTTTTACTATACTTTATAGTATACTATACTTTTTTTTTTTACAGTGCATATTTATTTCTATTTTAACTATGAATAACTCTTTTACACTAAATATTTTCTTTTAATAATCGATATTTCATGCAATTCTCAAACCTTTTCCCAAGTCCTTTTTTTGTATTTTTGGTATTCAAGTGCATATCTTTTTTTGTGTTTTAAATCTTGACCACCACCTCTCCACTATGGGAATAGCAATATTTTTGACAATATGGATATATATAATATTTGAAAACATATTTTTAGCAGTGCAGATGTGAATTATGCTGTTTTTGTTTAATTTTTAATTTACATTTCAGATTTGTGTTTAGATTACCTCCAAACTCCTTGTCAAGATCTAAAATGACATGACATATAAATAAGTATCCTTAGTCTATACAGCATCTAAATTAAACTTTCAATATCACTTTTACAAAAATAACTAAAAGTAGAGACAGTGATGAAGGATTTAACAAGAGAAAACGTGATAAGGGCCCACAGTATGGTTAGCAAAAAACAAAACAAAAACGGTGCTTTTTCTCCAGGATTTAAAAAAATCAACTCAGATTGGATTTTTCTAGAAGTCATCTGTTTCATGTTGCCAGAGAATCGTTATGGGGGACATGGTCAAAGCTCTTCTCTCCTCCTCTCTTATCTGCACAATCCTGCTCTGATTGAAGCGGTAACTCTCAACTGCCTTTGATCAGGTCGTGTGTCACTTAAGACTGCTCTGAATGGAGTCTCATCTTCCTCATCCTGCAGAGTTCCAGATCGGCTTGGGCTCTCAATCAAAAACACAATTAGAACAGCATTAAAAAAAAGACAGGCCTGCTCCGTCTTATCCATACAATCAGCTGCCTTTACCTTCCTCCATTCATCCTTCTTTTTTTAATTTTCTCTTTTTTGTTTCACAGCACGTCAGGTTTTTTGAAGAATTAACCATTGATCACCTCCTGCACTCGTACATGTGATAAATGAAAGCAGGAAAAGCAGATAGATGTGCTGCTACAGTCCAGCAATCAGCTTTATTTATTTTTTTGAATTATGACATTTATTTTTTTGGGCTGCATATCTGCGTTTACTTAACGACAGAGATCGAAGATGAATTTGGTTGCTATGTGATGCAATTTCTTAAACCCATCCCTTTGGCTGCTCACACTGTCATGGCAATGTGGAAGATTGTTCCCGGGAAGACGGGTAGCACTTCTGGAAAGCATTAATTACCACAGAATGGGACCATTAATCAGAGCTGTCTATGCCAGACAGAGCAGAAGGCAGCAGAAAAGGGCTCCTCTCTGCTTCTGTGCTGAATGACTGGAGGTGTTCTTATGCATAGTACCCTAGTGCACAGGAGGACTGCAACCAAACTAGGACATTGACATAATATGAAGACAGATTTGCTTTGGGGACCTTACCATTTCATATATCTTAACAACAAGGGACAAGGAGGACCTTATAGTGCTCCTGAATTTCCACTAAATTTTCCCCTTTCCTCGTATCTTCTTGAATCATTGCAGATGGAAAAATTCTAAATGCATGAAAAACAACTAAGATGACACACATCTCTATTTTAAAGCCTACATGGGGCTTTATACTTATTTACAATAATCAACTATTTTAAAATTAATGCATTTAATGATTTTTCCTGCTATCTGTTGTGAATGTACAGCATCACTCCAGGCAGGGTTTGCTCTTAAATGCCGCTTGCTTAAGTGCTGCAAATGTTTAGTTAATTTGACTAAACAGAAGTAAGTGCGTTAATTTTGTCAATATTGTGCGAATGGAAACAGACTTGTAATGAACTTAATGCATTTGATCCAGTGGAGTTAATTTAATTCACACAACCTTAAGGACCCCAATGGAATCGCTTGACGAATGCAGTTTTCTTTCTTTTTCTGATCTATTCAGAGTGGCGACAGTGTTTCCTAACTGTTTTTGCATATGCGTGTGCATTGCATTCATGTAAAAATGCGCTATCATGTGGACAGTCAGCAAGAATTAAAGTGTGTCTAATGCCAGTAAAGGATTTTTCAGACTGATTAAACTCATTTTGAAAATAATTGCAAAAAGCTCTTCTCTGTACTAAATTGGCCAGTTAGAATGGATATTCAAATGACACAGTGAAGGGCGCAATGAAATTTCCCTCTTTTTGCAACTAATTACTTGTCAGCGGTAACCACTCAATCCAATCAGCGTTCAGTAACATGTTAGTATGTTTTAAATTATTATTGGTCCAAAAGATAATTAATTGTTAATGCCATTTGCTGGTGTATATAGGCTCACTTTTGTAGATTACGCTTTAATGAAAATACTCAGAACAGTAATTTAACGTGTTTTAGCTGTGTTGTCTTTGTAGCGTCTGGAGGTCCGAGCACTTCGAAACAGCGAATTTTTCCAAAGTAAGTGGTTCAATTGATTCGAAGCTTTGGTTTCCCCTCCACTAGGTTGCATTTGTTTGTAAATCTGACTGTATCGGTCATGTCGAGCTTTTGATTTACTAAAAAGAACCGTCTTATAAGAGTCATTTGTTGTTAAATCGGACTGTGAGTTATGATTTTGGTTCGCCAAGTAGAAGTACTTGCAAGCATCATTTGTAAATCAGAATACACTGGCCGCTAATGCTGTGACGCTAATACATGATTTGATATGCTATTGTTTGTCAGGTGGCTTTAGTGGATATATTCATTCTAAACGGCATTTATTTGGATGAACACTTGGATATGGAGGTATATTGGATATTAAAGGGATAGTTCACCCAAAAATTAAAATTTGATGTTTATCTGCTTACCCCCAGGGCATCCAAGATGTAGGTGACTTTGTTTCTTCAGTAGAACACAAACGAATATTTTGAACTCAAATCGTTGCAGTCTGTCAGTCTTATAATGGATGTGAATGGGAATCACTGCTTTGAGAGTCAAAAAAACATACACAAACAAAACCAAATTAAACCCTGCGGCTCGTGACGATAAACTGATGTGTAAAGACACGAAACGGTCTGTCTGTGCAAAAAACTAAACAGTATTTATATCGTTTTTACCTCTGATGCACTGCAATGTCTGAACTGTCCTGAGTGCATCCTCGACAGCCGGCACGTGAGGTGTCTTCTTCTTCTTCTTGCTTTACGGTGGATCGCAGTCTTATAAGTGCATTACCACCACCTATATCTCAAATGGACCATTGACACTATCTACAATCACAATTAGGAGTGTCAATGGTCCATTTAAGAGATAGGTGGCGGTAATGCACTTATAAGTCTGCGATCCGCCGTAAAGCAAGAAGAAGAAGACGTGTCACGCGCCGGCTGATTTGGTTTTGTTTGTGTATGTTTTTTTTTTTACTCAAAGCCTTGATTCCCATTCATAAGGAATTATAAGACTGACAGACTGCAACGGTTTGAGTAAAAAATCTTCGTTTGTGTTCTACTGAAGAAACAAATTCACATACATCTTGGATGCCCTGGGGGTAAGCAGATAACCCGCAAATGTTCATTTTTGGTTGAACTATCCTTTTAAGAAGTGACAAATTTTCAACGTTGGGGAGTATAGTAATCTTAGATGACCTCAAAGCTTACAAATTTAAACTAATTTCAACAAAACATGGCTAGAATTCACTTTAGATATTTAGTCTTTTGCAGTTATGCTCATGAATATGATCTTTCTCCATCTACCTTCTGCCAATTATGGCAGAGAACAGACAGTTATCTGTCTTGAAGACTCCTTTCATAGTGGCACAGTTCCTTCTGGCTAAACGTTCATCTTCATAAACCACCAATGTGCTAACCTTAAGCCAATCCACTGGCCATTTCAAGAGCATTTTAAGTTGTCTTATTACTCTCAATGATTTCTTTCAGCTCTTGATCTCCTGTTCTTATGAATTTGACTATAATTGGTATCCGAGTGCCTTTTTCTTTACCCATTGTTGCAATAAGCTGAATAAAGCTTCCCCCCTGCCAGAATGTATTTTTTGCTTAGCCTAATGTTTTCAGAGATAATAAAACAGATGCTTTGTTGTTTTTTAGCATTACTGCGGCACACATTCAAAAGGAATTTGGCAAATCGCATCGATCTCTCACATCAGCCGCTTTAAATACTCTGTTTAATGTTGCATCACATCTCTGCCTCTAATTATCGGAAACCTCTCGGCAAGGATAAAATGGATAATGCTTATTTGAACTTCTTCAAGGCCTTTTTTCAAGCAGTTTAGGCATGGCTCTGTAAGTAAGCGCTAGCTGGGTGGAATTTATGAGTAGTTTCACAATCTCACCAGATCCTGTCCTGTTATACTGTTCCATTAAAGCTCTTGCTCTCCTCTGATGTCATTATGATGTCATTATTTATTTTCCCCCCCAGAATGATGGTTGCAGATTCAGTCCATCTTCAAAGTAGCTGTGCAAGTGCATCTGCCAGGCTGAATTCGTGTCTCCATCCCACAGATATTCTCCTGCAGAGAACTGATTTAACAGCAGCATTTTAATGGCCGTTCACTTTGCAGCCAACACCGGCTAATGAGTCCACAATAATTAGTTGAGGTACGTTGAGCACCGCCAGTAAAAGTCCAGGTGGTGTGACTAATTACAAAGGTGTTCAAGGCCTTACTTACACCAGAACAAGATAGGGGAGACCCTCTGCCCATGCTTAGCTCTCAGTCAGAGGCACCGCAGCATTTGCGAGTGCCCAAGCAATCATTCCCACATTAATGTTTCTGCTAAAGTGTTATTTTCTTTGACAAGATGATTGAATATTTGTTTCCTGTCAGTAAGCATTGTTGGTGAAGTCAGTCTGTCACTTTTCTGAAGGCATAGCAAGCGTCATGCATCATGGAACATCTTTATGAACAATCAAAAACAGTCAGTTGACAGCATTGCGTTTACAGCATTAACGTTTTCATGTCTTAAGCAAAAAATGCAAAGATGTGCTAAATATACCGCTGCATATTTTAAGGTCTCACATCCTAGCTGTCAATTTGGCTTTGGTTACCTCTCAGATCCTTTTGCGCAGGTATTTTTATTTATTTATTTTTTTTAAAGTCTCTTAGGCCTTTTTTTAGAGGGAGGAACAGCTTAAGATGAAAGAGTTTTTTTTTTTTTGTATGTTTATATTTTTTTGTTTTTTTGGGTTTTTCCTTTCTTTTTTTTCCTTCCTTTTCCCCCACCTTAAAAAAAAAAAACTACAGGATTATGTACAATGAATAATTTAAAGTGGAAAAAGAAAGCTCAATTCCGTTAACCTTGTAAGTTATTTATTGTTTTTAGATGGCTGTCATGTTTGCTAATATCCTCCCCAGTCAGCCACAAGTGAAAATGGAAATTCGGTGGAGTCATTTTAGGGACGTCATCTCCAGAATGCATGCAGACTCTGATGGATGACTCGTACAAGGCCAGAGTTTTTTTGCTTGGGCGGAGGTACTGAAAATCAGAGAGCCTTGAATATTTATGCTTTATTCTTGACCTGGACAAGTTAAAATGACCGCTGAGGAATCCTCGTGACCTGAAAAACAATAGGAACACACATTTGCTACTTTTGCTATGGTACAAAAAAGGGATGGTTCACTTGAAAAAAAAAAACAGAAATTTCTACCATTATACCATTTATTCACCCTTACGTTGTTCTAAACACAAAATAATGTATTTTGAATAATGCTTACGCTGTTCTTTTCTATACAGGTCTACACAGTCTTGTGCCAGAAATGAAACAAAAGCCCTATAAAAGTAACATTAATGATGAACTAAACTTTTATAAGTTTATCGTATGCTTCTGAAGCTTGCTGGTTGCTTTTATGGTGCGTTTTTGTTCTTGTCCTTGGTTCAATTGCTTGTTATTTTTTTTGTGTTTCACAGCTGAAAGAATTCCACATATTTAAATGCTTTGAGGTGAGTAAAACACGACAGATTTTCATTTTTCGGTGAACTATTCCTAAAGTATAGTTTATCAAAGTCGGCACACATGCTTCAGTATGTTGAGCGCACATGGATGAAAATGAGTCAGACTCACGTTTTTATTTTTGGTTATAGAAGACCTCCAAAACGTAATCCATAGTGCGGATAACTTTAAGTAGTGACATCCTCTCCTCATTGTCATTGTTGAAGGTGATCACTTTGATGCCCAAGAATCTTTTTTTTTTTTTACTCCTCCCAGGATAATAAAGTGCCTTCACAGTCGTTTAGATGAATTTCCAAAGCTCTTCACTGACAGATGGCTTCTTTTAGAGAGTGCTGTGATAAATAGATTGTGATATAAAAGGTGAGACACAGGCCAGCATTTTTATGGTTTGAAGGTGCAAGCTGCTGCAGGTGCAGATGTACTAAAACGCTATTTCTAGACCAGGGGTAACATTTGCCAAAGACTGGTTGATAAGGAGGAAAATATAATACTGATGAAAGCGAGTGTTAGGGAGGAGGGGGGGGATTGAGAAAATGGAGGGTGATTTGTACGGACATCAAAGGTCAAGCGGGACCAATTTTCATGCCTTGGCTTTCCTCCCAGGAAAGGGTGAGGTTTGGCAGACTTGTTCTGCTTTATTTATTTTTTTTCAGTTTTCTTAAGCATTCACTCAAGGTCAGCTATGGAGCTTGGGTCGACGCATATGTCAACATCACAACTGCAGTGCTGTTTGTTTCCAAATAACTTTGGGAAAGTCACCGTGGGTGAACAACGCCCCTTGAATTTGTACATGTTTATCTTTTTCAAATTCTTGACTTTGTCTTTCTATCTTCAATTCTTTAAGTCGTTTATAGATCTTTGGACTATCCGTCCGCTCAAACAGATCAGAGTGGCAGATGTTCCATTGTTTACACAAAGTCTAGTTCCTCAGAAGTCCCTAGTTTCCACATGTCCTTTTTCTGTCCTCTCCCATGTTCATTTGATAAATCACACTGCCTTTGGTTTATGTGGCGGGCCGGTGCCTTTGGAGCTACTTTTGGCCCGGCATCACCGGGGTTCTGAAGGACTGGAGGTAAATTGTGCAGCCCTCAGTAATTCGCTTAATGTTTCTGGTATTTTCGTTCCTCACAGCAAATGGCTTGTCGTGTAACTCCCAGAGAGAGTTTGCCTAGATGGCGCTTGGCTGCTCCCTCAAAACCCCTCCTGGGTGCCTGGACGGTTCCTCCCGGGGAGTTCTGCCCAGGCTAAAGCTGAGCGTCTCTTCACCTGCGTTGCATTTCTACCTTTGCTCGTGAATAATTCATGCCGTAGCCGTGTTTGGTCTGAGGCGGTGGGTCTGTTTCTCCTGCAGGTGTAATGAGAGGCAGAAGCGGTGGGCTTTGAAAAGGATACTATATGGATGCAGGCCAAAGCTTTACCCTTTCCATGGGTTCAATGTGACTGTAGAGAGAGCCAGGCTAAATTTAACTCTAACGTCTCTCTGAGATCACCTCCAACCCGCTCTGTTCGGTAATAAGACCTGTTTACCTCCACAGCTCCGAGAATTAGCCCTGGCATACGCCGCCATTTTACCTTCCCTCTTAAGAGGCTTTGCAGTGTATTTTTTATTTTTTTGCTGGTGAACTCCAGACCTTGTCTTCCTGAAACGCATTAGTTATCATGTGGAGTGTAATCTGAGTACATGTGATGTTCTTTTCCCCCTAGTGTAATGTGTTTATAGAATATGGCATCCTTGTCAGATCAATAAAACCAACACGGACTGGCTCGGGGAGGACAAGCCTGGAAAGCAAACAAAAAGGGCCGCCATATTATCGTTTCTCATCCTCGTATCGTTAGAACTCCTGCTGAATGTGTGAGACTCAATGTGACATGTTGTCCGTGGCACATTTATGTAACCGACAAGTTCATCCGTGCTGTCATCTCAATTGTTCAACCCTGGCATCTCAGACAGGCCGTCTTTTGGAGGATGAGACTGTGACAGTATGGTATGCGGCATTCATTAATGATGAGCTGATTTGAAATGAGCTTGCTGGAGGTTTTGCTCCCTCAGGTTCCCAAACATCTCCAAGAATAAGTTGAGCAGGAGAGACAAGGACTGTGGGCAGGAAGCAATGGTGTGTTTCTGTTCCTGTCCATTTTCAGAATGATTTGTAACCTACCTGTGCAGCATCATTACTGGGAGGGGCGGCAACCTCCCCTTAGAGTTGCATGGGTACACGAATGTGCATTCACGAGACATGTTAATAATCGGCGGCAATTACTGCATTTTGGAGCAGACAGAAAACGTGGGAGGCTATGAGGGAAGGTCAGTCAGCATGACCTGAATCGTAGTTTTCTCTGCTCTTTGTCATTTTCTCCAACAAAACGTTCTCGACCCTTTATTATTTCTCCGTGCTTTCATCTCTTCTGCTGAAAAGTGCTTGTGAGGGGTGATTTTGATTGAAGTTGGCAACTGGATCTTGTTGCACAAATTCTGTTGGGGCTTCTTTTCGTGACAGTTTCTCACTGACAAATGTATTCTGTCCCTTTTAATGTCTCTGAAGAAAGTTGTTCCCATGCAATGACAATTTTCTTTCTTTTCTGTCCCTCTTTTTTGTTTGTTTGCTCTTCATTGCGTTGTTATGAGGAAAAAGTTTATTGCAGCTGTACTTTAAACCATGTGTTTATTCATTGATACCTTTTATACTTTTATTCCTGAAAGTCATTTTCAATTTGGATTTAATTTGAATTTAAGTAGCCAGAAGAAAAAAATAAGTATTTATATTTAATTTTATCTGTAGTCTTTAATACATTTTATTTTTCAATCGGAATTAACTGATACACATAATGGAAAGATACAACTTTAAAAAAGATGAAACTGTAACGTATATAAATAAATTATTTGGAATTTTTATATATATATATATATATATATTTTTTTTTTTTTTTTTATATATATATATATATATAGATATATATTATATATAATATATAATATAGTATATATATAGATATATATACAGTGGTACGGAAAGTATTCAGACCCCCTTAAATGTTCACTCTTTGTTATATGCAGCCATTTGTAAAATCATTTAAGTTCATTTTTTTTTTCCTCATAAATGTACACACATCACCCCATATTGAAAGAAAAACACAGAATTGTTTACATTTTTGAGATTTATTAAAGAAAAACTGAAATATCACGTGGTTCTAAGTATTCAGACCCTTTGCTGTGATGCTCATATATTTAACTCAGGTGCTGTCCATTTCTTCTGGTCATCCTTGAGATGGTTCTACACCTTCATTTTTGTCCAGCTGTGTTTGATTATACTGATGGACTTGATTAGGAAAGCCACACACCTGTCTATATAAGACCTTACATCTCACAGTGCATGTCAGAGCAAATGAGAACTATGAGGTCAAAGGAACTGCCTGAAGATCTCAGTGACAGAATTGTGGCAAGGCACAGGTCCGGCCAAGGTTACAAAAACATTTCTGCTGCACTTAAGGTTCCTAAGAACACAGTGGCCTCCATAATCCGTAAATGGAAGACGTTTTGGACGACCAGAACCCTTCCTAGAGCGGGCCGTCCAGCCAAACTGAGCTATCGGGGGCGAAGATCGCTGTGATAGAGGTAAAGAAGAACCCAAAGATCACTGTTTCTGAGCTCCAGAGATGCAGTCGGGAGATGGGAGAAAGTTGTAGAAAGTCTACCATCACTGCAGCCCTCCACCAGTCGGGTTTTTATGGCAGAGTGGTCCGACGGAAGTCTCTCCTCAGTGCAAGTCACATGAAAGCCCGCATGGAGTTGTGTGATGGTGAGAAATAAGATTCTCTGGTGTGATGAGACCAAGATATAACTTTTTGTCCTTAATTCTAAGCGGTATGTGTGTAGAAAACCAGGCACTGCTCATCACCTGTTCAATACAGTTCCAACAGTGAAGCATGGTGGTGTCAGCATCATGCTGTGGGGGTGTTTTTTCAGCTGCAGGGACAGGACGACTGGTTGCAATCGAGGGAAAGATGAATTAGTACAGGGATATCCTGGACGAAAACTTTTCCAGAGTGCTCAGGACCTCAGACTGGCCCAAGGTTTACCTTCCAACAAGACAATTACCCTAAGCACACAGCAAAAATAACGAAGGAGTGGCTTCACAAAACTCTGTGACTGTTCTTGAATGGCCCAGCCAGAGCCCTGACTTAAACCAATTGAGCATTTCTGGAGAGACCTAAAAATGGCTGTCCCCCAACGTTTACCATCCAACCTGACAGATCTGGAGAGGATCTGCAAGGAGGAATGTCAGAGGATCCCCAAATCCAGGTGTGACAAACTTGTTACATCTTTCATGCTGTATTAGATCAAAGGGTCTTCTACTAAATACTGAGCAAAGGGTGTCTGAATACTTAGGACCATGTGATTTTTCAGTTTTTCTTTTTTAATATATCTTCAAAAATGTCAACAATTCTGTGTTTTTCTGTCAATATGGGGTGCTGTGTGTACATTAATGAGGAAAAAAAATTAACTTAAATGATTTTAGCAAATGGCTGCAATATAACAAAGAGTGAAAAATTTAAGGGGGTCTGAATACTTTCCGTACCCACTGTATATATACACACACCATCATACACTTATTTCAGTGGGTAACATGGCTTATTAATATTATGTATGTTTCTCAAAATACACCACATGTTGTATTTACGATCGTTCATACCGGGTGGGAAAAGCGTATAATTAAAAACTACAATTGATAAATGTTTGATTTGACTTCAAACAAAATGGAACCAAATATGAATAATCCAGTCAATTAATTTGAATGATGCTATCAAAATATTATCTGATTTAAAAAAAATTTTTTTTATCAAAATGTATCTTTAAACAATTTGGTGACCATTTTGTTGTGCTGTCTGTCTGTGAAGCAAATTAAACTTCAAGTTATGGTGCTTTTTGAAAATGAATTGAAAATGAGTTGGAATTTTAAATGCATTCTCAATTATATTCCGAATGGCGTTCAGTCTTGCTCTGAATATTTTCATTGCAACAGAAAGGCAAGAATATCTAATAAAAATTCAGCCTTAATCCGCAAGACTATAAATGCGCAAAATAACATACTATATTTAATATAATACATGCACCACAAACCTTGTAGTGCATTGTTTCTTATACATGTCAAGTCTGTTCTCTTCATGAATGCATTTTGAAATGTGTTGACCTCAGCATCTGCGCTTGGGAAGCACTGTGAGCTGTATTCGAAATGCTTACTGAGGAATTTGTTCATTGATTGTCAGCTAAACATGGCTGAGAGACGTGCACCTTCTTTATACCCCGTTTCTCAATATTTCATCAAGTCGACATTAACCCCTCGCATGATTCAGCCTGTTCTCATTGTCACATGGTTATTGCTTCGTCGCTTTGCTGTCTCACTCAGCCGCGTTGCCCCATTAAGAACGCTCAACTTGTCATTCTCATATTTCACACCGAGCCTGGCTATGCAGGTATAACCAATGGAAAACAATTACCTCCGGCATTCAATAATGACCCCATAGTTAAGATTTGACCTTGCATGTGATTTGTCTGCACCATAAACAAGAGAACGTCGACTGTGGGGGGCTGTCTGAGTGGTCATCAGATTTTGATTATCTTAATCTCTCCGAGGGGCTTTATGGCCATGCCGTCAATGAGCAGGATTCAGCAGTTTTCTACAGAAGGTTAAAGACGCATGCTTTTTCCCCTCCTGCTGTTCTATTACATGAGCAGCTGTGCCATTTTCACTTGTCTAAAAACCCATAACATTTTATTTCAGCTTTTCTCAAGGTGTCATGATCTTCAGGTTTGCAGGTGTGATGCCATGATGGATGTGTTCCTGAGCGGAGCTTTTTTTTTAATGTCCTCAATGAGCATTTTCACACCTTTTTGTAAGCACCTGAAGAGTTGCGAATATTAAGTGATTGCATTGGATTTATATGTGAACAAACCCTGACAGTAGGTCATGTTTGAAATATTTACGACTTATTTGAATTGACAGATGGACTTGCATTAAGGGATCTATGAATTTTAATGCAGTACTTGGTGTAGGTTTACATTAAAACACATGGAGCCTTTAATACAAGTTTGTATGCCATATAAATATGTGTGTCTTTAGGGAGAGGGTTCATTTCAATTCTTGAGCTTTGCTTGAGCTTCCACTCTCATGTTCCCATCTGTGCATCTGCAAATTAAGACAATTAGTCATCAAACTGCTTGAAAGCGCTTATGCACTCATTGCTGTATACTGTATATGTTGTGGAGCATCTGATACTGTCAGTTTTCCTTGCTTTTTACTGTTATTTATAAGGCAGATTTGAAATAAGCAAACATATGCTCTGCTATAAGCGTCAACATTAGATTACCCATCAGTTTGATAGCGTCAACAGCAGTCTTCAACACTGAGACACTGAAGCTGCTGAATGACAATGACTTCGTCTTATTTAGAACCAAGGACTCGTATATTCCTTAGTTTTTATTGACTTAATAATGACAGCGGCGTCAGATATCAACCTCTGACCTGCAGGAACTAGAAGACGAGTTCGGTTACTCATGCTCAGTAAGGCAGATCTGCGAGGCAGGGAACCGTATGCCGTCCTCCGGTCACTAAGGCTGACATGCATTTATTAAGTCTGCAAGTTCCCTTGGCGGAACACATCAAAGGGAAGAGGCGTGGCTGACAGCTGGCCGCAGGAGCGGCTATCGGAGACTGCATCTGAAAGATAAATGCATGCATGCCGAGAGCTTCCTCTGGCCACCTTCATGTAGAGAGACCGGTGTAATTGAGAAAGATGGCTTCTGCCAGAGTGGGGACACAGAGTCCTCTACGTGCGTCTGTTCCTTTGGCAATACAAGGTGAATCTTCTTCTAAAGCTTACAGCGTTGATGAGCTGAACTCCAGCCATTCCTGTAGACAAATGGTCCCATCTACAGGAGGTGTGACTGGTGTAAATTATGGGTTATTAATGTTCCTCATTGAAAGTGTATTTATATCTTGGAAAAGGTTGATGGTGTTACTCTGAAAGAATGACTTCAGAGATGAAAGAACCTAATTTTCTCTGTTTCTCTGGGCACTTCATGGACAACAACAACATTTATTTATAAAGCATGTATTTATAGTGGGGTATCAGTTTTTCCCCCCACATTTTAATATTTACAGTAATTTAAACACTAAGAATGTCCAGCAGCATATACAATGTGTTGCATAAGAACCTTATGTGACTTTTTTTTATAAAATGGCCAATTCCTTTGTCTTTAATTTCATAGCTAACATGAGCTAATTTGAGTATGTTTAAATGATATTATTTAATTGTAAATACTATACACAATTATTGTAATGTAACTATATATAATTTTACCTATTATATATTTTTGAACAATTAAACCTTGATTGAAAATTTACTTTTTTTGCAACCGCTCCCCCCCCCCTTTTTAATCTATTCTAATATTTTTATTGTTTTATTTATTTATTTTGGTGCATGCTCTTCACTGACACTTGTCTCCTTGGTAAACAAGTGAAATTTAGAAGTTTACAAATATTTTCCAAAGTATTAAAAAATGTGCAGTTGTATTTTAACTTTTGTTAGTCAATTTATTACGCAAGATTTGTTGTTTGTGGTTGAAATGACACTTGTGGACAGTCAAAGTTTGTGTAAACTTGATGTCAATCAATTTGACGATACATTTTGTGACACTTTATGATTGTTTCACTTTTTGATTAGGTTATTGTCATTTTTATGATGGATTTTCATGTTTTGAGATCGAATGTCTCATTGTGGGATAATAAATAAATAAATAAAAATCTTTGCTTAAAAGACATTTGAAAAGTAGCAAAAATAAATCAATGGGAATATGTAAATGTTTTCCAAGGCAGTTTTAGGTGATCTTCATTTAATGGAAGTTGAATTAAAAAAAATTAACGAATGAATGTTGAATAAAAATCAACCCCAGGAAATAAAAGTGCCCATAGTTTAAGTAACTCCCATCTATCCTTGAATCTCACTTAGGGTTTCCGAGAACCTTGGCTCGAGAAGAACGTTCACGTGTTTCTTGGTTCCTCTGCACACTCAGCAGATGTGTCAATGTTATCAGAAAAGGAGCAGCAGGAGCTCAAAGCGCCTCACCCTTCTCATTTGCTTCTCTCACACACACTCATTCTCTAAGCCGTCTGGAACGTCTCCTTGCCTCTTTTCTGCCTCGTCGTTTTAGCCTAATTGTGTCGATTCACAGGCAGAGCGAGCCGCATACATAATCAATTCCGATACTCAGTCTGAGGATCCCCGGCTTTCCGCACATCAAAGCCGCGGAGCCAGCCAAGACCAGCTGGTTATTCTCGACCAGCCGTCCCACACAATATCAGCAGGGGAGGACGGGCCGAGGACAAACGTTTGTCACAAGATGCCGAGAATGTTTTCCTACTGTAAATATGTTCTCCTTCACACTGTTAAAGGTGCTGCGCGTAATGTCTCCTCTGAGTGATGACTTCGGTATAAGAGACAGCATAAAAGAGATGCCCGACTTCATTTCACTTCAATTGCAGACGCTACTATATGGCCTCCTACTGAATGTTTTCTCAGTTGGCTGAGTATCCAGAGAGCTATTCACATAAAAGACTCTGATAGTGCCAGCGACTTTAGTGATTCATTTTCAGAGTCCGGGGCGACGTAAAATGGAGCCGGTCCAGATGGTCCGTCGGTGAGGTGCGACATCCTACTACATCCCATTAAAAAAAGTACACATCCTCGTTGAGCACTTTTCAATGTCCTCTGCCCTGTGGCCCCTGGCGCAGAATCGTGCACCAAACCGGCTTGATTTAAAGAGTAGGTTATTGCCATAATTGGTTTCTTGTTCTCATTTTCTGGTGATCTTTCTTCATTGCTCTTCCTCTCCCTCTCTGTAAATGTCAGAAGGTTCCTTGTTGTACGCTTTAGTGCTTATATCAAGCAACAGTGTTTCCGCGTCTTACAGCGGAGAAGCTTGTGCATATTATTCCTACTTAAGTCAGCTTGATGGTGTTAATTCTCTCACGGTCTGCTGGGAGAGCACTCAGCCATAATATTTAGAAACAACACACTCATCATATGATGTATCGTTACACTAGGCTATTAAGACAGACAGCAAGTAATGCCTTGGAGAGCGGCTCTTCAGTATCTAGCACACTCGGTGGAAACTATAGATTACTATCACAGCAGACACACACACACACAGAGACGGCTCATTTTGATTGCTCCTTACATGGCATTGAGATAATGAACTGTTGTCTGAGGGAGCAATTACATTTGTGTGCCCAACCAGGACAAACACAAATCTTTGACAAGAAGTGATATTACAGTATCACTCCAAGAGCAAGCCGGGTGTGCACGTCACGCCTTTGTGCTGAAAACGGTTTGGCATCACATCCCCATCGTATACTCGCTTTCTTACAGTTGACTTGGCAGGATGCAAACTTTCGGTCATGACTTGTGGGTAATGTAGAGCGCCGGCTTGTCACGAGAGCTCTGAGCCTTTTGAGCTGGTGGGGACACACAAGAAAGAAAAATGAGATATATCTTTAAAGGAGTATAGTTCACCCAAAAATAAAATTTCTGTCATTATTTGCTCATCTTTGTTGTTCAAAAAACATATTTATTTTTTATGTGTTCACAAAAAGAATATCCTTGTTCAGGTTGTGCGATTATATACCAACTCTTCCGAAGTTATACAATAGATTTTGTAAGGAACAGAGTAAAATTAAATTCAATATGTATTGATGAGTTGCAACTTGATCGCTGCAACTTGATCACAGAGTCATTGAGTTTCATTTGAGAATTGAATTAACCCTTTTTTAAACAATCATTCAGATTTATTTGGTTTAGTGAACTGATTTATATAAAAAAAAGATTCATTCACAAATCATGAACACTTTACAATAAGGTTACATGTAGAAACATTATCTATGACGTTCAACTGCAGGACAACGAGAAGAAAAGAGATGCTTATAAAATTCATCAAAATGATTGTTAATTTCCTTGGGATGAGTTAGTAAGGTACCGTTCTGAAATCTTTTTTGATAAATAACCCCTACTATCCTGGCAAGAAGCTTATCTGCCTTGTCTCCCAATTCAGACTGCTTCTGTTTGAGTTTATTTAACAGATTAGAAACCTGATCACTCAAGATAGAGTTTTCATATTATTTATATTACAATTGAAGAATATGATCTCTCTGAGATCATAATGATTGTTTTAGACATGAAAGTATAGTTTCCATCTTGGACAAAAATCTATGATTCTTGAGTCTCAGCCTCAGACTTCAAGCTCTCGGACCGTCTGATGCATATAACGCACAAAACTGGAAACACTTCAGGAGTTTTGAAGTCATCATCGGATTGGTTGAATTCCACAGGATTTCCTGGACACGTTCTTTAACGTTCTGCCTGAAAACGAAGATGCCGTGACGGCAAACCCTGCACGTCGAAAAGTGACGCTAAAGGGGTACCTTGAGCTTCAAAAAGTGACGCCAAGGGGTCCTGACCAAGCATCAACATGTGACGAGTTGGGAGTGAGAACGTGTTGACCGGTCTGTTATTGTGGTGACATTTCCACGCCCCTAAACATGACATGGCACAAAATGAAACGTGATTCGTTGCTTTTCCTGTCAGTCCTCTTGGGTGGTTCTTGGCCATTCAAAGCGGCAATGGTTACCAGATTTTTTGCTGTCAGTCTGAAGGTCTGGCTATGTGAGACTAGTGCTTCTCCCTGCTCACAGAGGATTCATATGCAATATTATGGCCTCTTAACACTACTTTACAGGTTGCCCAAAGAAAATTAATTAACATTAGTAATAAATCATGTATCATGAACTAACAATGAAAAATACTTGGTAACACTTTACTTGAAGGTGTCATGAATATGAAGGAGGTTTTATGCATGTTTATGACAACTGTCATTAAGTGTCATTAATTTTTAATGCAAATATGACATTATTTGACCTAACCCTACACCTACCCTTACCCCTAACCATAGCCCATAACAAAGACTTCTCAAACAATGTCATATCTGCATTAAAAATGAAATAACTGAGCGAATGACACTTAATGAAAGTTGTCATAAACATGCATAAAAAAAACTTAATATTCATGACATGTGTCATGTCATGATTATGAAGGTGTCATGTCAGTCTTATGCACACCCCTTCAAGTAAAGTGTAACCAAATACTTTTCTACAATTTGAAACGTAAAAAAATAGAGTATAAATTAACAGTAATGTATTATGAACATGAATTAGCAATAAACAATAGTGTATAAATTAACCTAGACCAATAAATGCTGTTAAATTGTTGTTTATTGCATGTTTGTGATTCCTATTGCATTAAGTAATGTAAAAGGTGCTGTAGGAGATCTTGGAAAATGCTAACTTTAGCCTGATAGCACTGTAAGCAAACGTCCCACCCTCCCTGCAAATTGCCGTCCAAAGCCACACCCCCTGAACGCACAAACGCGAACAGAGCAGACGACCAGAGACAACATTACTACAATACATCATGTGTCATTCGCCGGTGAGAAAACAGTTAGTAAAAGTACTTCAATACCAGGAAGGAAGATCAGGTTGTTGATGTTTGTTTGACATTCTCGCTCTGTCTGCACAGCGTACATGACCGCGCTGATGACGTATCCTGTCTGCGCGAACCGGGTGCACAGAAGTATGCAAATATATATGTTGACAGGCAGGTAGGAAAGTCAATCAAAACGCTCGTTCCGAGCGTTTTGATTGGGATATTTATGGCCTAGCCTCCAAGCATATATAAATAGATATAAATACATTTAGACCCCTTAACTTAATGATTGCTATCGGGATGTGAAGAGACTTTCAACCAGCATAACAAAAAATGTTTCTTAAGACAATCACCTATTGCACCTTTAACAAATTGAACCTTGTTGTAAAGTGGTACCCTCAAATCAGACATGGTTACTTCTCTGGAGACTTTAAATGGGGACTTTTTCTAGTGAGAAAAGATCCTAGTAATTTCACATGCATTTCTTCTAGAACTTTAAAAGAGAACTTTGATTTCAAACATTGCCAAGAAACCAAAGTCTGCAGTCAAAAGCCAGAATCTGACATTTCAATGCACACTTAAACGCCTCTGATTAAAAATGACTTTGCTGTACTGTATGGCAGCAATTTGCATCTTGCTTTTATTCCTCTTAGGAATTTTAGGAGAAATATCTGAGACAAAGTTGATATTTCATTAGCTAGTCTCCTGATGTATGAAAGAGCCATTTTTGAACATAAAAACGTTCCTCAGGGAGACTGAGTTAATATACCGTGATGATGACACCACCAAAGTCAGGCACCGAGTAATCTCAGCACACGAATAAACTTCAGAAGAGTCCTGTTTTATTTCTTTCTCTCCTTTTTGTCTGTCCTTATTTACTTGCAGCTTATCAGAGAGCGAAGCCTTTACTGTATCAGTGTAAATTAAAGCAGGATCAGTCTGTTTTTTTCTTTTCCTCTGTTTTCCTGAGGATTTGTCCAAGAAAGAGGTATTTGGTTTAGCAAAGGATTTAAGTCCCCTGCTGCTCTTTTAAAATAGCGCTGTCTTTGATGTCCAGAAGACAGGGCAATGCACTTTTTTCTTCATTTTTCTATATGCACCCATTGTGTTTTATTTATTTTCTGTGGAAAATGATTTTGTGGGTGTTCACAACCCATTTAATGTGACATTTCAGGGTGAATCGGGATATTCAATATAACTAATGTAGGACAAGGCTTGATTTCATCCATTGGGATTTGATTGGATTTAGAAAAGTGGTCTCTATATGCCTAGTGGTTTAAAGGAAAGAGTTTGATGACGTCAGCCGAAAAAGAAAGTCTTGTTTCGGATGTAGACAAACATTTTTTCCTTTTTGGATTAACGTACACCAATGACTCATGCGTAATAAGATCAGGAAACGTGTGAAAAGAGAGTGAATATAGGGTCAATGTTGGCTTCATGTCAACTTTAGCCAAGCAATAAGGCAAGTGTGTTTCTTTCTGGTCTAGTTGGGTTATAACTAATCTTTTCCCAACAGTAGCGTTAGGCCGGCCGGCTGGCAACCGGGCTCCCTGAGGGTTGAAAGGATCAGGCTGGGAGGTGGTTTGCTGCAGGCAATAAATCCTTTGACAATCTTGCCACATTTGTGGGGAGCTGAACTCCTTTTTGGTATCATTAGCGTGACATATCATCTGATATGTGGAGTTAAGCAGCCTTGGAAAGTAAGATTCACTTTGAGGACCAATGGCTGCTTTTATGTATTTTGTTTGCACATTTTCAAGTTCTTGTCTTTTCTCAGAGACATGGAGGACTGTTTATTGTCATGCTCTGAGCATGTTGAACCATGGTGCTAATATGGGTGATGCAGGCTTGAATCTGGCATGTTTACATTATTTATCCAATAAAAACGTACCATAAACATAGATTTCCTAAATTTTTCGTGGTGTTATCAGATCGATGCTAATTTACAGGGCATACATGAAATTTAATCAACAGAGGTTGCCAAGTCATAGTCATGTATTAAGCATTGTCAGCAGTGCATTATGCCATGCAATTAGTCTTTGAAGGCGTCAGAATAATGTGCCGACAAGACCTATCCTGGTACATTTACATGCCAAAGAGACAAATCTGTCTTGACCAATCAATAGCATTTGTTTCAATTACACTTAAAGTGAGCTATTATAACGATTTTCTGTGCTATATGTTTAGCAGATTACTGATGTATTTCTGACCCAGGTATTTGATTAGATGGCAGCTCTCCAGTTGATAGCACTATGTGTCCCGCAGACATTGATCAATAAACTCCATTAAACCGCTTTAGATGCTGTGGTTGAAAGTTACAGTAGTGCTTCACAGAATTAGAGCTGTTGGTAACGCCTACTCGGTTACACGGTTCTCTCCCTAATCGGATAATGAATAAAACAAATGATGTGGTAAAAAATAAACATACTTCCTGTACGTGATTTTTATACACAGAAAGTTAGAGATGGTCCTCACTGCAGAACACATGATCCAGGGGGCGAGGTTGGATCCAGATCCAACTCCTCCCACTTTACATATACCTAAACCCACCCCCTGGTTTGTGGATCCAACCACACCCCCTGGATCTTTGTTCTGCAGTGAGGGGCTACTGGAAAGTTACAGGAATCTAATTGGCCGACCCATCTTAATAAAAATAAATAAAGAAATAAATATCCTTTTCATGATAAAATTATTATATCTTTAGTATTCATAAAAATTATACACATATAGAGATATATATATATATATATATATATATATATATATATATATATATATACTATATACATCAACCACACACACACAACATTATATTGTATCTTTCATAAATATATTTAAAATAAATACATTTAAAATTTATTACAATTTAAATAATTTTATATTGAGAAGCGAAGACTGGAACGTTCCATTTATAAAATGAGTGACTTACTTAAATTCTTGACAAAATTAAAAAATAGATATAAATAGTTGCATGCTGATCCACCTCTACATGTATGCCAATGGGCATTTCCAAAAGCGCCCGAGGACTTTTTCATTGTGGAAATTAGCCTAGGTTTGCACTCGCTACCTATTTTGCTCAGAGGAACAATATTCCATCAGAGCGTTTTATGCTCCCTGCAACAAAAGATCAATGTTCCATTAGAATAAGTGAGCTGTTAAATTCATTTCAACCTTGGTGCTATTATTTGATTTGGGGTCGTGTTACGACATGTTTGCCTCCTCTCTCGCTCCAAATGTTTCGCCCTCTCCCTGGCTTAATTCATTTTATGATGGCCAGCAAATGCCAATCAATATCACTCATCACTCATTGCAGTTCGCGCCTACGTTCCCACAGTGCGGCCATCCTCTGCGAGAGGATTAAGTTTCTACTGTTGAAGGCACTCAGAGAAGCATAAGGGTACATGCACTCTCGCCCATCGTCTTGATCTTCATGGTTTCTGCTGGCTCATCTCTTCCACACCTGCTCCACCGTGAACAAACAGACGTCTACTTCCATGCAGCTGCTAATTAAATTAGAACCATTAATCTTCATCAAATCTGGGCTTGGGCTCTCAAGTTTCTATTACATGCAGCGGATGAAAGCTCTAAGAAAGGAGAGGATGAAGAAATGAATTGATCAACACTAGCAAATCGTGCTTAAGAGTTTTTCTTTGGCGCTGCGAATAACTGACGAGCAGTTGAATGAAAAGAGACAGCGCCTCAGACCAGCTTCGCAGAAGGGTGTAGTGTAGGTTTGCGGGTTTCTGACCTCAGGTCTACAGGTGCTGGCACATTTTCACCTGTCTTGCACCTTCAACCATTTGTCAGGATGCCCTGATCTTTGGCTCAACACTTACCAATGCAATAACCCCTGGCGCTGTCTTTTTCAGTATCAAAACACATACTCTGGATTTATTAATAACTACTGCGTTGTTATGAATTCAGAGTATGTGTTTCCGAAGCTCTCTGCATCCCATTTCTCTGTTGTACTTCAAATACAGAGACAACCGGTTGAATTTAAAGAGGGAAGTGCATTAGGCTCTGTATTTGGCTTCTCTTGGGCTTTCTTCAGTTTTATCTGATTCTGTGATAGTGGAAAAAGTGAGATTACATGGACCTTGTGTGAGCTACTTGTTGAACAGTCTTATCAGCTGGGCCGCATAATTATTCAGTATGTTAGACATGTTTTGCATGATTAATTATTCTTTTGTGGAAGGATTGTTCAGCTTTGCTGCCCTTCGTTACGCATGTTATTGCCGCGTGCCTCTCTTCAAACATGCGTCTCTACATTTTGTGACATGCAGGAGTCGTATGCTTTCCTATATTAGACTGTGGGATGTTATTGCAGTTATTCACCAGGGTCATTTTAAAATAGTGTCTTTCCTTCTGATAATCAAAATGTTTTTTGTTTAAAGAACCATTTCCCTTGAATAGTAAATATGTTCCATACGGAGTTATTTCAGTGCTGCAAATACAAATTCAGATTTATTTTTTTTAATTGAAAACCTTAACAGACAGGCATGACACAGTAACTGCCAAAAGTGGGAAATTTTTTATAGATTGAAATATATTCAATAAATTTAAATGACTTTCAATTATATTATATATATATATATATATATATTATATTATCTATATCTATTATATATATATTCAGTTGTTGTGTACAGTCGTGCATATGAGCTTCAAGTGGCATTTGATGATTTAAGTATAAATAAATGTTCCTTAACTTCAGCCATTTATGCTTTATAACGCTTAGGCACACTGCCAATGGACAATATATTGTAATGTGGGTATTATGATACATTATGCATGAGGATGTTATTGTCCCGTTGGAATCTGGGATAATAAATAGTACCAGGTTTTAAGGCTTAGTAATATTGAATCACTGCAATCTGGGGAAATGTTGTGTACAACGCAGGTGAAATCACGTCTGACCTCTGCCTTTTGTGAGTAGACATTTGAATATTTGATTTTCTTCAAGTTGACTCCTGCATCTGTTTTTCATCAAATCACAGACAAACATGTGGCCTCTGCCACTATTGCCGCAGTTACAGACAGTGTTCATTTCACTGACTGTCTTACTGTTACTAGAATATCTGCTAGAAACATTTCTCTAAGTGGAATGTGGGCTGAATATGTCAACACAATCTAATGTGGTCACCCTTATTACTGATCGGGTCACTTTACGGGCAGTAAATTTTTGTTTCACCATCACATGTGTGTAAATATATTGGCTAAAACTTAAAATTGGAGACATTTAATTGGAGATTTCTTTAGTTCAAGCAAATTGTGCCACCTTTGTCATGTCCCTGGATGATGCGCTAAATTCTAAATGGAAAAAAATAGGATTTTGTTTTCCTCTCAAACTTTTTATTTTCTATGGGGGAAACAAAATTTATCTATTTATATATATATAAATACACACACAACACACAATTGAAACTAATTAAAAACTTTATTTAGGATGCATTGAATTATTAAAGTGACAGTGGAGGCATTTACATTTGCTTCAATCAATCAATCAATCAATCAATCAATCAATCAATCAATAAAACAAACAATAAATAAATTGTTCTTTTAAACTTTCAACATTAATGTTTTACTGTATTTTAATCAAAGTAAATACAGTCTTGGTGAGCATAAGAAACTTCTTTCAAAAACATTAAAACATTCCCATCCTTTGATGCAGCAGTTTTCTTTTTGTGTATGTAATACCTGAAATAGTACTTCAGCTTACTCTGATAGTTTCAGATAACCACGTATAAAAATATTTCATAAAATTATTAAGTGTACAAAATGTACTGCATAACAGGAATGATCCACACTAAAAAAAGTGTTCTCTAAAGACAAGCTACAAAATAACTAGCCTGCTAGACCTTCAATAAAGTGAAATCCCGCAGCTGAGCAGAAGTGCCAGCCTCTGGCTTTTGGCTGCTGAAAAATGCAAGATTTGCAATATGAACCCTGTGTCACGATAAAAACTCATGAGACAAAAGACATGTGAACAGGCATGTCATGATCTGATGCCCAGAGATGACACACTCCCTCACCTCATTCAAGTTTCCCCGCAACCTGATCAAATGGTGTCACATCCAGCAGTGTCAGTACACAACAGCGGCAGACAAGAAGCCCTGTCCATCAAAGAGCTCCCAGGAGCTCGGATGCTGTTTGAATATGAAGGGGAGGCTTGCAGGTTATTGTGTGTGGTGATGGAGCCCGGCTGGCTACCGGTGGGGTGACAGAGAGTCTATTTTCTACATGACTGGGCTTTATTTCAACCCTGCCGTGAGCGAGATCACAGTGATTGATTTTTCTCCTCTGCCATAAAGCGCTGTGATTATGCACAGCATCCAATCTTTAATCAGAGCTAAGTGTCTTAATCCATTATTTCTGGTGGGGATAGGTGGGCATGGAATCGTCCTAGTATAAACGGCATTTGGATTTGGGCCAGATCTGGACGTTGGGGTATTGAGATGGCTGGCCATCAGAGTCTGTCTTTAGCGGTAATATAAATCAGGGATGTTCAAACTTGGGACCACTGGGGGCCTGCAGAGTGGGAACTAGGGGATCTGTGGATAATTTGTTTTTTTTCAGCATTTTATTTTATTTTGAAAAAGAAAAACCTGCATATCTTTGTGAATATTGTTTGTCATATACATACTATCTGTGGAGGTTTTTCTTGTCACTCTCATCTTTGTCTTGCTGTAGCTACTTGTATACAGTGCCACTTTCTGTAAATACTTTGTGACAATGTTTATTGCTCAAATTATTTCTCTAACTGCTTGAAAATATTTTTTGTAAAAATGTAATGTTTTATAGAAAAAAGACATGCTGTTAATTTAGCATATTTTATATTTTGTTTTGGCTTAAGTAAAATGACAGACACATACATTTTATGTTTTTTTTTATAAAATATGTATTTATATTTGTATATTTTCATACATACTGCAGCCAAAAGTTTGGAATAATTAAGATTTTTAAATGCATCAGTGATATTGTGAAACTTTATTACTATTTAAAATAACTGTTTTCTATTTAAATGTATTGCGAAATGTAATTTAATCCTGTAATATTAAAGCTTTTTTTTCTTTAGCAGAGATTACTAACTCTAATGTACTGATTGGTCTTTATCAGTGAATATGGTCGATCCATTTTATTCATGTTTCTTATTGTTATCAGTGTTGAAAACCGTTTTTGCTGCTTCATTTTTTGTGGAAATATGTGGAATATTTTTTAATTGTACTTACCCCAAACCTTTGAATTGTAGTTTTTCAATATTTACAACTGAAATACTACAACTGTTACAACTGTTTTCAATGATGATAATAGTAACGAGATCTTGAGCACCAAATCAGCATATTAGAATGATTTCTGAAGAATCATATGACACTGAAGACAGGAGTAACGATGCTGAAAATTCAGCTTTGCCATCACAGAAATAAATTACATTTTTAAAATGTATTAAAATAGAAATTAAATAAATTCAACTTTGGTGAGCATTAAAAAAAACATCTTGCAAAAATATTAAAAAAATTATTCCAAACTTGCCCTGCAGTAGTTTTTTATCTGAAAATATTTAGCCTCTTAATATTTTAGAAAAGTGGGCTCCTTGTCAGGGAGATCATCATATTTGGGGGTTTAAATGTTTGAAAACCTCTGTTATAGATGACATCCATTCTCTTAATGTGCTGTTGATCAGAATTGGATAAAGCATTTGTTGACCTTCACCTTGTTTGGGTGAATGTGCAGGAAATGTGTTTTCAGACTCCAATGAGTCTGTGCATTTCTATTTCAGTGAGCATAAATCTAGAGCTGGGGGCAAAGAGAGAGGAGGGGGAGGCAAAAAAAACAAAACAGCCATGCATCACCATGGACAGGTCATTGGAACAGTGCAATGCAGTGTCTGAGAGTTTCAAGATTAGAAGGGCTAATAATTTTTGAGGGCCATGCTTTATGTTAATGTGGCAGGCCTCGCTGTATATTTCTGCTGAGACGGTGCCTTTGTGGCGCTTAATTTAGCTTTAATGGAACTGTTGTGTTAGTATCTGCAGCAGACGCTAAGATTTAAACCCTCTGGAATTAACTGGCTTTATTGCAGAGGACGTCCTGTGATTTATCTCACGTCTCCGGACATCAGGAAAGGACACACGAACCCAAACAAGTAAAAAAGGAAAAACATGGCAAATGAACTCGAATTGCTACAGTTTTGTACCTGTGTAGGAGGAAAGGTGGAAATGATTCTTGGGGTCCAGCAGGATTGTTGTTTTTGTAATGAGAATTATTGTAAAGTCAAAATATGCCATAATTATTAATAGGCCTATTCACAAAGTTTGTTTTGTGTAATGCAAATAGTTTTAATATTTCAGTCTGCTCTATTTTAGCATTCAGTTTTGCAATAAATATGAATGATAGGATGAGAAAATTACATTATATTATATTTCTATAATTCTGAGTATTGTTTTCAGATAAAACCTTGGCCTATTTTTGCCATTTAACGTTTTAATCATCTTCTAGAGAGTCTTCTATTTTTGCTCTATATATTTTCAGATTATTCCCAAACTCCCAGAGTATTTTATTTCAAGAAAAACAAGAACTCCCAAATTCCCCAAAATATAGTGATGAAGTATGTTATTTCCATTTATATCTATATAGCTAACTGAATTATCTTTTAATCATAACATAATCAATTCATAATTTCACTTTCCACTTCCACTTTGCTGCACTAATTCGTGGTGCTTCATCTCGGCTGTCCAAATTCATACCGTTTTCATTTTTCTTAGATAAAATTCATTAGTGATGATCTAAAACCCTTTTTTGAATCATTCATGAGCTCACTATTAATTATTAATCAATAATCGTTATACACTCATTACGCTAAATGTTCATTAAATAATGTAGTTTATCTTTATCCATCTCTGAGCTTCATTTGTAGTCTTTTTTAAACATTGCTCAACTCAAACAACTGTGAAACTTTGTTCTCTTTATTATTTGGCAAGGATAAGAAAATGCACACTGTTTTTTCTTTCTTTCCATAATTTAAACTATTAACCATATTATTGGCAGGCACTTTGGTAACTGGCTTTTCTTGTTGCAAAAATGTTTAAATTGTACAGAAAGTTTTTGGCAAACAGATCTCCCAATATGTGTTGCAGCACAATTTGTTTATTAAAAGTCAATTTTTTTTGTTTAATCATTATTATTTATTGAAATTGGCACATAGTCCAGCTCTCATGCCATGACACACATGCATATTTCGACCCACTTCCTTTCAGAGCAGCAAGCTGATAAAGGTCACTAGCGCCAGGACCATTTCATTAGCTAGTGAACCCAATTTAGCTGTTTAATTTAAATAAATGGAAAACTCGTTATACGTGCACCCTGGGTTTTGCTCCTTTAATGCGGTTGAATTCAAATTCATATGCAAATGAACCATCAGCAAATGCTTTTAACTGTACTAAATGCACAATGTAGTACTACACAGAACATTTTAATAAACAATTTTAAGAGGCTTAAAGAAAATGGCTCTGAAGTTTCATTGCAGTAGGGCTTTATCGTTCCAGCGCAGCCTCTGCCCAGTACAAAATGGCATGGCTTTAGCAGGCCATCCCAGTTCCAGAAAAATTGGCTGTCATAGGCTGCACAGTTCATGCATGACTGAGAAATGCTTAATATGTGGATCCATCCCACCTGCTAGCAGGAGCAATATACAGTGAGCCTTTTTGTCCTTGAGTATTCTTATTGAAGTGTCAAATATAGCAATGTGAGTGCAGGTTTTTGTGCCTGTGGACATGGATAAAGAAGAATGGTTCTGAAACATATTTATGATTTTTATTTTTTATTTGGTGTGTTATTTTTTTGGTCTTGTTGCACAGGGATTTTTTTTTCTCACCCCAGATGAACACAATTTTTCATGCCTGCAGTGTCTTGCCTTAAAGGTCCAATATATTTTATGTGTAATCTTTTAAGGTACAATACAATTTGTAACTGATGCATTCAGGAATTTAGCACTTGTGGGTGAGGTTTTCACTCACAGCATTAAATAAGCCTGTTCTCTTCCTCAAAATGCATGATTCCCCCATGAAGCAGGTGGCAGAGGGCTCAGAAGGTCATGCTTTGGAAGCTCAAGGTGTTTGTAACTGATCATTCGGCGGGGTGAGCACATTACAGGACACACAGAGAGGTGTCGCCTCGCACTTCACGCATTTACAGTGTAAGACTTGGGAAGACGAAGAGTTATCTGATATGGTGTGAATGTTGTCAGTGATTTTTTATCTACCGCAGCCAGAGTGGTATTAAAGCAATAAGCCATGAGAGACAGCAGATGCAATGATTTTTGCCATGGTTATGGCTTGTTTGGCATGATGCATTCTTGACTGTGGTGAAGTCATTTGGATGGTCTGTTGTTTTTATAAAATGGCAGCTACAGCAATATGAGAGAATATTAGATGATTAATGGTGCGTATTATTGCATTCTGATGGGATGACATTTAAACAAGTCAGTACATGTCAGTAAGATTTTTTTTTTTTGAAAGACATTAATTTTATTTAGCAAGGTTGCATTCAATTGATGAAAAAGTGGCAATAAACTTTTACATTTTTTTACATTGTTTTCAAATAAATGCTGTTCTTTCCATTTAACAAAGAATACTTAAAAAAGTATGGTTTCTATGAAAAAAATTAAAGGGGTCCTATTATGCTTTTTCACTTTTTTAATTTTAGTCAGTGTGTATGTTTGGGCATAAAAAAGATCTAGAAAGTTACAAATCTCAAAGTCCACTCCAAAGGGAGATATTTAGTTTTTTTTAAAAATCCCTTTTCAAGAACTACAATGAACGGCTCGTTTGGACTACAGCGTTTGTTTCTGGGCTTTGTGATATCACAAAGCAGCTCATTGGAATATCATTAAAAAATAATTCCTGCCTACAGAAATTGGAATGGTTGGGGGGTGGGGAGGGGCAAGGTTGTGGTTAGAACGCTTGGTTGATTGAGTGCATCAGACGAGACGACGAAGAAGAAGTGCTGCTGCAGAGTTAGTGCATCAGAGAAAACCAAGAAGAAGAGCTGCTGTACTGTAGCGTAAAATTTTCGGCACGTCTAGAACAATTCTTAAACGCTGTTTTTTTTTGTTCACCTCTGTGCCCAAACGTCTTTGTTTGGGCTTCCGAAAGCGGATGATGTCAGGAAACAGTGGTTGCAATTCACTTTTTAACTCTGTTCCTGAGCATTATAACCCCAATTTGCTTTTGTGTGCTGCGCATTTTATTGAGGACAGCTTCCACAACACAAAGGAGTACAGTGAGGATCACCCAAAAGTTTTTGTTGAAAGACGGAGCAAGGGGGCAGTAATGAAACACTGTTTAAGCTGTTCGCCAATCACAACGCACTGGGACAGCTAACCAATCACAACACATTTTGTTTTCGGACCTTCATCAAAGCCGGAACTAATCGAGCCATTCGTGCCAGGATGGGGAGAAAGGTATTTAATAATGTAAATTATGTGAAAAATAAAGCGTTTTTCGAACCACCAAGCATGAGAGAATGTTCTAGTACACCCCCAAAACAAATATAAGACATTGTAAAAGAGCATAATAGAACCCCTTTAAGCTGCTTAATTGATTTCAGCATTGATAATAATGAAAAATCTTTCTTGAGCAGCATGTCAGCATATTGAGGTGATGCTTCAAGAATCATGTGACACTGAAAATTATGAAAGCTTGTCACAGGATTTTAAAGATTAAAAAAATTAAAATAAATAAAAAAGGTAATTAAGCTGCATCTCACAATCCTGACGCTGTTTTATTCTCGCAATTCTCCCCCCAGAATTCTGACCTTTATACAGCTTTGGAATTGAGAGAAATAAACTCGCAATTTTTTCAAGCAATTCCGAGTTTGTACCTCGCAATTCAGACTTTTTCCCCTTAGAATTTTAAGTTTATTTTCGCACTTTTTTTTTTTAACCACAGAATAAAAAATAAAAAAAGTCATTGCAACATTTTATTTAACTTTTTTTTTTAAATATCACACAATTTTCGACATTTGCAATGTAACATCTCGCAATTCTGACATCTCCCAATTAGCTAAAACAAGCTTCCATAGAAGACTGTATAATGGCTTAACGTCATTATCTGTCGATCTGTCTGTCTGTCTGTCTATATCTATCATCTGTCTGTCTATCTATCTATCTGTCTATTTATCTATATCTGTCTATCTGTCTATCTATCTAGCTGTCTATCTATATCGGTCTATCTATCTATCTGTCTATCTATCGTCTATCTATCTTGTCTATCTATCTGTCTATTGTCTATCTATCTGTCTATCTGTCTATCTATCTGTCTATCTGTCTGTCTATCTGTCTATCTGTCTGTCTATCTGTCTGTCTATCTGTCTATCTGTTATATGGTTATCGGTCATCCGTCTGTCCGTCTGTCTTGTTACTTATATATATATATCTATTTGCATTTATATTGAATTTGATTTAATAATAAGGCATAAAATCACAAGGAAACCATTGAGTTGACTGAGCTTTTTTTACCCACACGTGCGATTCTGTAAATATTCAAAACATTTTGTTTGAATCCAAACATTTTTTGAGGCAAAGAAGGCTGAGTGACTTTGTGCTAGAGCAGCTTTTAGCTGTGTTGCAGGAGCGGTGAGGAGAGTTAGACAGTGCTCAAGGATAGCCCAGAGGCTAGGTTAGCACAGACACCACCAGAGAAACTCTACCAGAGACGCTCCCAGCAAGCAGAGGGAAGAATCGAAAAGGAAGCTGAGGAAAGACGATGCCCAAAACTTTTTTTCCCTGCTCCAAACATCTCTCATGCCATATGTTTATTGAATGCATACAGTACAGCATGTCACTTTGTACAAGTGTACTTCTCTGACTTTCAGCTTCTTGGGCTATAAAAATTTAAGCTGCGCCACCGCTGAGGGGCTGTTCACTAATATTGGCTCACTCTTCTTTCAGCTGTTTGGCACTGATACATTGAATTATAGACAGGAAATGTAATATTCATATAGGCCAGAGCGGTGCATTTTAATCTGCGTGATCCTCATGGAGTGCAATGGGTAGCTCAGAACGAGGAGCCCACTGGGCATTCTGGGACGGGCTGCTATGGGACAGAGAGTGCTCTGTGTGCTACATGCTTCATTTCATCACACACATTGCTCAGCAATTGTGGCATTTTTTTAAGTGTTGTGAGTGTGCATGGCTGAAATGCATGATTCATGATTTATAGTTCTTCTATTCATTATTGACAGCAGGTATATAAAAAATTAAAGCTATGTTTCTATACGTGCATGGTTTTGTATTTGATAATGTATATCTTGTTTATGTTTTTATGAAAGAATCTGCCAGCTGATAGACCATAAACATTGCCTTGGTAACCAATTTCTACCTTGAAAAACAGTGAGATTTTTAAACTTTTTGAAAGAAGTTTCCTTGTCACTTAACAAGGCAGCATTTCTTTGATACAAAATACAGTTTTCCATTTCGTATATTTTAAAATAGAATTTTTCTGTGATGGCAAAGCTGAATTTTTTTCTGCAGTCTTCAGTGTCACATGATTCCTCCGAAATCAGTTTATATGCTGATTTGCTGCTCATGAAACTTTTCTTATTATCAATGTTAAAAACAGTAGTGCTGCTTAATGCTTTTCGGAAACCATGATCCATTTTTCCAGGATTCTTTGATTCCTTGAATAGAAGGTTAAAAACAGCATTTGTATTAAACATCTGTAACATTATAGATGTCTTACTGACATTTTGATAAATTTAGGCTTGTATACAAAATATAATGATAAATAATAAATGTTACTAACCTACACTTTAAGTGACACGCATGTAGTTTGTATTTATCATATAAAATTATTTTACTGTAAAAAAAAAAAAAAAATTGTTAAGTTATCATTAGATATTACGTATTATAATCTAATTTATACTTTTTCTTTTGTAGTATTTTACTGTCAGTTATATGCATTGACCTGTTTAAAACATTTTATTTTTCATTTATAGGGGAAGGTAAATTACAGGTAACCTATATTCTAGTATATATATATATATATATATATATATATATATATATAAATCAAAAATGGACTTTTTTACTGAATATAAACATCTTGCTTGCAAAAAAGATGGACTGCAGTAAGAGCCTGTGGCTATAGTCATGCATTTACTGATGTGGTGATGTTCAATGTTTGGTATTCCTAAAAAATCTTGAATATCGTTTTGTCCTTGAGAATGTGACGGTCGGGTGCTGACAGTCGGAGCAAGGGAGCCAGTCATCGGGGTGATTAGCTTTAATCTGGCTTCAGTTCTCCCTGACTTCACAGGTCACCAAGCTTCGGCTCTGGCCACATCCACAACCCTTCCAGCCTAAGTGGGCGCTAGAATCGGGCCTGTCTGAAAGGCCAGATTTCCCTTTTTCTCTCTATCTCCCTCTTTCTCTTTTACTCCCTCCCTCTTTGAGAGCATAGCCTCACAGACTCCGGGCCTTCATTGTTTGTGAAGCCGGGACAATAGGAGAGATGATTGCCTGAGAAACCTCTGCTGATGTGTTGTGTCTGTGGGCGGGGCTGAGCTGGATTTCGTACCGCACACACTGCCATCCTTCATCGTACGGACTCACACCATTTTAAAGGGTCATATTATTAAAGTGATTATTTTAAAGGGGTCACGTCATGAAAAAAGAATTGAAATAAGAATTTAATATACTTAAAATAACTTCCTCATGTTGGGTATGAATACATAAATCCATGATTCAGTGTTCTGAAACTCAATGAAATAAGGTGGAATTAATATAGGTGGATAACCCAATTTCGAACTATCATTTTATTTTGCATTTAATAAAATATTAGAAAATATATCCACACATTGTTCTGTAATTGATTCCCCACATTAAAATCACCTGGTATTTTATTTTATTTTATTTATTTGTTTGTACAGATTTGCAGGTCAGTAAAAATTCAAATTTTATATTTGTATTTTATATAGTTTATAATATTTTTCATGCTTACAAAGCAGCAGTTGTTAAAGGATCCCTCAGCACCATTTAAATTGGCAAACCTGCAACCATCTAAATTGGCAAATTTCAGGTGCAGAGAGGACTTTTACATAACACTTTTAGACAAGCAGCATGAAAAATTACTAACATTACATAAAAAAAAAAATGGTGGACTTGGTAATTGCCACCATGATCATCCCCAAAAATGAAATAAAAGTTCATCAAGAACCAGATGGTTGCATTTCTAGGTGGTTACTAGATATATAGAGCAGCTTGAAGACCTTCAATTACTGTTCTGACCCCAAACCCTTGATTTTTAAAGTAGATAAACTCATTCTTTTCATAGCGCTAATACTGTGTTCTAGATCATAATAAATGCAAATTTGCATTGATTCATTATCCTTTAGTGCCATGGTTGCAGAGCAGTTGTTTACAGATACCAGATTTTGATATTAACTGCCTTTCATGCAATCCTTATCATCGCAACAAAGGTTCCAATTAACTAGAGCGTGTGCCTTCTATTTCCTCTCTCACTGCATTAAGTCCAATAATGAATCATTGTCAACCGCATGGAGGGAGAAAATGAATTGGAGCTTGAGTCCTGGGGCGTTATTTTATGACTCTAGTGTGGCAATTCAAATGGTTACATATTATTATTGAAATTATTAAGAATTATTGGGTGATAATTTGGCCGCCATAACCCATACAAAATATGGAGTGCCACATTACAGTTGACTAACAGGAAAAGAAATGGTTGTGTGCTGCTAAGAGCTGAATACTGTATGAAATTGAAAGTAAAAAATTTAAGAAAATCTATCCCGTTTAATTTAGACTAAAGGGTTACTATAGGGATGGAAATGAAGCATGGGGCAGTCGTACTGAAAGCTCATCTCGGGGAACGGTTAGAGTGCAGTGGAGCTTTTCAAATCTGTCAAAACACTTGTGGATTTTGTCAAGTTTTATCTGTATCCGAGCGGCTTGTGAACATGGGGATGCCTCTTTCCACTAGATATCAAATTTAAACAAATGTTCCTGCTCCTTTGCTATTATTGGGGATCCTTATGATTTTTCCCTGGGTTTCCGTGCATATGTGACTTTGAATATATGCTGTGTCCATACATATGTGTGTGTATTTTGAGTATAGATTGTAAATACGAAGCACTTCTACCAACATCTAACAGGTTTTAGTGGTATAAAACAAATGAATGTCACAAAGCAGAACATATTTTATCAAAATTACACAAAATGGTATAAAATTGTATAATATAATACTATAATTTATATTGCATTATCCTATTTATCCTAAAGAATTTTGGGAGAAACCAGAAAACAAAGAAACTAATGCTTAATTGAAAAAATGCATATAGACTCAAAGTTCTTCTGGGATAGTCCTATATAGCATAGTTGCATACTTTATTTAACACACATATTTGTAGTGCTTCTCTCATCTTTAACAATAGAATCCTTTAAGGCAAGCATTTTCCCTTAGAGCAGCCGGTGTGAGGAAACGTGTGTACAGCATAAGTGGATTACAATTCTTAAAAGCCTAAACGTGTCTTCTGCTCATGAAATTTAGAAAGCTTCGCAGATGCTTGAGTTCCAGGCTTGATTATGCAGAGGAGCTTAACTAGGAATTGCACTTAGAGATGATTCGGATTGAGCCAGAGGTAAAAACGTCCATTTGGAAAATGAAGTTGAGGAAGTTCTAACTTAGGTCACTTCTGAAACTGGCTCATGGTTTGAACAGTGGACGACTTGCGATCCATTATAGTCTAATGGGGCCCTGTATATTTCATTCAAATGAAATGCTATATTGATTGTTTAGTTCATGTAACTGAAGAATTTCCAAATGAATCAATATTGAATCAAATAGGAATTGAATTGAATCAAAATTTTGCACTGAATTCCATTCCTAGATCTGTTTATTCTTATTCAAGCAATGCATCAAAATGATTCTTATTATTATTCAATACATGTACAACCGTATATTTTGAAATGTTATTACAATTTAAAATAGCTGTTATATTTTAATATACATTAAATTGTTATTTATTCCTGATGGCAAAGCTGAATCTTTTCCCTTCTTCGTGTCCACATCCTACCCTTCCAGAAATCTTCTAATATGTGAAATGTGGCTCAAGAAACTTGCTTATTTTTATCAATGTGACAGCTTAGTATTTTTTTTGTTAGACACCATTTTTAGAGCAACCGAAAGTTAAAAAAAAAAAAACATTTTATATTTATTGTAATGATGTCGAATACTTTAATTTTTCTTATATTTTTCTGTAATTAATTTTGAATTAATTATTTGTTTAAATGTACTATTATGATCAAGTCTTTCTCATTGTAAATATTTGAATAGTATTGTTCCTCACCAAAAGATGACAGGTTTATTTGTAATACATTGTTTGGAAAAAAAGAGGTTACAATTGCCTCCACTCTCCTGTGTTGATACTAAAGTAATTTTCTATCTGCATAGTCTGTCGCACAGCCACCATTTTGAGTTTCAGTGCATAGCGAACTGCATCTGTTCTTGCTCCAGCCTCAGCTTTTGTCTTATCCCATTGTTTATTCCAGTGGGTTATTTGTCTTTCTCATTGGAGAAGCCAAGATTTGAACAGATAAAACGCATAATTACCAACGGCTCACATATTCATGTGGTCTGTTCGAAGCTTTCACACCAGTGTTCAGGAAACAATTTAGCTGTTTCCCTCTCATCTTGCCTAAATGACATGAAATTAAGTAAAAAAAAAAAAAAATGTTTTCATGTGGCCCAAGACCACTTTAGGAACTGCAGGTGTTAGACGCTGCTGGAAAGAGGAGAAAGTACGAAGGACGACCAAGAAAATAATAAGGAAGGATTAGGCAAGGAAATTAGGTTAAAATGAGTTATTTGTGTGTTTGTGGTGTTAAACAGCGAAAGTGTGTTGACTGTTTTACCTGTGAACTGAACTCTGTCACCTTTTTACCATCTGTGCAGTTAGATTTTTTTGTAAAGCAGGCAGATAACACCTGTCATACAAACTAACAAAACTTTCACCAACAAATGTGAGTCTGAAATTTAAATTCCCCTAAATAGCTGAAAGTTTTGATGCTGGAGTGTCGTTTTCAGTTTAGAGGTCTTTATCTCTCACACATGCATGGAAATGAGGATATACGCCGACATGATAGAAGATGAGAATAGAAGATGATATGGAGTGACTGAGGATTGAATGTTCGCCAGGTTTGCGGTAGAAAGCAGATAAAGAAAGAAGCTCGCTGCAGAAGAAATAGGAAGAGAGTGTCTGGGGGATCTTAAAGGAGAAGAACACAATAGGTAAATCTGTGACAGGCAGGTCTGTATAGTCAGAAACAAGAACGAGTGAAAGATAAAGAAAGCAAGAATGAGCGCTACTGTACACCATAAGCGGGTCTCCTCCTGCCTGCCATGATCCGTTCCATCATTTAAACTCTCAAGGTAAAGACAATCTGGGTTCCAGTGGTGAAATTGCATTCGGAAGCAAGTTCATAGCCTGCATTGAGAAGAGTAGCTTCATTCTGCTGCAGTCCAATCTGTCCCCCATAGAGACTTTCTCACTGGCGGTTCTGGTGCCAGACACTCCCGGATTGGCCATGATGCCTTCCTCTCCTAGCTGTTGATTGTGCATTATCAGTGCCCCTCACACACCGAAAATTACATGTAGCACCAGAGGTGGTCATGACAATGATAGCTGGTTTCCATGGCAATCAAAGGACCTATTGGAAAGTGGCGAGGCCTGTCGCATTGTGATAATAGCTCCACTCATTTCGCTCTAATTGAAAAAGCTTTTGAAAAAAAAAAGGTTCCACCTCCAAAAACTGTCTTTCTCTCATTGTAGAGATAAAGCAAGGTAAACGGGCTGGTGGAACGCCCCTTAAATGTATGTGCACCATTTTGTGACATCTGTCTCTTAACCAAAAAGCATTATTGTTTTTTGTTACAATCATTTAGCTTTTTTTTTTTAAAAGGAAAATTATTATTTACAATTTCATGTCCTTGTACTAGTTGGAACACCTATATTGTGTCATACACATATAAATAAATTTGGCTATATTTCAGTTAGAAATATAAATGCTCTCTTTGCTAATGTTGTAAATTATGCAGGACAGTTATTTCAGAATGATTCAAACCAGTAACTTGTTTTGCTGAAGTAGGCATTAAATGAACTGACTCATAAGAGTCATTTGTTTAGAAAATCGGGCTTCACTTGTTGTACTGGATAAAAGAAAAGACTCAATAGAAATTGAGTTGCCTTTGCGGATTGTAAGCAAAAACAATCATGCAACTTGACCAGTGTAGTCTGATTTATACAAATGACTCTTATGATCGGGTTCTTTTTCGTGAATCAGAGTCATATAGTGCAGTCAATGATGCCTGAATCTCAAAACGAATAAGTCTTATGAGCCATTTCTTTTTAGTGAATCAAATACTTAGAGCGCAAACGATACATTCCGAATCCCAATGCGAAATATTCTTATGAGTCAAATATTTTTGGAAACTAGGAAATCACTTGTTGTGCTTGTATGTTTATTGCCTTCATAAAAAGGGGGGGGGGGGGGGGGGGAAGAAAAGTTAAGACAGACGAATAACTAAAAAGGAGGAGTAAGAACCACGCATAAGAATGATTTGTTTGTGAATCAGACAACACTGGTTTTCTGTATATTTTTGATTCACTAAAAATAAATGACTCATATAAGCCATTGATTTCAGGATTCAGAATACACATATGAAATAATTTATTCGTTGCCAAACAAATTAGATTTGGGATTAACTGTTGATGTATGTCTTTGATTCACTAAAACATGTTTTATTAAATTTTTTGTAAATGAATCGGATTACACTGGTTGTGTTGCATGTTCGTTTTTGCATAAAATCTGCAAATACATTTCATTAGAAAGATGTTTTGTGCTATTGTTTTGCACTACAGAGTGTTTAATTATATCACATTCAAGATTAACAACTCAGTTATATGATTTATTTCACTATGGCGCTGTAGCCAGACAGTGTCATACAATACATTTTCACGCAGCCCCTTTGTAGCTTACGTTATGATTTATTACCCTGCCATTAAAATATAAGAATTACTACAGGGATCAAACCACTGGAGAAACCATAGGTTAAGTGTCATGCACAAGGGCAATGGCTCTTGTTCGTCCTTCCATGTGGGATTTGAAGCTCTTGGTTAGATTCATATTCTGCTATGGAAGCATATGAAACACTGATGCATATTCCTAGAATGTGTTAACCTCTAGTTAACCTCTTTTTAAAGGTCAGATCAGTAGGAGTAATATAATTGTTTTGTTGTCTCATTTTATAATGATCAACGTGACTATGATGTCATTCCCAAAACAATAAACACACGCTTGCGATTTACAAGTCCATTTGAGGACTAGCAGTCACAGGTGATAAGCACGTTAAGTCAAAGCCATTGAACAGACTGTAAATAGAAGTGTCATTGAAAATGGAACACATCAATGCTAAGTGAAGTGTTTACATCATACTGAATGATTCATTGGGCACTGAGAGCGCTCTCAATGAAGTCAGCAGAGCTGTGCAGCTCACATACTATTCCTGTTTTTATACTCAGAACAATACTAAGATTTATTGAGAGGTATTGCAGGAGAATTAACCTTTTAAACTGTTTTGTATAAATGAGCACTACTCAGTGACTGAATCGTGTTTTTGAGCCTCGTCAAAGGCAATTGGCACATAGAGGTGTGAGGACAATAAGTCCAGTGTCCTGCAAAATAAAATGAAACATACTGAGAGCATGGCTAGCTCTCTAGCAAAATGAAGGCCAGTTTTAAAGCCATTATTTGTGGCAACCACAAGTGTGAGAACTTATAAAATAGGCTGACGATATATGCTGTGCATTGATAGAAATATGTAGATCCATAGAGATGCTGCTATGCCTTTTGTACTTTGGTATGTTTGCTGTATGATTAATTAATTATATCATTAATAAATTATATATTAACCACAAAAAAATATCATTAATAATTCCTCTAATTGATATCAAGATTTTGAAGTGATGCTTTTATATTATTCCAGTACTGTGCGTTAAAAGGATCAACTGGAAAGAAAGACATACTAATTTTAAAAAATAAATCGTATCACATTTTTTTAAAAAAAACAAAAATATTAACAGCACAACGTTTTCAACATTGATAATATAACTGTTTCTTGGCTATAAACAGTCCAATTAGAAGTATCATTTAACACTGAAGGATCATGTGACTGGATTAATGGCTGCTGAAAAATCACGGAAATATAATTACATCATGTCATCGGATGCGAAATGCATTTTTACATGTTGTTTGAAGATAAATGTATGTTGGCAGTGTGTGTACACAAGCACCCTATAATGATAAAAATCCACCCAGTGTTTTTTTTTATCTACTAAAACCATTACCCCTTTCTCAAATCAAGCCGATCTCAGATGCCTGTCTTGCTGTGTGACGTCACACAGACCCAGGCCGCTCCCACGATAGTTGATTGACACTAGCGCTTTACCTTAGACCCGCCCTGAGTGAGCTGTCATCATCAGTCCGCCATTGTTTCACCAGCGGAGCAGATGTAGACAAGAATGACTCCTAATCGATTGAGGTCTTCTGTTGTTGGATGAAATAATGAACATAGCAGTCGTCATTTACGCAGTGAATTACATTTGTTTGTGAAGGGAATGCACCAATTCCCGATCTACCTAAATGCGTCTATGTTCGCATAAATCATTCGTGATCCAGCTTCACCTAAAGAAGAAGTGAGTATATGTTTTTTTATTTATCTTGGCAAATCGCCTTTCCTAATAACGTGCTAGTTAGCAAGTTTCACGATGAATGTGGCTAAAGTCTACCGTCTCTCAGAGAGCGGCTCGGAACAGAGGGGCGGGGTGAGCAGAGCTCATTTGCATTTAAAGCGGCATGCAAGGAAATGGCTTGCTCTGAAAAGAGCTGTTTTTGACAGGGTAAAAAGGGTGTTGTTTTACACTACCATTGAGAAATTTTAACCAAAGTATGTTATAGACTTTTCATTAAGACCCTAAAGAATCATATCAACTTGTGGGAAATGGGCATCCAATGACCCTTTAAAATATGTAGGGTATAAAAGGGTTCATTTGTAATAATAGTTCATAATTTCACTGTTTTTACAGTATTTTTTTATCAAGCATGCAGCCTTGGACAGCATAAGAAATAAAGCCGTACTAACTTTAAACTTTTAAACAATATTGTGTATAAATATATAAAATGAAGAACGTAGCCCTTGAGGTCAAAGGGATGCTGAACAGCTTGACTATAGACTCTTCCTTTGGAACTATAGACTCCCAGCCCAGTAAGAGAAGCATCAGACTAAATTTCCAAAGTCAGACACAAGCACAGAAGCCTGCCACCCTACGACTATAAATCAATTTCTATTTAAATCGAGCAGATTCAAATGTGAAGGCCTAATGTGGCACTGAACAAACAGGCCAGGCGGATGATAAATGCGAGGGGGAACGTAATGGGCTGACCGACTGATAGCCCGCTATCACAAGCATCCATCTTCCTTAATTCCCGGTGCAGTCTACTGGATCCTGTCCAACACACTCAGATGAATTGTCAAAGACACAGAGAGGCATTTTGAATCAGCCTGTTTGAGTTATAGCCGTCACTTCTCTGCTACCGAACGACACTCTTTGCATCCCTCTGAAATATCAATTATTAAGCCCTGCTTCAGAGGTGTGCCGAGGTTGTGCAGATACTCTAAAATATGTAGCGAAGTGCAGTGTCTTTTTCAGTGTCAACACTAATGAATTTGGCTTAAAAATCACCCAGATCGCAACTCTCTACGTCACATTATTTACTTGACTAGCGAAGAAGTCTTGTGAAGTCATAGAGACGGTGTAAATGAGGATGTATTGGTGTCATGACACTTTCATGTACATGTAAATGTAATAAATGTCATATTCACTGAAACTGTCGATCGCAATAAGGTGATGCAATGTCGATGCAATACAGTTAAATTGTCTTGTCTTATACGAGTTTAGCAACTTTATATATAATTTAATTGTTATTCTTGGATATTTAATCATATATTTTGATAAATATTTACATACTTCAAATAATTCTATGGTATTCCCATTTAAAGAGAAGACAGTTGAGCTATATTGTACTGTTACACAGGGATAGTTGTGAAAATGAAAGATGAAACATAATTATTGACATATGTACAACATTGTAAAGTAGTATTTTGGATATGCTTGCTGTCATAATCTTTCTGGATATCAGAATTGCCTTTCACTTTAGCGCCTGTTTGGATGAAGCTTAAGATTTTAATACTGAGCAAATACAAAACATTTGTCATGCCTCATTCATAATGTATGTATTCAGTGAAAATAAAGTAGATTCACATTTGGATAGTTGTTGAGTCTGTTTCCCTCCCAGCATTTTTGACGCTGGGTGGTAAATGTCTCCCTGAAAACTATAATAATAATTCATGAGATATTGCAGAGATACATATGTATTCATAGCGTGAAATGCAACATGTTATAAAGTGACCTAATAAACGGGATGAGATGATTTCAGCACAGAAATCGAACAACACAGGAACTCCCGTGATTGTACATTTGTACATTTTGAATTGTGTGTGTGTTTATATATTTTTTTCCTCCATCTGCTTTTAATGTTTGTTTGGGAAAAGCAGCATGATCTATTTAATAAGTAAATCAGCTTGCCCATTGAAAGCCTAAAGCAGTAATATAATCAAAATCAATGGGCTATAGAAATGAAAATAGTCTTTTTATCTTTGTTGTGCAGTCTTGTAACAGTGGTTTTACTAAATTGAGAAGCGTCACTGTTAACCAGTGTGAATGAGTGATAATGCATCTTTCCTGGCAGCATCCATATAGCTATATATATAAACAAATTATAAACAAACTATTGCATTCTCGACTTCAAAAATTGTGGGTAATAATTGCACAGATTTCTTCAAGTACTGAATCTCAGTTTAGCTGGTCCTACATAGGAATACTTAACAAACCTAGATTTTATTTTGATGTTTCTTTGTGATGTGACTTTAAATAATCCATCAACCTTTCTTGCGTAGCCAGAATTTTGCCTGTCAGTTAGTTTCATTTGTTTGCCCCAAAAAGCCACTAAGACAGAAAGAATCTGTCTGAAAACATTTAAAAAGACCAACAAGTTTGTTTTTGCATGCTATTTAGGAATGAATGTATCTGAGATATTACCAGAACAATAGACTGGAATGAAAAATTAATTGCTCTGCAGTCTGCACTATTGGCCAGATGTACAAAAAACAAGAAATGTTCAGAAATGTTTGCGTGTGTGTGTAATCAAAATATCCGTCCACCCAGAAGTACTCATTATTTTCCAGACACAGCTCACAACACACTTTTGCTCTTGCATATTAAATTTACTTGCTATTAAGCCGGAGTTTCTTTTAAAAATTTGATACCGTGCACGTTTGGCAAATCAGTGATTAGTTTCTTCAAAAACACTTGTAGTATAACCTGGAAATTGAACAATCATATATATCTATATATATATATATATAATATAATAATAATGCTTATATATATTTTTTCAGGTTGTTTTGAAATGTAAATATTTTGTAACATTATAAATGCTATCACTTTGGATAAATTTAATGCATCATCTCTGAATAAAAGTGTTAATTTATTTAAAAATTAAATCTTACTAACCACCAAATTTTTTGAACGGTGTACTCTGGTAAATCCACCAAAAGTATTATACGATTATGTTTATGTATGCATGTACACATATTATTTATTTAGTTAGTTAGTTTGTATAATAAAAATAGATTCGATTCCATTAAAGAGCAAGATGTTCTCTTGGCAAATACACCGAAAAACTCATAAACAACATGAAAACATAGGAGGCAGCATCATCACAGCGGTGCCTCCTATTAGAATCAACAGTTGCTCATGACAGAATGATGTCTGTGGGCCCTGAATACACCAGGCATCTGGCACTCTCTCCAACCAGCCCGCATGGATGTCATCCATTATTGAGATATTTCAAAAAAATCAATACGTTAAACCTCTAATTAGACCCAAATTAATAATAATCATTTAGTTTGTCAATTACAAACTGTGCGGAAGCCAAATGAAGCACATAAATATCATGCTAATGAGGCATCATGCAGTCAGGGGCCTCTGGAGCTGATAATAGTATCAGACCCTCTGATTCTTCCTACTGTTGACTATGTGATATCAACAAGAGTGTGAGGAAGACGTCTGCTCATGTGTGTTCTTGGCAATGTGAGATTGATAATAGCATTTTACAGATTATTTTCTTTTTTTTCTATAGTTCAAGCAGTTCATTCTCATTGCTCTGTGACAAAGGTTGACATTAATGCTAAGATGAAATTACTTTTCAAATGCTTCCCGTTGTATCGTCAAACCTCAATTCCTGTGTGATATGAGTGGAAAGTTGATGTATGATTATCAATTATCTACCTGTCCAGAGAACTGAAAGTGATGTGCACATTTCCCATTTCATCTCATCAATCGCCATCAAATACTGAACTCTTATCTACTTCAACTATCGTGCCACTAAGTTAGAAAGTTCCTCTCAAAAACTTTTGGATATTACTTAAAGTTTTGCCCTGCATCCTTTGGGCTATTTTCTTAGTTTGCTGATTGAACAAAGCATAAACTTTCAAGCAGTGATAGTTTATGACATTTCTGAAAGGGAAAAAATGGAAGAAAACAGAATGAAAAAGAGGCAGGGATGCATGAAGGAGAAAACATGTCTGTCTTAGGCACCTACAGAGATGCTAAAAGACATGAAATTTGACATCATATTTTCATCAGATGACGGAGTGCTTGCTGGATAAGATTATCGTATTTCTATATTTATTTATTTTTGCTTTGCAGTCACCAAATAACAAATGTTAGCCATTTAATTATTTTTATACATGTAATTTGTATTACACTTCCATTCAAAATTTGGTGTCAGTGAGACTTTTTAATATTTTTGAAAAAAGTTATGTTCATAAAGGCTGCATGTATTTGATCAAAAGTACAGTAAAAAAAACAGTACTATTGTGAAATTGTATCACATTAAAACGGTTTAATATATTTTTTATATGTCATATATATTAAACTATATCTATTTTTATATATAAAAATTAATTATGTCTGTGATGGAAAGCGGATTTTCTACATTATTTCTCCAGTCTCAGTTGTTCACAATGACCGTCAGAATCAAACTCTAATATGCTGATTTGGTGCGCAAGAAAAAAATCTTATTATCAGTGTTAAAAATAGTTGTGCTGCTTCATATTTCTGAGGAAATTTTGATTTTTGAAAGTTCAAAAGAACAGCATTTGTTTTAAATATAAATCCATGGTGATGAAATATCTACTCACAACATTGTGCTAAAAAAAGTAAAACAAATAAATGAATAAAAAGTAGTCTTTTCTGTTATGTTTGTACTGTATGCTGTTAGTACTATATGTTATTAGTATTTATATATACATGTTTCCAGTTTTATTTACTTTAAAGCATCTCCTACAGTATATATTTATGTGAATTGAAATGTAAAAAAATGGCTTAATTATTTCAGTAAAAGTAAATTTGATGCATTAATGCAGAAAGTAAAGTAAATTACAACTGCTAGTAGGGAAAGTATTTATTCAGTTTATTATTTATTCATTTATTTAGTAGTATTTGTCCTTGACATTTAATTTATGCACTTTAAGTAAATGTTAATACTACTGTAATATGTAGCTATAGCAGACAATTATGATAATGTTACAACAAAGTATACAGTACGTTGGAAGAAATTGTTATGTGATGATGAATGAATGTCCCGTTGCAGACTGAATGAGTTTGATTACTTTTATGTTTCACCTATTTACTTTTTATTTGTTTTCTTTGTTGAACAAAATAAAAAAAACCTGCAGTAGTAACTGTAATTGGGCACGTGGGAATGTGTTTATGTTGAAGCCGTAACAATCATGCATGTGAGTTGTGCATGTGTTTTTGTATGGCGCTATAGCGAGTGGCAGTTAGTGTGTAAATTGTGGTTGATAGCAGATTAGGATAGACTTTCAGAGCAGTGCTGTGCATGACGGCAACTGTGCTGCTGTCAGGGGTGTCTGGGTGAGAGATTGCAGCACGGCATAATTAGCAGACTAGCCTGCTGAGTGCTGGATGCTGCCGGGCTCTGTCCTCGCTGTGGCTTGTCTCTAGTTTGACGAAAGTTTGAGCTCTCATCTCCCACTCCTTCTCGAACGCTCCGGTTCGTATTCATGGAGGAGAGCAGATGGGTAGTACATGCTCTCACGCTGTCCAAACTCTCCTAAGATCGTAAAGATCTCAAAGCATGACGTGGCAGCTCTGTTCAGAAGCGCCGGTATAGAAATGCACGGCAGTACCACAGGGAATTTCCAGGCTTTGAACAACCGAACATCACAGAACCGACAAATCTGCGCTGGTTCACTCTTCCCCCAGTGATAACCTCCATCAAGTGTTCATTTTGAGAACTGGTGTTCATGATATTGATTCTTTGGATGGTTCTCATCTCATTTTCATTTACATGCAGTTTTCATCCAATTAGAGATGCGTAACATTTTAAAGCATAGAAATGAAACTGTTTGTGTGATCTTGGAAGTCAACTAAAGGTGTAATGACACTCGCCATAATAAGATTTTCCACCGACTGGGATCGTCATTTCTTTCACACCAGGACACTAAACACTTATTAGAATCTAACAGATCGGCAGAGTAAAGAAATGTCCTGACTCACCTTGATTATGCCATAGGATTGGAAGGCAAAGTTCCATTTATCCATAATGCTTCTTGGTAAAGCATCCTATATACTTTTTCCTTATTGTCTCGTATTCCAGTAAAAACATCCTCAAACAAAATACAGCTTTTATCATTTTGTTCCCCATTGGAAAATGTGTTTTTATTTTTGCATCTTGTTTTAAGAATATTTTGAAGATGTTTATGTAATGTACGTAGAAAGCAAGTGACTTTTACCTGTAATTCATCAAATCAAAAAGCATGTAAAGGTATGTTTATTTGTATTATTATTATTTTATTGTTGTTATTATTAATTTATTTATAAATGCAACCTAAATATACCATTAAACTGTTTGGGATCAGTAAGGTGTTTTCAAAGTATCCTAAAATGTATAATAGTTTCCATAAAATATTAAGTAGCACAACAGTTTTCAACAGTAATATTAATAATAAATGTTTCTTGAAGACTAAATCAGCATATTAGAATTATTTCTGAAGGAACATGTGACACTGAAGTCTAAAGTAATGGCTGGTTAACTTCGCCATTACAGGAATAATTATATTAAAGTAGAAAACAATTGTAATAATATTTCACAACATATTGATCTTCTTACTGTATTTTTGATCAAATAACTTTTTTTATAAAGATCTGCAACCTTTGTGAGCTTGCCAGAACTTCTTTCAAAAACATTAAAACATTGTACTGACCCCAAACTTTTGAATATTGATAACTTATTTTTTTTAAGTTTTGAGAAACTTAGGCTTATCTTATTTTGCTTGCAAAGTAAATGCAGATTTTTTTTTCATATGCTGTTTCCCACTTTACAGTTTTTTTTATGGATTTTTAAAATGTATAATTCCATACACATGGGTTACCATAATACAAGAAACTAAACATCTAAAAACATTTCAGCCTATGCTACATAAATTTAGCCTCAAGTCACGTCAGGCAGGGTTTGCTGAAGTCTCAGCGTGTCTGCATCTGCAAAATGATTCTGATGATGTGTCAGACCCCAGTGATGCAATATCACGAAACAAGATTTTATTTACCTAAACATCTTCCTCGCTGAATCAAAAATATCAGTTTCATTTGCGATGTTTACCGACCGCAGCTATTTCCAGAGTGGGTTTTAGATTTCCTCATTTTCAGCTTTCCAGGGCTGTCTGCCTTTTCAGGATGAGGAACTCACCGAGGGAAGGACACAGCTCTTCTCTCGGTCATACTAAATTCACTCTGTGTTCGATGAGGACGGTACCCTGAGGCAACAAAAAAAACACCAAAGACCAGCCAGCTGAAGCGGGAACATGCATAGGAATACCAAGCAGTCATTACAGTCATCACAAACTTTACTTTATTTAATTCCTAATGAAGCACTCTGGAGGTGCTGCTGTGAGAGCTACTGAGAAGTTTTTCTCAAAACCTTGGGAAACATGGGCAGAAAGCAAGGGTCTCTATGTGGCTAGTAGTGCTTTTTCTTTCTGATGCAATTCTGTGATTTGTGTGTGTGTGTGTGTGTGTGTGTTGTGCAATGTGCAGTATGAGCACATAAGGACCCTGAGGCAGAGTAATGGTGGAACGGGGCTCTTCGGGGTGAGCTGGAAGGTTTCGACATGTTACAGGACAAATTAAGCGGGTGTGTGGAGAAAAGGTGCTTTAAAGGAAAGGCCTGATTTTTGGACCGCTTTGGGTTCACTGGGAATTGAGCAATAAATGGGCAGGTTGCATTTATCAATATTTTAACACACACTACAGTACTTTTGCCCCTGTTATTTACCTAATTATTTACCTGTAATTTACCAAAAGATGTAGTGTCATTCCAGATCATTTGGTTAGCTTGAGAATCAAATGCATTTATAGCTGCCTTGTTTCAAATATGGAAAGAAAAAACAATCCACAAATTTGTTTTCAGATTAATGTGCAGTATCAATGCTGGCATTAGGAGGCAAGTTGTGTTATTTGTTCCTTTAGTGTTTTTATTCCACTTAGAAGCCATATCAAAGAAGTAGGCCTAATGTACAATTGAATGTACATTTAGGCACCTCTGTGTCTTTGTAAACTTGTCATATATTTATGGTTTTGATATGTGTTCTAGATTAATGGTTTTTGTTAGCACATTTAATAAAGTTTGGTGTCAGAAAGATTTTAGATATTTAAAAGAAAGCAAGATTTGTATTCAACAAGGAAGCATTAAATTGATCAAAAGTGAGAGACTTTAACATTGTTACAAAAAACTTTTTTAAATAAATGCTTTGAACTTTCTAATCATCAAAGAATCCTGAATGTTTTCCACCAAATCAGCTTTTTATAATGATTTCTGAAGGATCATGTGACGCTGAAGGCTAACGTAAAGGCTGCTGAAAATGCAGCTTTGCCATCACAGAAATAAATAGCATTTTAAAATATAGTTTAAATGAAATTTAAATTATAATACTATTAAAGTTTTTACTGTTTTTTATTAAATATATGCAGCCTTGGTGAGCTTGACAGACATCTTTTCAAATATCTTAACAACCCCAAACTTTTGCAAAATGATTATTATTTTTTATTTATTTAATATCTATCATTAATAACCCTCTGTAGACTGGTTTGCTAAACTTATACTTTCTAAAATATTCACTTTCTAGAAATATATTTCAGCACAAAATACAATATATAAAAAGAAAAATGTTGTTGGAAAAAAAAAAAGGAAAGATCACTTTCACCATCATTCTATCATTATTACTCATGCTATTAACATTGATATTATAGCACATAAATTTGTGTCATTATGTATTTTATGTCCTGGTATGTCTGGTTATGTAACTTATGTTAAATAGCAGCAGCCATTTCCTCTGATTAAATCAAATAAGCAACATTCCGTTTACATCACCGGATATCATTGTGACTATACTTTAAATTGTACATATACACACACACACACACACACACACACACACATATATATATATAATATTTAATGTGCGGGTAGTGGGTGTGTGAGACTAGGAGACCTGGATCATGAGCTTGGCTTAAACATCATTATAGGAGGATCTGCTAAAATGAAGTGCTTCCTTTTACTACAAATTAACTTTCTTTTGTAAACACACACACACATATATATAATATATATATATATATCTATTATATTAATCTTAAGTAGAGGGGTGGATGAAACCACAGACACAGAACTGCGGGAAGTCCCCCAGGAGGGTGCTTTATTCACACGTGGTGCTCGTCGTGCGCAGGTGAGGTGTCTGGGCAGCGGGGTCACACGGTGCTCGGGGGGGTAGTGCGTCACTCGGTGCTCGTGGAGGGCTGCTGATCACTCGTCCGGAGGGTCGCTCGTCTCTACACAGGAGGAGAAGAAACAAAACAGACATTAGTTTCCGCCTGGAGCTCCTCTTCCACCTCCCTCCTGTGTGCCTTCTCTCCTGGCTTTAAGGCCTGCGGGAATGAGCTCCAGCTGCGCCAGTCACAAGCACAGGTGGCGGGGGTTTGTGATTGGGGGGGGGCGGCGTTTCCAGGGCGAGCTGATTTGGAAAACAGGGATACTCGCCACATATATATATATAATATTAATGTTGTGTGTGTGGTGTGTGGTGTGTGTGGTGTGTGTGTGTATGTGTGTGTGTCAGTGTGTGTGTGTTGTGTACAAAAGAAAGTGAAGGTGTACTGTAAAATGAGCACTTCATTTTAGCAGATCCTCCTATAATGATGTTTAAGCCAAGCTCATGATCCAGGTCTCCTAGTACAGCTCCAGGCAGCTTAGCAGATGCCAGAGAGAGCTAAACACACTCATCTGTGCCCGATTGTGAGTGCTGATCCCAAAGCTGTCGACCAAGATGGTGCATGTCCTCCAAGTGGCTCCAGAGTAGGACTGCAAACGCGTTAACATGCATCTCATTTGTGTTGCTGAGTGACTTTTACGCATGCAATCCAGCAGCATACCTGCTTGTTTATGACTGCTTGTTTACAAAGAAAAAATTTTGTACACATCGTTTAGAAAAGCACCAACAGCTTCAAAAGCGTTTTGAATTATTAATATGAGGACATGCAGTGATTGTACGGGCTCAGGATCGTTGAAGATGAATTTCTTGTGCAAAAATGGCAGATATTTTACTCTCTCATTAGAAGCGTTGAGGCCACTCACCCGAGAGATGCCTCAGGCAAGGCAGAACTAGCTCTGAGGACCAAGTTTGGAGTTTAATGAAACGCAAAAGACACAGCAGATGAAGAAAAGCAGTCCTTTTGATAAATGAGTACCTTTTCCAGCACTGAGGGCTTTTGCCCTCGTCTATCGTTTCTCTGCACCCATCTGTGGAATGAATATGAACTGATTCTAGTCACGGAGGATTTAAACTAAACGGTTCTTCATTTACAAAGCTGCAAATGTTAAGAGAGTCTTTCACCAGAGTAATATCAATGGAGAGCTGATTTGCTGTTGCGGTTTGTAATTCCAGTGCCGTTATTTACTGTCTGTGAATAGCAGCGGTGGTTAAAGATTCGAAACATTCTGAGAGCTTTCAAAATAATCCATTCTAGAGGCAATGTTCTCAGATTTGATTGCCTATTAAAGGGACATATCATTGCTCTTTTGAGGTCGATATGCAACGTAGATTTACCTGCCGTTTACGCTGCAAAAACGAGTCATTCAGAAGTTATCGTGGTATTGATGTTAGCACAGTATCGATCAGCTTACATGTCAACACCATATTGTTAGAAGTCTTTACAGGAGAAAAGATTGTCAAATGGTTATGTAAAACTAAATTACAGATACAAAATATGGCCCGTTGTGAATTTGTATTGTGTTTTTTTTCCCAGATTTTGAACACAGAAATTAAACCAAATAATTAGGTTGTTGTTATTTCCTATGTGGTGATGTAAAAAATATATTTTTTAAATTAAATTATTGTAGTGACAAACATGCAATATTCTTTAATTCAAGATTTATTAACATCTTGTTTTAACAGGCTCTTTGAACCTGAACAGTTTGAACACCTAGTGCAAGTGTTGCCAATTTATTTCTATTTTTTTCTGTAAAAAGGTGCACATTTTCATCATTCGATTAGCACATTTTCTTGTTTTCCTTTCCTCTTACATAAGCCGGGATTCACTAAGCGAATCAGAGGTCTGGAGCTCTATTTTAGGAGGCAGCAACAGATCCAGTCAGTCAGCCGTGCTTTCCGGACTGGTCTGTTTCAGATGGAAGGATATCCCAGAAAATCAAGTGGGGAGAAAGAGGACATTTTGTTTCAAAACATCGTCCATCATTTTGTCTTGTGGCATAGGTGGTGTATATTTACTTTATGATAGCGGCGTGTCTGTCTGGGTTTTAATCTGTTTTTTTAATCTGGGTTTTAGTCATGTTTAATCTGTTGTTTACACTGCTTATGATGTAGCATGAAATGACATTTACCTTACATTATCCACAATATTTTTTTCTTTATATTTATAACTTTATATTAACAGGCAATTTATTTTCAAATCAAATTTCCTTTAAATCTCGTTAGGTTTATGCAATTTTAATGCAACAATCAGTACGATAATATTGGGGGGAAAGTTTAAAGCTTTATTTTTTATATTAAAACCAAACAAATAAATGTTATTAATGTAATATTACATTTAATGTTTAAGAAGCAAGGTAAATGTATGTTGTAAAGGTCCTAATATTGTGGTGGAGTCCCCTACAACAGGTTTAAATGCATCTAAGCTCAGAAAACATTGTAGTTTTCTCAGAATATACATTAATATTAGAGTCATTTGCCAATGATTTCGAAACGATTTGTTCCAAGCAAGTTCAGAGCAAACCCCTCCCTTCCATAAGCCTACTCTGCTCTGATTGGTCAGCTGGCCAAGCCTCTTGTGATTGGCATAGAGAGAAGTCCTTGAGCAAGTTAGCGAGCGATACCATTGTCAAAGCACCTTTACATAGAACAATAATATAGTGTTCCAATCCGTTCTTATAATAATGACATAAAATACAAAAACACTTATGCAAGCGAATCGTGCCCGCAGCTAAAGTTTAGCACTTAAAACAATAATGGTGGATACGTTAGCCGAGTGCTAACGTGACTAACTGATGAAACAATACAGTTTGTAAACCAAAATATGTCTACTGTAATGTTTGAAGAACTTAACTTTTAATCAGAGCACAGAACAGCTGTATCACAGGCGCACCAGCCTAACTAACTCGCTCGTCTCTCCCACATTAACCCTATAACTGCCAGTGCAGAAAAATAAACAGCACTTTCACAATGATTATAAAAGTCTGTGCGCTACACTACATTCTTTATTATTAAAAGAAATTATTAGAACAATGTCAGTCTACATTAATCAACACATTCTTAGGAAATAGTGGGTTCACAGTGAATTATCAGAACTACTTCAGTAAGACAGTAATATCGTGCTTTACCTGGAAACCTAAAGATTCATCACATATTATTCATCAGGTATACATCACATATTAGCACAAAAACTTGATATTTTGAGCACTCAATTGTTACACATAACGTATCAATCGTACTTACAGGTTGTGGTTCGGAGAGCTTAGTCCAAATTAAGAAGATTAGAAGCCAATGAAGATAAAAACCAAGATTAGAGAAGCAGTCCTTGGTAAAAGGACATGCACACAACAAAAGGTTCGAATTGTATTTCTGTGGTATCCTTGAACACAGCGTCTTCTCAACATGATGTAAACACACTAACTACTAGCGGAAGTGTTTGTGGGCAGGTAACTGAGTGTACAGTTAGGTGGGGATTGTGCAAATGTGTTACCCAGTGACGTATACCGGTAACAGGCAAAATATTCAAAAACATGACGACTCGTTAAGAAGATTCAGAATCGACTCTCTCTTTTGAGAGACAATATCTTAATTTATCATGCACAAACTTTGCAGATTGTTGGATTTAAGGATAGATACGTTATAAAACGCAAAAGAGATTATTTTCAAAAACCCCATATGACCGGATCTTTAATGTTCAGTTATTTTGGTTTTTAATCTAAAAAAGTTCTAATGGTATTAAAGTAATATTACATTTAATTGTAATATTTAATGTTCAATATGATAATTGGTTTTAATATGGAATATACATATTTAATAATAATAATTAACTTTTTATTTGTATTTAGTATTTTTAATAATACCACTAACTATTTTTCAGTTATTAATATGAAATATCTTGTATTGCTTTAATAGTGATAACTGCACAATAGTTAGTGGTGTTAATATAAATATAAATGTAAAAATAAAAAAAATGTCTCCCTCTAAGAACCATTAGTCAATCGTTTCTTTGTAAACATAGCAGGTATAATGATGGTCATGTGCTTTAATGTACTTTCATTTTATTTGCCTGAAAAACCCAATTTTGTATTTCATTTCAAGTTTTGATTTGGAAGTGATGATGTCAGAGTGAGCGATTTGTTTACTTTGTAATTAGTCTGTCCATTTCCCCCTTCAGGCTGATTTGCAAACCGATCGGAACATGAGAGGCATAGGCCTACGTGATCACGCTGACAGTCTAATCACAGTGACATAGAGGCACTGCTTCATCTCACATGATTTTCGCTTCAGCAGCTTTTCGAGAACAGACAATTTCATATAATATTTCGTAACATTTCACATTTTATTTTCACACTGTCAAATATATTACTGAGAGGAAGCATTACTTCCCTTCCCCCCTCAGCGAAAGCTGTTAAAAAAAATTTTTTTTTGTTCTTCTACCTTAATTTCCACAACTGTCTGTCATTGTTTCTTTCACTCCCTGTATCTCTTAATTTGCTCTTCCGTCCGTAATACATACAAGTTCATCTCCATCCGAGACAGCAGCTATGTTTTCAGTGGGGATTTGTATCGGCATCCCCATTTTTCCACACTTCTACACCCAACCACACACATATGCAGGCACAAACCACACATCCTCTTCTCATCCCATTCTGTTTGCTTTGTTTCACCTGTGCCGATCTCTCTCGCGCGCTCTCTCTCCCTCCTCCCTCCAGCTCCGTCTCTCTCTCGTGCGCTTTCGTTCGCTCTCCCTCCCTCTCACACTCTCATTGCTTAGCAGAGCTGCTGAAAGTGCGTCAAGCCTCTGTCCAAATACAGACAGGCTGAGCAATACTAATCTCAGGAGGAAGAAAATCAGAAGAGTGTGTGCGTGTGCGTGTGTCAGCGAGCAGTGTTTCAGCCCAAGCCTTTGTATTGCAACACCTTAGGAGCCCAGGAGCGGACAGTGCCGGGAAGAAAAAGAGGAATCGGTTTCATACTAGAGTTTATCCTTTTGAAGAAAGCAGGAAGAAAAAAGTATTTTCTTCCTCTGCTTCCTTTGTGTGGGATGGACAGTGAATGAGTGGCAGGGTCGGGTCATGACCCTCTTTTCCTCCGGGTAATTGTCACCTCTTCAGGTCTCGTGGTGACTGATGCAGCTTTGAGAGGATCGGACCCCATTGCAGACGCTCCTTCCCATCCGTTGGCTCAGCAGCTGTAAACGGGCTCTCGTCCTAATTGAGTGCATTTTCACAGGGGCCAGCTGCGAGTGCTGGACGAGGAGGTTGGGACTCCTAGCATGGGGTTTTCTGCATCATGAGAGAACTCTCTTCTCTCGGTTCTTCGCGCCTAGTGTCTAAGAGCGAGTCGGGTGTGCGTCATGCGTCCCAGCAGAGCGGCAAAGGCGTCGTTTCTTGGCGGTCGAGAGGGGCGGCTCGGATGGACCCCTTGGATGTGGTCTCTGACGTTAGGATGTATTGTCGGTTCGGTGTGGAGTTCCTCACCCGGCTCGGATAGTTCAGTGGCTGCCGCTGGACCCCCTGGGGTGGCAACCTCGTACACGCATCCCGAACACCCGTTTCACAACGGGCGGCACCACGCTTCGCCCATCTCCATATACCGTTCTCCAGCTTTCCTCAGAAGTGGCCACGGTGAGTCCCTTGTGGTACTCCTAAAGAGTTCTTTCTATTTTGTTTGTTCAGGAGTCTGACTAGTCCGAACACCCGTTTCACAACGGGCGGCACCACGCTTCGCCCATCTCCATATACCGTTCTCCAGCTTTCCTCAGAAGTGGCCACGGTGAGTCCCTTGTGGTACTCCTAAAGAGTTCTTTCTATTTTGTTTGTTCAGGAGTCTGTACTTTAATTAAAGCAGGGAAGATAGTGCATCAGTGGGGCTATAATAAGTCTGGCTTTAGATTGGGTTTTTGGCACAAGGGGATCTGATAAGTGTTGAGCTATTTTGTGGTTATGGAGAACGGAGTTCTCTCTCCCAAGGCACACAGGCAATTACCCTATTAAAGTCTTAAGCGAGCAGCCTTAACTGTGCTATGCTGTGCTGTGCTATGATTGCTCTTTTGCAGTGGTTTGGTGTCAACAAATCTTTCGCATTGTACCTCAGGTAGCGTAGAAATGCCTGGCTTTAGAGAAGTTGGCGGTTGTATTTTAAAGTGCTCAATGGGAAGATGACAGAGACGCTTTCTAGATGAAAGCAGAACTTTGAGCAAGAACCTGTAGATGAAGTGTCTTTGAAGTGATGCAGATCAAGACGTAAAGGACTGACCTCTATTCACCTGCCATTTTCCTGTAATTGAATTATTTGAATGGGGCCGGTATTGTTTGCGTTGTATTATTCAAATGTCTTGAAGGGTGCATGCGCTTGGGGAAATGTACTCACAAAATTCTAAAGGACATTGAGGTAATGCAGCGATTAATTTCCAGCTTACCTTTGCGCTCTTTCAGTACATGGCAATTGGGAATAGCAGTCTTAATTCAGCCTTGAAGCCGTTAACTCGTTATGGTAAAAAAACATTTGATTGCAGTAATGCATTTATTTGGACTCGAGCAGAGCGGCTTTTCTCACCTCAGCGGCTTTATACTTACAAATCACATTTATTCTGCTCACGCGGTGCATTTTCCTTTACACTCAGACTTTATTTTTAGATGGATTTCTCTTGTAAGCCGTGTGTGGGTGTACGAGGAGTTCATCAGGCACATTTTAAACCCCTCTTTCTAATTAAATCAATAGATGCAAGTTTTCATTTTCCAGTCAGAGCTAATTTACATAAACTGAAAAAATGATACTAACTTTTTTAAGGTAAGTGGTTGCAAACTATTTATTTGAGCTACAGTAAAAAAAATAATAATGTTGAAAGGTAGTCAACTAAATTTGTTTATGTAAATGTAGCTAAAATAAATTGATTACAACCACTTACCTTAAAAAAAGGTGTAAATTCAATGAATTTTTTTCAGTGAGGGACAAGAAGGCATGATTTCTTGAGTGGTTCTCATTCATTAGTTCTATAGTTTTTTTTTTTAGCTTTAGTTTTTAAGATTTTTGTTTTGTTTAGATTTTTCCTGCTGACTGGTGGGCCAGACATGAGTATTATGTATAGTTTTTTTGACAACAATGATTATATATAATATATATATGTGTGTGTAAATTTAGTCTTAAATTGATATACACTTTAGCATTTCATCTGCATATATAAAATACTCTTGTAAACCAGAGTTGGATAAGTTCTGTTTGTATTTTTTAATATATATTTTTTTATTTACAAGTGTATTTCTTCATTCTTTAGATCAGCACTCTGGTTTTTTCTCCAGCTTCCTGACATTAGGGTTGATGAAATTGCTGTGGTTTGGTCAGTGTGAAAATCCTGGTTGAGAGTAGCACTCGAAGACTCTCCCTCCACTCTCAATGAGGGCCCCTGGGGCGTGATGCCGCGTTAGATATAGATGAAAAGCTCTCTGGCGCGCTCTCTCATTCCCTGTGTTTACACATGTAAGCAGAATCTTTGGATTAAGTCTGTACATCATTAGTTCTGCTATTATTTATTTATCATTTGATTTACGTATTCGTCATGCAGCTTCTGCACCTTGCTCTGCTGAATTCATGGCAAGTTGCGCAATCTGCAGTGTTGCTCAGCGGTTAGATTCTATTTGCTTGGATATATAGCCAGCAGTCGAGAGGTCTAAGTTGAAGGCTCCCCGGCTGTCAGAAGGCGTCTGGAGAGTTAGATACTGTATAGAGGAGATGTGCGCTGTGATGACAAGGGAAAGAAGCATCCAGGTGAAGACTCTTAGAGGAAGCACTGCTAAGCCAGCACACACTCTCTCTCCAAAGCCCCACAAAGATGAGACGAGAACATGACAGGCAGAACAGAGTGGATTTTCCCCCACTTGTTTACCACGATAGTGTGTGAACGCGTGATAGCGTAGCTGTGTGTGTGTGTGTGTGTGTGTGGGTGTGTGTGTGTGTGTGTGTGTGTGTGTGTGTGTGAGAGTGTGTGCATGACATGAACAGGCCTGAAATTGTGAACTAATGCATTTGTAAACATTCGAGAAACTACTGTAAAGCATCACAGAACTAATATTTGTGGAAGGAAGTGCTGTTGGTGGGATTGAGTTGGGATTTATCCAGTGGCAAAAAGGAACTCGTTCGTACTCGTGGATTATGGGAGTGCACAAACTAATTTCACACAGCTCTAAATTTAGATTCATTGTTAAAAGTCACAGTAGCCCCCATTTGACATAGACTGTGATCAGACAAGTTTGACTTAGATTTTGAGAAAGAAAATTGAAACCAGATCAATCAAAAACACTTTTACAAGCAGACTGTCTGTGAACTGGTAACGCTAAAGTTTGGAAAACTGCTTTTGCACCAAATCAGTCAAACTCTGACGTCAAAACAGACTTAGTCTTCACCAAAAGCACACTTTATCTGGTAATTTCACCCAAAAATGGAAAGATTGGGTTATTTACTAACCCTCATGTTGTTATAAACCTGTATGACTTTCTTTCTTTCTTCTGTGGAACATGAAATGAGAAACTTTGAAAAAAAAATGTTTTTGTCCATATAATGAAAGTCATCTGGTCATTTGGTTTTGGACCCCATTGACTTTCATTGTATGACAAAAACACATTTTCCAAAATGTCTCCTCTTCCACAGAAGAATGAATGTCTGTCGTTTGAAAGTGACATGAGGGTGAGTAAAAGATTTCTGAATTTAAAATTTTTGGTTCAATTGTCTATTAGTATGTTTTTGCTTCTTTATTATTTCTTGCATTTACAGTTGTCTTTTGTACGTTATTAAATGTAATTTGAAAGAGAAAAGAGACAGTATATCTAAAGTATTATATGAATAGACTCAGTATATGAATAACAGTGTATGAATAAACTCAGACCTTTTGCAGAAAGACACAAACAACACTTCCGGTCCGACAAATTATATGCTACCATGACAGCTGTTCAACTCAGTGTCCGCCGATGCTTTGAAACACATTGTTAGTGGTTGGAGTTTAATTAATTAACATCCAGTCGCTCTTATGCAGAAAAATTTAACTTCACTCCTCTTATCGTGCTTGACAGAAACTTTGAATCATAATTGCAATAATTGCAGGTCATTATAATCCTGATAAATGAGGAAGTTTAACACACCTATTGTCAATACGCTAGAATTCGCATTCAGTTACAGCTCTTTAATCTGAAAAGCGGCCGTTTCAAACTCATTCTCTTCGCAAATTATCTCTTTTTATCACTCTTCGGAAAGTCCTGCTCTTTCATAATTCCCACATTATACATTTTTGATTAACTGTCCAGCATTCGTTCTGAATGGCAGGAGCTATCGAACACTTCACAACGAAAATAATTGACTGTCAAGAGGAACATAACCGCTCCATTTATGTCCTTGTTCCTCGATCTCCTGCCATACGCGGCTCGACACGCGACCATGGGGCGCCTATCTGCTTAGCTCTGTGTCCGTTTCCTGTGCTGCGATGGCATGCTCTTGCCATCGGGTTAATCGTGTTAAGGCAGAGCAGGTTGTGTCGCTGGTGTCAGTTGCCAGGTTTGGCAGCGTAAACAGAGGCAACTCCACTGTACATGAAGACCCTGGGACTGAGTCTGCTGGGGGGCTGCGCTACATTACGCGAGTGTCTCTCTGCTAACTGAAATGTGGATCAAAGGAAAGTTTAGACCTGTATCCTGGGGACAAGGATTAATAGAAACAGCAAGCATGGGAAGGAGTGTAAGATAACAGGATTTCACAAGGCATGTGATGGGGAGAGAGGGGAATAATTTGAGTGTGTGCGAGAGAGAATTGGAAGGCGGAAAAGGGGACGAGAGATTGGGAATGGAGTTATGAGACCTGCCATGATATGCACATGAGAATTTCTCTGTGTATCTGCCAAAATTCTTTTTGCGTGCACTGGAGCTGCAATACATTTTTCATAGATTGGCTTTTATAGCTGCTGTGCCTTAGTCCAATTTGGTCTAATTTTGGTGGTTTTTTTTTTTTTTTTTTTTTGTGTGTTTTTTTTTTTTTTTTTTCACACGGCATATATTGGGTTATGCATATCAAATGGGATTCAGATTCTTGTCTTTTTAGATTGTGATTTAGAACTGTTGTCCTAATTAAAGGTTTGCATTTGGATTTATTTTATTCTGTGGTAAAACACTTTCTTCTATTCTGGTTTTCTAGATACTGTAATACATTTTAATTAGGCTATTCGTAGACTGATTCTCTTTGAAAAAATAAATAAAAAAAAATAAATAAAAATGTAAAAGTATAAAATAAAATAGAAATAATAGATACATACATAGAAGTATATTTATTTAGTGTACCACTGTACTGATCCATAAAGTATATATACTGTACACACACACCACACAACAACCCACAAACAACACACACACACACACACACACGTGGGTGTGAGTTTGAGGTGGGACTGCCTTTTTGTCTGGCCAATGGAAGTCAGGAAACAAGTTTTGAGGAATCCTGTTTAAAATCCAAAGTCAGTGGCTCAGAAATCACACACTTTGAATATGGCCAAATGTTCTAAAAAGCATTCAGTGATTTTACTAAACCATTACACATCATTTGCATTCTCCAATTCCATATAGTGTCCCTCAAAATTAAGAGATGTGTAGCAGAAGTGTGTAATTCTCTGCCTGTTCTCATATTCATCTGCACAGAAGTGTCAGCAAAAAGGCCAAACACTATATGCTGGAAGTTCAATGATACCGGAGCCCTGATAGCCGAGTGCATCTCTGCTTCAAAGTTCTAGATTTTTGGAGGTGGCAAATCAGTCTAAAGCTCTTATTTCCCACCTGTACCATGGTGTCAGCGGATCAGCAGCTCGCTTCATTCAGCACAGATTGGATGAATTCAATCTGACATACTGTGGTAAACCAGAACATCAGTGAATCCTGAAAGGAAATGCTGCATTCGGCCTCACTGCCATGTAACGCGAAGAGACAATCATCCAGTTAATCTGCTTAGAGGGAAATTGTCTATGTGATGCACAGCTGTTTTAACTGCATAAAGTGGATTGTACAGCTGTCTAGAACAGACAGATAAATGAGGGTTACCGTATCATAAATCATGCTGGGATTTTAGACATGTCATTTTATGTTGTTTTCAGTCTTTGATGGATTCCTACTCTTATGGAAGAAATGTACTAAAAACTAGCAGCACTTATGCATGCTGTATTTCTTATTGCATGCTAAGTCTTCTTCACTAACCATTAACTATCCAGTTTAGCCAGGTGTAAATGTACTGAAATAGCCCCATGCACTATATATAAATATAAATGAAAGACTCTCTAAATGCCTAAAAAAATACTATATATAGTGTATATATAATATATATACTATTAATAGATGATATAGATATATACAGTAATATATAATGTATGTATAAGTATATATAATATACACATTACGTGATTGGCTAAAACAGTGCAGACGGTGCGTGCCACTAAATGTCGCTATAAGCAGGCGCAATTCATCTTTAGTAAATTCCCACACACATATATCTTGTATTTTTTCACCAGCTGTTATCTGGTGAAAGAAAATCACATCCTGTGCGTCGCCTATACGCAGATACTCCAGAGAATAGGCAGGGGTGGAAAGTATTAACTGTGTTTACCCCAATGAGAAGAATCCTCAATCAGAGCAACGAAGAAGACTCTCAATGTGAGATAATGTTCAGCACAATGGAGGTAACTGTGTCCACACAAAACCTCTCATTCTGCAGCCACTGCCAGGGAATTAGCCCCAGCAGATTAATCCCATTATGAATGAACAAATTCCTTCTCGCCAATCGCACTGAAATAAATAAATAATTTAATAAAATCTATTGGTTTTATGGAAATTTCCAATGCAAATGCCAGAGTTGGAGTATAAATGGAAAGATTAAAAAATGCCTGCTCCTGAAGAAAGCTGAACTAATATTATTGTATGGAATAATCTAAGGCCCTGGGTGGTACATGCAGAATTGCATGTTTAAGATTAAATCAGTTTTATAGCTTGTTTTCAAGTTCTACATTACACATTAGCATGGATTTGAGAACTCCCTGGTGGTCGCAATCCAGTGAGGCACAATAACATTTTAAACCCCTTATCCTGCAGTTTGTACTAAGGTTCCCAGAAAGCTTTTTTAAAATACTATCAAATGAGGTAAACACCCCAAAGTCAGTATTAGTGTTAATTTAATTAAAAACTATGTAGAAAAATATGTGTAGACAGCCTTTTTTCATGCCAAAGATTAGACGAAGATTAGATGACACCAGCAACATTAAACACTAACTGTGACTATATGCAATACTGTTGATGAAAAAAGACAAGGCTAAAGCGTAATTTTAAAAAAAAAAACACTTCTGTATGTATTCTTTAACAAAAAAAGATGATAAAAAATTCTTGGGTTATACTTGGGTTGCCAGATTTAAATCCTCCATCAGAGCTTTCCCTCTAAAAAAAAAAAAAAAAGAAACATTTTCTGCCCAGTGTTTTACTTTATTTTCAGAACCTGGAAACCATGTGCACATATAATACATGTAATATAATTTGGAATTAATATTAGGAATTGGAATTAATATAACTTTTTTAGCTTTTGAGAAAAACCTTTGAGTTTCAACATTTTCATAAAGCTGACAATATGTTAATTTATATCCGAATAATTAGAATGTATTAAATAATTTAATAAATCAGGAAACTAAATCAACGTGCAGTAGATCTGATGAAATTTCTCAAATTACAAAAATCATAATCAGTTATCGTGATTATGAACTTGAGTGAAATAATTGTGATTATTAGTTTAAATATTATGCAGCATTGACTAAAACTAGAATACAATTCCCAGACTTGTCAACTAAAATTTGAAAACCTGCTTTTGGAGTTTTTAAAGAGTGAATTGTAAGCTGGTTCCTTGCAGTTCTCATTCGTCAGGCACAGCTTTTTTTCCCCATATTTTGTTTTGTTCCTTATTACAGTGGGAAAGCACCTGGAAAGGCACAGACCATGCTGGCGAGAGAACGGGTTCATTTTGATTATAATTACGACTGTACAATCAGCATTAAACAGCTCTGCTGCAATCGCACGCTCTGCTGTTACACATGCATGCATCTAATTCAGGGCTATGCAACATCAAATTAGTCCTTGTGCTGCAAAACAAACACTGAATGTCACTTCCTGCCCTCAGAGGGTGGCGAGATTGTTGTGTACGTGCAAATCAAAACGTATGTTGCTTTTACAAGGGCACAAGTCAACTCAATAATGGCCAGCAATGCTTGGAGGTAAAGTGGTGTTTTAGGGTTTCCCCAATACACAGCAAAGGGCAGGTGTCTAACACTTACTTTATGAATTACTATTCATGTCAGTGCTAATTATGAGCTGACACACTCGCTGTCTTAATGAGCCCTTCGAGCCACTGAGAAATGCTAATGCTATCTGTTGCAGCCAAGGCTAGTCACCCGCTGACACAGCAGTTCCCTGTTAACACGCGCACTAGGTGTTGGATCCTTACTGCGAAGTAAGACGCATGGATCACTCAATTGTACCATGATAAAGATGGAGACCTCAGGTTACCCTCGTGCAGGCTCTTGTTAACTCGTTCCAAAGAAAAGGTGATGACACTTTATTTTAGCTTAGTTCTGGTAACTTATTTAAGATTCTCTGGTTTAGATTCCACTGAATGATTCTGATATATACAGTATGTTTTATTACAGGGAAAAAAAATCTGTCTCTTTAACAACATATTGTATTATTTGTAATTTACTTGTACATATAAACTTGTAGTAGTGTAATGATGTAATGATTTGTGGTTCAGTGAATAAGTGACTGTGAGTAACTCACAAGTTCAAGACGTTCATAAAAAAACACCTGGCTCATAAGCATAATTTGTTCACTAATTGTATTACACTGGTTACGCCGTACGTTTGCTGTTGTGTGCAATCAGCGAGGATATTGTAATAAGAAAATGTGGTGTCTGCTTATTGCTTTTGTATTATTTTGCATGAACAGACTTTCTTTCATCATACTGAAATTCAGACTGCAGGCACACAAAAACAACAACAGTAGCAACAACAAAATTCATTTATTTTGCTGTCATGCTGTATACTCAGTAGTGGAGCAGCAGCACCAGTATATACAGTATATTAATTTTTCACATATTATTATTATTATTAATTCAGTGCTGCCTTGTTTTGAGAATATCTCATGAGAATAAAATCATATATTTTTGTAAATACAGCTGTTTTATAAAAGAATCTCAAGAATATCTCAAAAATATCTCAAGAATAAAATCAGAATAGAAGAATAAATTCATAGCTGGGAGAATCTTACAAATACTTGAATACTACAAATGTGAAAATGCTTAACATTGCTTAAAATAATAGTCCACCCAAAAATGACAGATTTTGGTTCGCATTATACTTTTTGTCCACACAGTGGAAGTCAATGGGAACCAAAACTATTTAGTTACCAACATTTTCAAAAATATCTTCTTTTATGTTCCACAGATGAAAGAAAGTCATTCATTTTTGGAATGACATAAGGGTGAATAAATGATCACAGAATTTTAATTTTTGGATGGACAATCCCTTTAATGTGTTTAGTCTTCTCTACACTCTAAAAAATGCTGGGTTGTTTCAACCAACTTTGGGTCAAATATGGACTAACACAACATTTTTACATTCAAATTTTAACCCAAAAGTTGGGTTAGTCCATATTTGACCCAAAGTTGGGTTGAAACAACCCAGCATTTTTTAGAGTGTAATATATGATTTTTTAAGAATATTGTTCAAGTCAGAATACAAACATTCAAGAAATGTTAGTGGTATCATGAAAATCCTACAGTTTTGGTATTTTTTTTTACATTAAAATGGTCCTTATTCTCAGTTTCCTTCCCCTACTTATGCCAGAGGCTTATTTGCTTTCATCTACTGATGCGTAAATTCTCAAATAATTGCAATTTTGAGCGTTGAGATCTTAATGGACTTAATTAAAATGGCTTCAAAGTCTGAAATTCAGTGCCTGAGAAAACCCACATCTCTAGTCTCCATCCCCGGCTTACTTTGTATCTTATTTAGCCTCATCTTCTCTCTTAGCCTCTCTTTCTCTGTCACAGGCAGCAGGCACAGATGCTCCACTTATGTAGGTTATTGCTGGCTTTGTAACAGAATTCCAATAAATCTATGGCTGTGCTATTTTCAGAGTTGCTAATGTTCACCGTGGCCGGCGTTCTGTTAACTTCCTCACCCTCCAGACTCCGGTGCGGTTGGGTGTCTCACTTCTGGTTTCTTTCTCCTGGAATATCATAGACTGAATTTTATACATCAGAAATAATATAAATGGATACATAAATAATAGATCCTGGATTTTAGTTGGAGATTGAAGGTCAATTACCATGTAAAATTGAACTATTGAAATGTAGCATCAAAAATGGATTGATGAGGATGAGGGACTACAAGCACTTATCTTTCAGAACTCACCTTGACAGCACACGTAATGACCAGCAGCACGTCGTAGCCGTCCTAGAGGGACCTATGATTACAATCTAAGAAACTGCAGGACTTCATAATCACATGTCCATCAAGCCGACTACACCACACACAGACACTGCCGGGCTTGATAGTACACTGCCAGTCTAATTCGGCTTTGGAAATTAATGGGGATGGGTGCTGGCCGTCGCGCCATTATCGCCCTCATTTTTCTTTGTCTTTCCTAGTGCAATTCTCTCAAAAATGACAAGCTGAGGAAATGCAGAGTGCACCTACACCATTAGAAGAAAGACGTAAACAAGATCGTAATGCACGGTTGTGCTTCTCAAATGATTGGACTCTCGGTTTCCAGCGTACACAGATTAAATAGCTACGTACTGTAATGAGACCAATGTGTGGTTCGAGCTCCATTTAGGAAAGTGCGGCCTTGCCCTCTGCATCTCAGCTCTCAGGCTTGAGTTGAGGACTCTGATGCGTCTGAGATCACAGGATGTGGCGATGCATTAAAATGGACCTCCATGCCGCTGATGAATGCCTGTGTGCACAGGGCAAATTAATTACCAGCCAATAGCATGGCTCCACCACATAATATAGTACTTCCTGTCTGCTCGAGGGAGCTAGTAAGAGCTTAGACACCTAATCACTGCGGCTCATCTCTTACACGCACGTTGTCAGACGAGAGGAGTCTCGTACACTACATCTTTTAATTTCATACTGACTCACCCTCAGAGTGCCGAGTACATCTGTAAGACAGGTGATTCATAGAGGACTTGCAGGTCGTGTCGGTGGAGTTCATATTGATTTTCAAGAAGCTGGAAACGTTTAGCTCATTGCTCCTGAAATTAATATTTTCATGCCATTTTGTACCGTAATGGACAGTGCTGAGTATAATGTGTTGCGTAGTTTGATTTATAGTGCAAGTAACAAGTAGTATTCTTCTTTTTTCTAAAGTAATTTTTTATTTAATTTATTTCATGCTTTCCTAAGAGCAAAATATTTTTTTTTAATTTACATTGATTTACAGGATTTTTGTAAATGATTTTTCACAAAAAAATATTTAATTAATTTAATAATTTTAAGAGCCCTCCAAAAAAACACATTTTATGAATTTACACCTACTTCTCTTTTTCAAACAAGTAATATGCATTAATTTTGTATTTATTTACTTTATTTGATTCATTTGATCTTTTTAAGAACCTAACAATTTTTTTTAATTTACACCATATTCTTTTTTTTTTGGCAATTAATTTCACCATTTTAGGAGCCCTTAAAAAGTAACATATAATTTTCTGAATTTATACCATACTTCTTTTTTTTCAAAAAAAATGATATGCATTACTTATTGTGTTTATTTCATTTTTATTAAAATAAATTCGAACCCAGTAATTTTTAATTTATTTGATCTTTTTTTAAGTAGCATTACTTTATTTTATTACTTGATAACTTTCTTTTTATTTAATTAATTTCAAGGTTTTAGGAACACTTAAAAAGTAACACCTTATTTAATCCTTGTAAGACCTCAATACTATTTTAATTTACACAATATTGCTTTAAATTTCTTTATTCTTTCTTTAATTTCTTGATTTTACTATTTGTATGCAATTAGATTCACCCTTTTAAAAACTCTTCATAAAATGCACTGCCTGTTATCTAAAAAGCAACATGCAGCTCTTTTTTTAAATTTAATTGAATATGTAATGAATTCAAAGGCATCCATTACTTTTCTGTTTATTTAACTTATCTACAAATGCAATTGAAACCAAAGCCTCTCACTGTCGCATAACAGTCCATGTACAGTGTGTGTGATGGCATGTGTACAGAGCATGCAAGCGGCATGATGCGACTTGACAAAACTAGAACGCTTCTGTTCTAATCAGTGAAGCTGTCTACACTGAAAGCGGCGCTACGTCCATACAAGGGTATAGTTGTGGTATGCACACTACAGACAGTCCTCAACTACAAAACATACCGCTTTGAAATGCTTGCAAACCAAGCATAGTGCTACTGTTTTGGAAGAAAAAGACCCTTAGGCTGATTCTGAGAAAAAGTCATGCAAAAATATCTAGTGAGTTTCTTGCCATGAAAAGTAAGAATGTTACATAATTAGCTACCTTACGCAATGAAGTGACATTTTACTTTTAAACTTAATGTTCCCCAGCAGTTATCATGGTCCCCAAACACATTTTAAATAGTCAGTATCAGATGCTGTTTATCATCTCCAAGACTTTTCACACATGAGCACAGTGGTCTATCAAACACATTAGCGCTGTGTATATAAGGCAGACAGAAAAGAGAGAAATTCAAGGAAAGAGTCTCCGAAGGCAGAACCTTCCTTGGTTGATGCTGTGGATGAGAAGAGAGCTGGCAGTCCCAGCATGCTTCAGCCCACTCTGCTGTCTACTGCATCACTTCCTCCATTCAGCCAGGAGCCATTCTCCTCTCCAACATGGACTGCTACTGCTCAGAGTCCACCAAATACCTTTTCTCCTCCAGGTCTTTTCACAAGACAACAAAAGGAGTCAGTGTCACCCTTTATGTGCTAGGGACATGGAAGGGGAATACAATATTATACTCTCAACAGATAAACTGTCTACATAAAGAATGTATCACATGTATCACAGTTTCCACAAATATATTAAAGGGGTCCTATTATGCTTTTTCACTTTTTCAACTTTAGTTATTCTGTAATGTTGCTGTTTGAGCATAAAAAAGATCTGCAAAGTTACAAAGCTCAAAGTCCACTTCAAAAGGAGATATTTTATTTAACAGAAATCACTTTTCAAAAACTACAACGAACGACTCGTTTGGACTACAATGCATATTTTCCGGATATCATCAAGATTGACGAATGGGACTAGACCTGGTTGAGCTGCACTAGAGAAGGCAACGAGTGTTATCACTATGTCGGAGACACGCTAGTTTTCCCAAGGCAGACAAACTTAGAGTGGTTACAATCATCCGGGTTTAAATCGCGCTCAAATTGATTTGATATTGACGCAATATTTACACTGAAGCTCGCAGCAGGCGGCTATAGTAAGGGGCATGACATTTCCCGACCAGCCGCTGAGTGCTGCCAATCACAACACACACTGGCCCAGCAAACCAATCACAGCACATTTCGTATTTCAGAGGTGGGCTTCATTTTGATACAGAACTAATCGAGTCGTTTGTGCCAGACTGGGGAGAGAGGTGTTGTAATAATGTAAAATATGTGAAAAATAATGTGTTCTTCGAACAACCTAGTACGAGAGCCTGTTCTAGTACACCCCCAAAACAAAATCAAGACTTTGTAAAAGAGCACAATAGGACCCCTTTAAGCCACACAACTGTTTACAGCATTGATGATAATAATACATGTTTCTTGAGCACCAAATAAGCATATTACGGTATTTATTTTTACGTATTACTGATTTATATTTTCGGTCATGAACTTTTAGTATATTCATGGCATGTAATTTTTTTTAATGTGTATTGGCGGAATAGATCTGCTATGCTGCTGTTGCTGCTGACTTGCTACTGCCAATACATCCACATTCATGCTACTGTGAGCATGTAAGAAATACTACTGCACATATACCAACCCCAAACTTTTATATATTTACTCAAAAATGAAAATGCATTATTTACTCACCCTCAGGTCATTTTAGTGCTCCAAAAGGATAATAAATTAAAAAAAAACTTTAAAGGCATCCACATTGCATTTAACCTCTAAAGTAGCTTCTTGGGCTAGGTTTTGACACTTTGACATTTTGATTGACAAGCTTGCGATTCGTGTTGATTTCTGATTCAATTTGATACATATTATTTTAGATATATATCAGGTACAATACATGCCAAAATTTCTCAAGGAAAAAAAAAAAAATCTCTCAACTAATGCTGTAAAATATACACGAGAGTCTGTTGGTACTGATTGAGAGATTGCATGAGACAGGATACAGATTTTGGTAAGCTGACGCTTCTCTTGAACTGAGGCAGTACAGCGATCTGTCACTCCACAATAAACAGCACCAGAACGCTATTTATTGTTTGAATATTTTAATAAAATGAACAGAATTCGAAATGTTAGACTTTCTTTCATATCAAAAGTGACAAAGCACAAAGCTTACTGTGATTTATTGGATGGGAGGTGCCCTTCAATGTTCCGTCCATTAAATGAAAACAGGCTAGAATAATTGATTCTTGGGATTTAAGAATTTATATCGTTCCGTAAAAATGAGAATTGATTATTATCGAGATAGCGATATTTTTTACCCAGCCCTAGTAGCTTCGTGTGAACAGACTGAAATTTAAGTTGTTTTTTACTTATGATTTTCTCCTCCAAAACTTGCACTGTATATGACCTTAGTCAGGTTAGATGCCCTATTGAATTTAACACGGATGAAAACAAAGCTTTGAGGGATAGACTTATAGTCTTTATAATGGCACACACTGTGTAAGGGTTCGAGATCGCGGATTTTCAAAAGTGAAACTTGAAACTGTGTTTTAATGCATTTATCAGCTGACACGCAGTATGTTGCTAAACAAGAGTCAATCCTTTGAATGCACTGTACTCTATCTCTCATAGCCTCGTTTTCTTCCTGGCAAAATGACAAGACCTAACCCTGACCAATGTCTATTCCTCATACAAAAGATGGTCACTATAAACATGCTGTATCAAAAGAACAGTGCAAGAGTCTTCAGAAATGTCTGCTTTTTATGGAAGGCCGTTTCCTCGCCACTGAATAAAAAAATTAAAGTGTAATTGCAACTTTTTATCTCACAATTCTGGACTTTTTTCTCAGAATGCATGATATACCTCGCACTTTGCGAGTAAAAAAACCTCATAATTGAGAATATAAACTCACAATCTTGAGAATTAACTTGCAATTGCGAGAAAAAAAGTCAGAATTGCGAGTTTTTATCTCGAAATTGTGACTTTATATCTCACAATTCTGACTTTATAACTCGCAATTTTGAGTTTATATTACGCAATTCTGAGAAAAAAGTCAGAATTCTAACTTTATATCTCGCAATCGACTTTTTCTCACAATTGCGAGTTTATATCTCACAATTCTTTGAAAAAAAGTCTGAATCGTGAGATAAAAAGTCGCACTTACCTTTTCTTTTTTTTTTATTCAGTGGCGGAAACGGGCTTCCATAGGTTTTATTTTTCACAAAAAAAAAAAAAACAGGTTTTGAAAGCATGTGGGTGAGTAAATGATGACAGAACTTTCAGTTATTTCTTTAAATGTGAAAACAGCTGAATGTCATTCTAACATCTGACAGGAAATTTTACAGTATAGCAGTGTATCACAGATGTGCAAACACTCGAAAAATTAAATTTTCCAGCTGAAAACACACACCGAATAGACGTCTCGCTGACGTGCGTGCGTGATATGAGGCAGCGTTTATTGGATGTTGAAAATATGATTCATTGTTTCAATACTTGAATGTTCATAACTCCAAATTCCTGAATGACTATTCAGATGTATGTGGCCAAAATAATTATCCCTCTAATTATCAGCGTTCCCTTAAAAAAGTGTGAATGGTAGTGGATAGTCTAGGCCATCTAATTGCATGCAAATGTGGGATGTCTCATACCTGTGAATAGCAGAACTCAAATCATCACCAAAATAGTACAGGTCATTATTTTCCAGCCACCAGCACTGTTCTCAGATGCCTGTCAGTACTGGTCGAGACAGTGTGCTGAACGCAGATGTGATGGAGGTGGCGGAAAGTCTATATGTCAGTCTGAGAAGCTGCTCGTGAGGAATATTAAAACAAATGGCATAATCAAACTCCTCATTCGGACTTCTGAGAGATCAAAAAGATAAATTCCTCCACCAATAACTCAAAGAGCAAATCTCTGCATGTGTGTTTGTGCGAGACAGAGAGAAACAGAGCGAGAGAGTCTTAGTGTTTCTTTGAAGGTGTGAAATTGTAATGGAAACCTCCTCTCGTTATAGAATGTTAATGGTTTTCTTCCTCTCACTTAAACAGGCCTCCTTATTGTGAGCTCTACTGGTTTTGCTCTTCATATTGAAATTGTGACTTTACTTAATGGATGTATTCACATGCATAAGTGTGCTGCGTCGTCTATGAGGGAATGTCTCTTCCATTTCCATAAATTACATGCAGAAGTCTGGGGATGGATGTAATTTTGCCTGACAGACAACCACTCATGAGCTCCGCCGGCGTTGTGAAAGAGCACAGCGACTTCAAATTGATTTTTCTTGTTTCTCTCCCATTGAATCTGCGGCTCTCCAGCTAGTCTCCTCCGAGTTAGTTTTATGAGGAAAGATGTAGTGACTTCATATGCAATTTTATTTGAACATACAGTACAAAACAAATACATGCAATATGTTTTGATAGAAGCTTGAACACGTTAATAATCCACCCTGTGTTTTATTTAATAGCTCCGCAATAATAAAATTGACTCGATCAAATGGAGAGAGAACATTGAAGTCTTGTTTTGTTTTAAAGCTGCTTTTTTATTATTATTATGCTACGCAGACTTAATGTATGACTGTCTGGTTTTATTTTGTCAAGGACGGTATAGAATTCGTAACTCAATTCAGAATAACCTTGCAGACTCCATTATAATGTGGTTTTCTCTAAATACACACTCGCCCCCCAATAAAATCACAATTCCGACATTATGGGATTATCTGAATACACATCCCATCATGAATATCTGATTTTCTGTAATTTAATCGCCAGAGTGGGATGGATTTTTGTGTGGAGAGTGAACTGGTCTACGATCTAAAGGAATCTGGAGGGGATTCCTGCGAAAGGTCATCTAAGCGGAGTTTAGATCAGGGTTGCTACACAGTGCAGCCAATCAGTGCAGGGTGTGACACGGATATATAGAGCGTATTCTGTAAAGAGTGAAAAGCAGGCCAGTTCTTCAGAGTCTGAAAGAACAAAGGTTCCGGAGTAGTCTAGGTAAATGTTAGACGTTTACAGAGGTCGGGGAAAGTGAACTGCTGCAGAATTGTGAGAGCAGGTACCATTTTTTTCACATTACTCTTGGATCAGTATGGAATTATATGGCATAAAAATGATTGTCGATTTGTCTTATAGAACATTATATATACAGTGGGGTTGAACAATGTTAGGCCATATTAAAAATCTGGGATAAAAAAAAATTATAATCCTGGAAATACAAAAAAGTAAATAGAATTTTGATGTAAAATGAATAAGATTTTAAAGTTCACTAGCATTCAAAAGTTTGCTGTCAGTAAGATTTGTTGATGTTTTTGAAATAAATTTCTTATGCTTACTGCGGTTAGATCAATCATACAGTTATATTGCGCATACAGTTATATTGTGTGCATAACATTTTGAAATATTTTTATTCCGTTTTTTTAAATTGTTATACTGATAAAATATTTCATAATAAAAACATTTGCATTGAATTACAATGATTAATGGAAGCATTTTCACATGTGATCTCAGACTTTTGGATCCCATTCTATAATTTTAACATGCTAAGTATATATATTTTTTGTGACCAGTGTTTTGTACATCTTTGTAGCTCCACCAAATATTTCATGCAAAAGCTTGCAAAGGTTTCGATGTATAATTTATGAAGATATTATTGAAAATGTAGGATTTTCTGGTTCCATAACTTAGGAAATTGTTATAGTAGAGGGTGTACTGAACCTTGTAGAAACTCAATTAGTTTCTTTATGGTCAGAGTTGAGGGCTCCCTATGCTACTTGATTCTGAACCTGAAATGGTGTATTGCATTTTTAAAGAGTACGAAATTAGTCTGCTCCTCAAACTGTATAGGTTTGCATCGCTAGCTCCGGGCCTCAATGTGCAACTTAAAACTCTGAAAAATATCATACCGCCGGAAACAAATAGGCAGGCTGGCACATTTAACTACAAAACACAGGGTTCTAGGTATGTTTTTTTGCATAATGGCTTTCGTTGCTTTAGGGAGACATGAATTGCTTCACATTTCTCACCTTGACATTGGTGCTATTCCGCAATGCACAAGGAGTCGATGTTTGAAGGGGGGAGTCTGGGCCCCCACGTCTCTCATTCCTACACTGACAAATTAAAAAGGTTACATTAGATTTTTATCATCAAAGAGAATTAAGTTCTGTAAATGGAAGCGTAAAATGCCTCCTGGGCTTTCTTTCAGAACTATTTTAATCAGCGTTCGGCTCTGGAACAGGGCCTCTGATGAAACAGGCCGGCACAGAGCCTCTTACGAGTGACGGGGGACAGGTTTCTATCGCTCCCTCGCTTTCTGTTACAGCCTGTTCCTCTTTTGCACACAATAAAATGGCTTTCCTAAGGCTTCAGTGTAACATATTGTAAATATGGCACAAATTTATTTCGTTATGCAGCTGAAAAAATGTACAAATGCATCAAGAGACGTGCAGATTCTTCATCAGCCTCGTAACTGTGCTCATCGCCACCAAACCGTCTGCCATAATTTTCACTAATGTAACTGTATTGCCAACCAGTGTGAGTTATCAGAGTATTGATTTACCAGTCCGTATTGATATTCTCTGCATCATTCAGAGCATGAGCAGAAGATAATTTCAGCTTTCTCATTTAAATGATCGCCCTCCCTTTAATAACACAGAGCGGGTATTAATGTAGCTGTCAGGTAAACCTCTGGCCGTCTTTCCTCTTGCTGGTCTCTCATGGGAAATGATGCACTCATAAGAAATAAAGCCCTTATTAAGAGAGCCAGTAGACCAGACCTCGACTGAACGCTGGGGGACTCTCATTAAAGCAGAGAAGATTATTATGAAGGCCGCGGATTCACCCGTCTCTGTCTACCGGAACAGTTTGCTATTGGTTATGCGTGTACATTTGGCCTGTACGTTCTAAAACATTATTTTGTTTAAATGTACAGTACTAATGCTGCGTTTTCTGAACACTAGCTTTATCTTAATTGGCTTGCCACCTCTTGACCATTCCTTCTGCACACTTAAGCAACTTTTAAAAGCAATTACTTGGTTACTTTAAAGGACAAATTAGCTTATAAATAAACCAATTTAGTTCATTATAAGGTCTGCAGAATTAAAGTTAGAGTTGATGGTCAAAGGTCAGCTTTTTCCAAAAACTGTTGCTGAATCTTACTTGAAAAAAGGTGTGAAATTTTTTTTTTATCAATTAAGTATTTAATTAGTTATTTGTTAAATTCTGCAGGAACTATGTAATGTACGAGCAGGGGCTGTATTTAATTTATTTTAAGCAAACGTTTCTCATTTTAGAGCTTTAATTTCATTTTAAGTGAATAGATAATGACTATGCAGAGCTGTGGAATATTATTACACGTCATCCACATTCGCTGACATACAGTAGAAAAGCTTTTTAGGTGATTTCATGGTGAACTAGATTGTAGGTTTTGTCAAATACAGGGAAAAATGTTTTTGAAATTAAAAAAAAAAAAAAAAAAAAACCCACGTTTTTTTTTTTTTTTGTCTACCTTTTAAAACACCTTTTCACCATAAATGATACGCTGACAAATGATCAGAGAGCTCTGAAATAGATTTTAAAGTAACATGGACATGTGTTGCGCAGAAAAGCTAATGTAAATTCTTTTGAATGCCACCCAGTATGTGGTCTGCTACATTTGCGGCACTGCCAACATGTGAAATGAGAAAAATTGAACCTTCCCTTCTTTTTAGAATAACAGTCATGCATCCTGAGATACCTCGAGAATATTTAAAGCCCTGTGCGATACGGGTCACATTCTCGTCTATTTCCGTGTAAGTAAGAGAGTTTGTGAGGGTGAAAATTGTTTTCACCTCTCTGTTGAGATGATTTAAATGCATAACATAAAATCTGCGCATCTTACCATTTTTTTTCTCTTTAGACTGAAAAAAAACGGCCTGGCTATGTTTATGTTCTACTGTATTCTTTGTGTAAATGAGAAACAGCATGAAGTTTACAGAAACGTGCAAATTGCTGAAATTGACTTAGCATTTCACTGGCAAAAAGTAATGACGACATAATCTTTCATTAATTAGACCTATTATTTTATCTTTTAAAGGGATAGTTCAATTAAAAATTATACATACAATGAAAGTCAGTGATGTCCGTTATTGTTTGGACCCCAGCATTCTTCAGAATATATTCCTTAATTTATGTAGAATAAAGAAAGCCATACAGGTTTTGAATTACATGGAGGTGAGTCAATGATGACAGAATTTTCATTTTCATCAAATAATTTACATATTTATTTGTTTTTAACCAATCATTTTTAACAGAAACAGAAAACTTGATATATACATTTTTTTTTCCAATGCTCTGGAAAAACTTTATTTAAATTTTTGGTTTTAGTTTAGTTTGTGGAGGGACTATAGGCAAATCATTTGTAGGTTGATTTCCCATGAAAAACTGCGTGAAACTGTGGCTTTGTTATTAAATCATTGCTCTGTTTATTTAGCACCCCAACCAACCTGACATAGTAACATTTATCCAACCAATGAGTTTGGGGTGGGGCTATCTGTTTTTGACCAATGGCAGTTAAGTATTTGAGGAGAAACCAGGCTGACAACAAGCAGATTCTTTGTTAACAGCAAAATATGCTATAAATAATGTTTAATTTAAATGCACTTTATAATAAGTCTGATTTGCCTGAAAACAATGTTGAAAAAGAATTTAAGTTAAATTCACCTCGTATTTTTGCAATTGCAGTTTGTGACGCAAGTGGAACAGAAATTATGCCATATATATTTAACGTTTAAACATTTGATTGTCTAACCACAAATTATATTGTAAGGCATACTGAAGCATTCCCAGCTCTATTTTGCACATGAATCATGGATAACAGTTCTACTCTAGAGGCCTAATATACTGTATTTCACATTTTGGCCTTTAATGAAAGGCACATGAGATTAATAAATAAGCATAGATGTATTTTTTCTTGTTTGCACTCAGCCTTTCCGTTCTCTCCAGAGCCACTTACTGTACTACACACTTGGTGATTAATCCACGAGTTGCATCGGTGTGATGGCAAACATGCTCGCCACTGCTGGCCTATCACGGCACAGGCCACATCCCAGCGTGCGCGGCATGTTAGAGCACCTGAGTGTAGCAGACACGGCCAACCAGGTGTAAAATCAGCAAGGCACGAGCCCCGAATGCATGGTGACAGCTCTTCATGCTTGGTAGCCTTCATCTATCCCGCTTTCGACCCACACCTAGTCCGCATCCAGTCCTCCCGATTCCTCCACCCATCCCCCCGCTCTTCAAACCAGAGCCTCCACCATTTATCTCCATCCTGCAGGTCACGAATGCACAGCAGGCACTAAGGAGTCTGTCCGGCTGTCCCTGTCACCTGCACTGATTGATTGATTTATTAACTTTACAGAAGAGGTTCACGGTGCTGCAATATAGCAGTCTCTCGTTTGGGTTCTTTACGTGGTGGAGGCTACAAACTCAAAGGCAATAGAGCAGGAAAATACTTTACTTTTTTCTTTCTGCAACATTTGAAGTCGCAATGAAACTGAAGTAGCGACAGCTCTGTTCTTTCATATTGTGACACATATCCAAGTTTAAACAGTGAAAAAGAAAAGTGGGGCCTTGGTTCTATGCATCGTTTGTTGATTGGATTTTGAGATGTGGGCATTGCACTAAAAAATTGAGGCGAATTAATGCAAGCGGGGTTTAGCAGACATAAAAATCGGAGAAATACATGACCAGAGAGAAGTCTGTTGTTTCACTGGAAGATCCAGTTATGACATTTTGATTAACCGTATAAAGCCTACTATATCATATTTGACACACAAATTTCTAAGCCCTATAAATTACCAAAATGATCCAAACTTGCTGAAAGTCCACGTGCCTGTTGTACACAGTCATCTGATTGATATAATCCCTTTTTATAGCAAGTAATGGCTTTTCACCTTCAGGTTGTGCTACACATGTCTTTTTGCAGTTAAATCTATAAAATGTTATTTTAAAAATAACTTTTATATTGGTATTATTTCAGAATGACACTTACTCACTTGGTAATAATACTTTGTTACAGTACTTAAGTATTTTTTGGGAGTATCTGTACTTTACTTGAGTTTTTATATTTCAGCCAACTTTTTACTTTTACTCCACTACATTTTCTAATTAAAATGTATACTTTTACTCTGATACATTTCCCCGAAATAAATATTCATTACTTACTACAAAATAGTCAAAAGTCAGAAGAACACAGATTGCAGGAAAACAGGTTTGATGAATCAGTGGTATGGCGTTTGCAAGTTAAGACTCCTAAAAAATGCCTTTGCTCATGTGCAAACAAGTGCGCACACAACCGTGGATGATTCATTTTCCACTCAAGTCGAGGCTGCGTGTGCGATATACAGTACATTTTCTGCGATAATATGGTAAGTGTTGTTGTAATGATGTGCGATCTGACATTATCAAGTATATCACCAAATCACACAAACAGAGATAGAGTGCATGCACGTGATTTATTAGTCTATTAAAACTCAAAATTTAAGGCATTCTAAATTGTAGACGGCGAAAATGCTTCTGTATGCTTTTTATATAATTTAATATAGTTAACTTTTTCTGTATCACACAAAGAGTACAATTTTTCTGTAGATATCAGCATTAACACATTTAATAATCATTTTATACAAGTTCAGTGAAGCAATAAGTGACTTACGTTTTAGAGGTATAATTGCTTGTTTTTGCTCAATTTTGCCAACGAAAATAGTTCCAAACAAAGATCACACAGTACTGGGGCCTGTTCTTCGTACGTTACTTATTACATCCGAGATGAAATGTCACATCCACAATGATATCATTGCATAATCAGGATCTGGCTAATTCGGTTCTTCGAACACTGTTGTTGATGATTAGTATGGCTGGATTGAGTTATCTGAGATAATTGCACGTTCATGGGTTGGTTTAAAAGGGGCTATGTATCGATACTCGAAACCACGATCAGCAATGCAGTGATTGGCTGGCGGCAAGACAGCAACGTAATGACATCATATAATTAAAAAAGACAACTGACGAAAAACTTGACAAATTACTTTTATAAGGAAACAGCCAAGCGAACAAAACTACATAAATGTTATAATAGATAAATGAAATGTGCACTGTTTTTATTTTATTTTAATTTCTTACAATTTTTTACGATTCCCAATTATTTATATTCACGATTTTTTATATTTGTACAGGCTTTACATTTTTATTTCAATGTAGTAATTAGCAATTCATTTAATTTTATATTTGAACAGATTTGTTACGTGACAGCATTAATTAAAGTTTCTTAAGAGTCAAGATCATGTTATCTGCATCTCCTGCGCTCCATCAAGCCACTCCCATAATAGCTGTCATCACTCAAATTAATGCACGACTCTACATTATCTGTATAGTGTGTGTGTAAGACTCTAATACAATTATGAAGTAATTAGTTTATGATGAATAAATCTTTCAGTGGGTAAAACTTGCTGTGTCTATAGTAAAGGCTACACAACATTATTATATTATCTTAATTTTTAAATGATTATTATTTTAAATTATTGTCCCTGGATCAGTAGGATACTCTTGTAATAAAGTAGCGGTGGTAGCGGACAGATTTTAAGTATCAATTCTGCTTAAAAAGATGCAATCTAATCCTGTTTACATGAAATAAGCCTGCTCCCGAGCAGGTTTAAGCTTACAGACCCGTTGATATTACAGCAACTCCAGGATGAGCTTCGAAGAACCAACCAATCCAAGATCATGCCAAATCGTTAACAATCAAATCCAGCTAACTGATTTAGTGACGTATGAAGAACGGACCCCTGTTTTGCATCTCTGAGCAATGGATAGTGTTTACTTACTGAATGAATCAGCTTTTTGAACGAATCTGTTGATAAAAATTATTCAGTGATTCACTCATTAACACATTCGAAATGCTTAATTCCTGAATGAATCAGCCGTTCAAATGAATCGATTGCATCTCAGACTCTCACTCAATAACAGTCACTTGCTGCCACCTACTGGCGGTTTTAATTTCACATTTCAACAATTTTTTTCATGTTTTAAATTATTTCAAATATCAGTATTCAATGTTTTATGTTAAAAGCAAAACATTAGGCCTATTTATGCATCTGTAACTGCAGGTGAAATGCATCCATGTCCCCACTGTGATACACTAAACTGTAGGTTTAATGCCATTTCAGATGCAGATTCCAGAAATGATTTCTTATGTTGGAATGAAAAACACTAAGTACCGGATGAAGTGCTTCTTATTCTTACCCAAAAATACAAAATGTAAGGAAGAGTTCAAACTGAACACAATCTTGCTACTCAAGCTGTGTATGAAAATGTTTTATATATATTTATTTGCTTCTTTTCTATTTTGCATTTACTTGTACTTTTACTTTCAATACTTAAGTACGTTTAAGATTTAAAAAATAATTTTCGTGCTTAAATACAATAAAAAATCACATACTTTAAGACTTTTATTCAAGTAATATTCTAAACGGTGACTTCAACTTCTACCAAAGTCATTTTCTGGTACGATATCTGTACTTTTACTTGAGTATGGCTTTCGGGTACTTTATACACCACTGAACTTAAGTTTACTAGACTATCCACACCCACACACACACCACACACCACACACACACACACACATAAATATCCTTAAAAGATTTGTGCATCTCTCTCATGATTGTTTTTAATTGCATTATATATTTTGCCCCCAACAATTAAAACTACAAAGCTTTGATCATAAAACTAAACAAATATTAACTTACCAAGACATATTATTGGGAGATATTGAGTGACAGCTGATATTTATATATTTTATGCACGTAGTCTGCTTTTGCTGTAAAGTAGATAAGCTATCAGAATGTCATCTTACTTTTTGGCCATATAATTATCAGCAAATGCACCAAATTGCATATTTTTGAGCAGTTTGAGCAAAACTTGATATATGCAAAAAAAATTTTTTAAAAGGCTCCATATTCTCACTATGTCATAGCCTCATGTATCAAATACCATACACACACACACACACACACACACAAAAATGCCATTTAATGTTTTTCTATAAATTATTCAATTTTAAAACTTGAGCCTTTTCTGAATATTATTTCATAGGCTTTTACAGGCTTAGACATTATTGTGAGGTAAAGAAAAATATAAACATGAAACATATGCACAAATGAATTGTTCATAATAAGATTACAATAACATGCATTTAGAAAGCAGGTGAATTTTTACTTCATGCCGACTTTAAACACATTGGTGTCTTTGAAGAGGTAGCGGTCCACCCACAGGAACGAAGCGTCTCTTAGTGTTTCAAGGTGTTGGGTTTTTTTCCACGGGGCACATAATGCTCTCTGTGCGAGCGTGCGTATATGTGTTTGGTTGAAAAATGTGTTCCCTGAAGAAAGTGCTGTGTTTGGGTAGACTGCATCCACCATCATAAGCTGCCAAGCCTTTGGCTATGTAATGTTTCATCCTTTTCTACTAAGTGTGTCTTCAAAGGGAGTCGGGTTTAGCAGCGTGCGGGGAGGGAGAAAAGTGTGGGAAAGAAAATAATGCGGTGATGGAAATGAAAAGGCGCACACACACACACACAGGTGTTCACATCTTTCGGCAGCTGCTGGCATCGCTGTGACGAAGCCATTGTTGCTTAGGAGGAGAGACAGAACAACAAAGAGAGTGCTATCAGGAGCTCCCACGTTCTGCCTTCTCTGGCCTGCTCTCTGCCTCGTTCTGAGGCAGCTAATGCGATAAGAGGTACGTGCTAAAGCGCGTGGCTAGCGGAGAGAGGGGAAAACGGTGCAAAACAAAGAAAGAGAGAGTAGGAGATGGAAAGGGCACTGTTAGAAAAGAGCATTTCCCTCTTTGAGCTCAACCTGCTTGACGGGGCCTCCAGAATCCAGCGTTCTTTGTACTTCCAGTATTAAACAGCACTGCGGATACCTGCAATACTGATGATAACCGGAGCATTTTGATGCTTTCTGGAGATCTATTGGTGCTTTGTTTTCTTTCTCTGCTTTTTTGTTCATCGGCTTTGAATGAGGATACTCAAAATTTTGTTTAATGCTCCCCTCTCCGAGCGTGCTATCACATGCTGTAGGTATCCTGGAATCTATGCGGTCTCTCATGCCTTCAGCTAACTCAAGTTGTTTGTGTAGTTCTGTCTGAAGTCAGACTGCAAAGGCCTGACTTGATTATTGAGCGTGAACTGTACCCTCGTGGGGCAAACGGTAGCATGAATCATACATGTTAGCCAAGTTGTGTGTGTCCGCAGTGTTGATGTTGTGTAGGACGCTTTCTTATGTGTGAGATAAAGGTCATAAGGTTGTTAAGCTGTTGGGTGGAGAAGTTGTAGGTGCATATCTGGCCAAAGAGATGAAACAGTAGCTTTGTAACTATGCCACCTAAGATAGATAGATAGATAGATAAGATAGATAGATAGATGAAGTGAAGTGACATTTGGCCAAGTATGGTGACCCATACTTGGAATTAGTGCTCTGCATTTATCCCATCCTAAGTGCACACACACAGCAGTGAACACACACACCGTGCACACACACCTGGAGCAGTGAGCAGCCATTTTTGCTGCGGCGCCTTGCTCAAGGGCACCTCAGTCGTGGTATTGAAGGTGGGAGAGAGTGCGCTATTCACTCCCCCCACCTACAATCCCTGCCAGTACGAGACTCAAACCCACAACCTTTGGGTTACGAGTCCGATTCTCTAACCATTTGGATGGATGGATGGATGGATGGTGGATGGATGGATGGATGGATGGATGGTTGGTTGGATGGATGGATGGATGGATGATGGTGGATGGATGATGGATGGATGGATGGATGATGGATGGATGGATGGATGGAGGCTGGATTGATATTATTATGTCATGTTCACATTTTCACATATGCTAAAAATATTATGCTAAAATCTTTTATCATAGTCATTGTAATAATAATACTTACTGTATATTGTCATTAACATAAAATCAATCAAAATATTTTAAAATATTTTATCAGATTTGTTAAAGGAAATTTGTATTTAGCTTTTGTATCATGTGTATTAAATATATAGTATAATATTTATATTGTCATAATAATAATTTAGCATGTCTATATACATAATAAGTACTGAATGATAATCTAAAATGCAGGTATACTATAATATACTATATATATATATATATATATATATTATATATATATATATATGATATATATATATATATATATAATTTTTTATTTATTTATTTTTTATTAGTTTTTTATTAATTTTTATGAACCAGGGTGGAATTTCTTGAACACTTCATTTACACTGCAGAATGCACTACATGCATTTATTTGATTTACAATTCAATAAGTTCAAATTCAAATTCAAAAGAATTCAAATTCTTCTTGCCTGTAGCCAAATCAATTTAAATTCCAACTCATAAAAGTTTAAAGGAACAAAATGTTTCAGTCCTGGCCTGACCTGCCCTTCTTCCCTCTCTAATGGACCTTCCGTAGAGTTTCTTTATATCAACTTTAAATGGCAAAGTTTCACACTTTCTAAATGTCAGCATCTGAAACCATAGGAACACTAGAGTTCAGTCAGCATGCCATGACATGGATAGAAAAATGTCTGAACGGACTTGAAAGAGAGATTCAAGTCTAAAACATGATTGTGAATTGAAAGCTCATTGTCGTTCCTTCCACTGAAAGCCTGTATCCATGGATGTGCGTTCCTAAGCGTTTATCTCCCACATCAAGGTGTTTAACTCCAATCATTGCTCCTGTGAGTGCCTCCATTTGTTTAATTGGACGACATCTTCAGCCATTCAAAGCCAACTCTACAAAGAGATCACATATCTTTGCCTGGATGAGGTCAGCTGTGTGGTATCTGAACTCCACAAACTCTCAAACCACAAAGCCCTGATCAGAGTTAAACTTTGTGCGTTTTGGCCAAATTAAAGGAGTGGAAGAGGGATAAAAGGAAATTTGAGAGAGATAGAGTTATGTGTAATTAGAGTCATAAATAGTGAAGCACTCACATAATACCCGCACTGAGACCGGAGGGACTCGACCGAAGACTGCCACTGATCGTAAAGTTTGAGAACTTCTCCCGCGATAACTATATCATGTTCCTACCAGCGGTGTACAGTGAAGAGGCTGTTGTCATGGCAACAAGGTGGCAACCCTTATTCAGTGGACCAGGCGGGGAGAATAACAAGAATTTATTGGACATTAAGGAGGAAGGCTTTGGCGCATATAACCATTAGGCACCGACAATATGTGTCACAGTGTACAAAACAACACATTAGAGGATGAGACAGCCCGATATATACCCCCTATGTAGTATTAAGTTATTTATGCGTTTACAAATCCAATATAGTCCACGTAAATGACCAGCATGAAAATTTAATGTGGACAGTATATGTATATATAGTGTCTTTTTTTCTTATGCCAAAGAGAAATAAATCTAAAAAATATTTTAACCTATTACCATGGCTGGCTTAATGCCACTTACTAAAGTGTGGAGCAAATTGGATCATTTGTCATAATATAACCTTAGGAAATTTCGGAGAGTGGGACTCTAAACACAAAAGTAGAAGTAATGGCCAATTATCCCAGTGAACAGTCAGTGTCAGACAGCTGGGGAGCACAGGAAATGGTAACGGTGAGGGAAACACGGTTTACTGCTGTGGCTTGGCTGCATATTTCATTTCCATTGTTTTCTCTGGACTTTGAAGGCCACATTATGTTCAAATGAAAAATTTGAACTTTCTGAGGAGATTACCACCCAGTCTTTTCCTCACACGAAAAGACAATTCTTCCCTAATTTAGTTTCCCGCTGCAGTTTAGTTATAGAAGAGACACAGAAACAACTGTTTCGAAAAATCTAACCAATTTTAATTTCAATCAGAGCGAGCATCTTTCTTGTTGTTCTCTCTTATGGATAAAACATAAAAATTGATGGGCAAAAATGAAGACAATCGGTCATTTGCTAGTCCTCATGTTGTTCCAAATCATAATGAACACAGACCAAAGCTTTCAAGCAAAACTGCAAAAGCACCATAAATGTACCATAAAAGTGGCATATATGAATTTATTTCAAGTTTTCTGAAGTCATGTGATAGCTTTGGGTGAGAAACAGATATAATTTGTCGTTATTCACTGAATTCTCTTCACTGTTTAAAAAGTATTGATGTCAATTCATGAACGAATCATTCTTGTAAGTCGGATCTTTTCAAATAATCTTTTGAAATCGGCCCACACGACCTGTCTGAATGATTCACTTAAGAATGATAATGATAAACTAATAAAATGTATAAGCTAAATAATGTTTCCTTGTATCATATTATATCATAATAGGATATAATCTTAGTATGATTATATTAAAATGATAAAAAATTACGATTTGTAAAAAATATACAAATAAATTAATTTTTAATTAATGTTTTATCATGTGTCCATGTTTGAAATTATATGCTTGAAAGTAAATTCCATATGTAGTTTATTATTTTGTAGTTCTTATTATAAATTAATATCATAACAATTACTATAGTGCAAATATGTCTTATATTTACTATTCATATTCATATTAATATTAACATAAAATAAATTAATATATGTACTGTTAATATTTATAGATCAGTGTTTGTAATTACCAATTCGAATCTTTTTTAGTTTATATTGTTTTTATCATATTCATATTTAATTCATATTAAATAATTAAATTCTTAATATTTTTATTATATGATGTGGTAAAATGTTAATATAAACATTGAATAACCTATTAGAATTTTTTTATATAGTAAAGCTGTATATTATATAATAATATAATATGATGATTTGATCAAATGACACGTGCTTTTTTTTATTTTGATTAACTTCTATGGATGACAGTAAAAGAACACTTCGTTTCCCAGAATGCACTACCTGTGTTGTCTTTGAATTATAATTCAGTCAATTCTTATTCCAGTCTGATTCAAGCCAGATTGATCTAGTTCTTGAATTCAACTCACTGACTTGATTCAGTCACGTAAAGCTATCATATGACTTGAGAAGAGTTGGAATATAGCTTTACTGTCTACTTGTAAGACACTTTTCTAGTGATTCTAGCGATTACATATGGGTGGGTAAATGACGGCAAAATGTTCATATTCGAGTGAACTATTCCTTTAATAACAGAATGCCAAACTAGTAAATCAAATCAAAACAACGCAGCAGTTACTCTGTGCCATCTTGGATCAAATGCTACTGAGGCTATTGGTGCGAGAGAACTGTGCTTAAAGCCAAGTCATCAGTCATTCTCTGTAATTATGATGCTTCTCATTTGTCTTCTCTTTTGTGAGGCAAACACTTGGAGATTATTCACAGTAGATGAGCACATTCTGCTTAAAGGATGTGCTCCATCCCGCTGAAAAGCCAGCCATGAAATATAGCCTGACAAGAATTTGGCAGAAACGTTCACAGTCATCAATGCTGTGAGTGACGTCATCATTCCAGGAGAAGCGTTCGGTTTCCACGAGCCTCAGTCCCACTCATATTCTCGGCATATGCGGCGAGACCTTGGTAGCTTTGAAATGTGTAACATGATTCCCCTGCCCACAGGACATTTGCACAATGGATGCTGTCTCCGCATGTGTTTGTCGAATAGAAGTAATTCATAAAAGCTTGCCACTCAGCCACATTACGAATACATTTCCTAATCTTCCAGCTCTAGTGAATAGGGAATCAATATGCTGTGTGTTGTAATGATTATCCTTCCGTGCTTGTCGAGTTTGCATGTCTCTGAAACAATCCATAAGCAAACATATAGATTTTTTTCAGATGCCGTTATCGTTGGCTGAAATGCCAAATCTTGGCTCCTATGTTCTGTTCTATCTCGGAGCAATATGCTCTCAAATGAGGTAAGCGCTCTGCGATTGGCACAATTCCTGCGCAGAGTTTATTTAGTTTAAAATCTGTTCCTGTCCCAAAGCAACTGTCTGATTTTTCACAGATGAAGAGGAATGATGGGGAAGCGAACAATGCAAACAGTTGTAAATTTGGACTGGGGTATCAGAGACGCTGCTGTGGATGCCAAATATTCATAGCGCTCTGATATATTTTTTGGCCTTTTGTTGAGAGAGCACAGGAAATGAGAGGGAGAATGGGATTTGGAGATGCAACAAACCAGATTTGTTCTGTGGACAAGTGTGCCGGCCGCTATGCAGTGGTGCAAACAGCTCATTGCTGATACACTCTTAAAAATAAAGGTGCTACACGATGCCATAGAAGAACCTTTTTGTCTAAATGGTTCCATAAAGAACCTTTAATATCTGAAGAGCCTTTCTGTTTCACAAAAGGTTCTTTGGGGCGAAAGAAGGTTCTTCAGATTACAAAAAGGTAAGAAAGAGATGGTTCTTTAAAGAATGGTTCTTTGTGGAACCAAAAATGGTTCTTCTATGGCATCGCTTGAAGAACCTTTTGAAGCACCTTTATTTTTAAGAGTGTATGCAATCTGATATTTCACTTCTGAATCGTCATAATTTTTGTTTTACATTTTTAATCTTAAAAAATATATATATCTCTATATATATAATATGCATTGTAATTTTAATTCATTAAATAATAAAAACTGCATAGGTTAAATTCATTGTTGGTTTTTGTTAACTAAAACACTTTGTTAATTTAAATAACCTGAAATAAAATAAAAACAAATACTGGTGAATAACTTAAATGAAATGTAGAAATGTTGCAATAAAATAAACAATTAAATAAGTTTAATTACTGAAATTAACTAAAATTAAACAAATATCAATTAATAAATAAAAAACAACACTATCCAACAGACAAAAGCACATAACAAAACATTAAAAAGAATAAAATTAAAACTATAAACTGAATATATAAATAAAAGCAAGTTCAAAATACTATAACAGTATATAAATATAAAAATTAAACTGGTTGAACAATGCTTTTAAATGTTAACTGAGACAGTGTTGAAACCAGTGGTGTTAATTTGGGGTGGGGGTTTTCTCTGTTTGACCAATAAAAATAATTTCTGTTTAGAAACGCTAGCACTGCCAAAATTACATACAATAGCAAACATACAAAAAAAATTGTTTGAAGTTTGAGAGTAGGAAGATTATGCACATCCTTTATCCCGATAAAGGTAATGAGATTTTGTGTATAAGCATTTTGTTAACCCTCCTACGCTCTTACATTAGGAGGAAAACTAGACAGTTATTGAGTAAGACAGTTCTTTTTCTAATTGTTTTCTCATTTCTGTTTCCTTCCCTGATACTCATGATTTGCATTTTTATTTGTTCTTGTTGTGTTGATGAGACTTTTATCTTTTTATTCTGCCGTTTTTGGTTGGCAGTCCAGAGCACTGGTCCTCACAGTAATGATTATCTCTATTGAATTTCGCTCTCCGGGGAAAGACAAGACTGCCAAGCAGTACAGCCTGAGCAACCCCTCTCCATGATTGAACGAAAAAGACTTCTCTCGTGTAGGTAAACATGCTTGGAATAAGTTTTGGTGCAGTGGTTGGGAAAATGATGCGGGGGGTGGGGGTTGAGAAGGGGGGCTGAAAAGTAACGTATCAAAATGCCATCTCATTTCTAGTGTAGCGTTTTCCCTCTCTTTAGCGCCACATTGTGTCATTTGATCTTTGATTGTACTCTGCATTAGAGTCTGCCCACCTGTCTCCCTGCAGTTTCCCAAGTGCCCCACTGGCAGAAATGGGTTTATTCAACCCACATATCTTCTCTGGGTTTCATGCTGTGAGCATAACTCCTCATTTGCTAGTTAAATTAAAAACCCAATCCAGACCGCTCACAAGTTACTGAATCTGCTGAGTGTGTGATGTATGTCTGGTCTCGCTGCCTTTGTCATTGTAATCGAATCAGAAATCTGCTAAATATGAGTCTAGAACTTTACAGCGACTTGCATTCAGGTTTGACTTTGGAGCAGACAGGACTTCTACCTGCTCGCTTTTCTAATCGCCTCCTTATCTAAGAAGCTCAGAACCAATTGCTGGACTGATAAACTTTAAACCTCCCGACACTCGCCGTGAGAGTGGCTCTATACTGTTGACTCTTGGGATCATTCTAGCACAGTGCCTGACTGCTTAAAATACTCTATTTCAGATATTACAGCTCTGTGTGTACAGGCAAGCAATTTTTGCACGTGCATGGTGTCGGGCTGAAAAGAAGGACTGGGATGTACGTGATCAAATTGAGCTTTTGAGCGTTCTCATCTTACAGTCAAATTTGGGGGAACGAAGCTCAGCAGCGCTATTTCCATTTCACACTTACGGAATATCAATAGGGCAGGTGCGGATGAATCACGTATTGAGCGCAGGCATTTCATTTTCGCTTACATTATGATCGTATGCATGATTGTGCGACAGGTCTTTGAACTTCCACCTTGCATGCTGACACATGGAAGAAGCACCATTCTTTTATCTGTCTTGCTACTGTCTAGTAAGAGGCTTCTTGTTGCAGTTTTAATGCAGCGGATGAAGGCTGCGCTCTTCTCTACGTGACACGCTGCATGAACTCTTCATCATGTGTGTCTTATCGCTGTAACCAGCACGTCTCAAAGGGATGTGCCCTTGTTGGTGATTCTCCTTTGCGATGATAAGAGTATCAAAGCTGAGATGAGATTAGAATGTTTTTTTTCTGGGGTTACACACTTTGAATTTTATAACCAAATAGAGTGAATTTCCCCTAAATTAATTAAGTATTGGTGTCTCTCAAGGTGTCGTCAAGTTCATTGCTAAGGGTTATTGTGGTCTTCTAAAAAAAAAAAAAAGTTTCAAGCAGAGTTAAAGTAATATTAGAATGAATTAATGGATGAAATAATACATTATTTTAAATTAATTAATTAATTTTAATTAACCAATCGGTTGAGTGAATGAACTGATAACTCATTCATAAAGATGATCAGTTCATTTGTTTTGAATCAGTGAAACGATTGAATGAATGATTCAATTATTCACTCAGACAGTCATTTCTTTCATTCCTAAATGATTCAGTTTATTTGAATGAATTGATTGAATGAATGAATGAATGAATTGCTTAATTAAGAATGAATGAATGAATGAATGCATGAATGAATGAATGAATAAATACCACAACTGATATGTGACCCTGGACCACAAACCAGTCATAAGTAGCATGGGTTTTTGTTTGTAGCAATAGCCAATACTACACTGTATGGGTCAAAATTATTGATTTTTCTTTTATGTTAAAGTCATTTTCGATGAAGATATTTTGTAAATTTCGTACTGTAAATATATCAAAACGTAATTTTTGATTAGTAATATGCATTGCTAAGAACATCAGTTGGACAACTTTAAAGGTGATTTTCTCAATGTTTAAATTTTTTTGCACCCTCAGATTCCAGATTTTCAAATAGTTGTATCTCAGCCAAGTTTTGTCCTATCCTAACAAACCATACATCAATGGAAAGCTTATTTGTTCAGCTTTCAGGTGATGTATAAATCTCAATTTCGAAAAAAAAAAGAAAGAAAAAAAGACCCTTATGACTGGTTTTGTGGTCCAGGGCTTTACATGCACAGATATATATATATATATATAGTGTACATTTCACCTAGTAATTACATTTACTACTAATGTAATACTAATATAATAAATACTAATAAATCGTGACATGACCTAGTGCTTTCCCATAACTTGACCAAATATACAAATAATTGTATTATTTAAGTGTGAGGTGTCTTAATTTTGCAATCGATCATTAATTCTAATTATATGGATTTTGAACTCAGAGAAGGTAGAGCGTTGTATTTATTTGAGTTATGATTTCAAAATGTGACATTTAAAGTGCATTTAATATTTAATTAGTACTACTTTGGGGTTGGGACCTGCAGTTCCTGACTTGCAAAACATTGCTTCATATTCTGTATTCCCAGACATGTGTTGTGTTTTTGGTACCTTAAAATGTTTTAATAACATATTCACATCAGCCATACAGACAAAAATACACATATCACATTGCAATGTACATAAATGTTGGGAAAGGTCTGGATGTTATCCATTTTGCTCTGCAAAATAATTGACTGGTTATTGATAATTCAGTCTGTGTACTCTAGGTCACTGGAAGACTATCCATTACAGGTAGAACACCCTCCATTTGAAAAGATTCCACCCTTTTACTTAATAGAACATTTTAACCAAGGCAACCATTGGCGCTCGAAATCCTAAAATAAAATCCTGAGGCTTCGAGAAATACATTGTATGCATCTCAATAAGTCCTTTCTTCTTCTTTTTTCTGTTGTTGGGGTTCTGTCCTCATTTGAATGCTTATCAGGTTAAGATTCACATTAGCTGGGTTGTTTGAAGCTGGCAGCTAATTTATTAAAGAATATTCTGCAGGCAGGCACTGCTTTTGAGTAAACCGTTGACACTACTTCCTCTTTATGAAAGTGTTCCGCTGCATTTCCCTTTTACGTCTTAATCTGAAATACATCACGGCAAAATATCAGCGAGCTCATCAAAATGCAGAAAGGAACGGCACACTTAGGTTTCTTAATTGTTTTAAAAGCCTCACAGTCATTACATGTCTGACATAACAGCGCAAGTCTAGAGCACCTCCAAATCATTAAAAAAACAAAAACATAATAACCTTTAAGTGCTTTCGGAGTAAAAACGCAATACCAACAGAATTCATGCCTCTGCTTATGATATTAAATGCATTACCTCTGAATAATTTTCATTCAAACTCAGACACATATAAGTGCAAATGAGGTTCAGTTCCGTCTTGTCCGTGAGCAAAAGATTGCACCTATGGCGCCATTGCATCTCCAGCTGTGACTTCCCATTGTGTATTGGTGCGATGTGTCAGAAGTTAATGACGGATGCGTCGCCTGTAACAGCAAAATCATAACTTCTTGACGCATATGGCTGTATCTTGCATATATATTACACGCTACTACCCCGATGACTTGCCAAGCTGTCGTGGGAAAGAATCGCTGAAGTCAACGACTCAAATTGAGAATGATAGTCATAAAGGGACTGCGAGTGGCAGCACGTCTGAGATGGAGGGGGCGATATATTGTGTGAGTGCATGATCCGCTCCAGAGCCAGATGTTCCACTTGACAGGCCCCTTGAGTGGAGGGCAGTTCTGCCAGCTGTCCCCCTTCCTACCGCACATGCAGCCATTTGTTGGTAGAGTGTTGAAAGCAAGGGGAAAATCAACAGAATGGCTTTGCACCATGATCCCCCCCCCCCCCCCCCCCCCCACAAACTGTTGTCCAAACACTAGTCCCCATGATTGCAGTTTACCCAACAATTCTTTTGTTACTGCAACACCATTCCCCGAGTTTCAGAATGCGGCTGGCCAAATCGGAAAGAATTATTGCCCTACCTCTATTCCAGGTGAAGCCTTTTCCCTCGTATAATGCATGATAATAACAGAATTCATTCATCAAAGGCTCCTGCTGTTATTCCCTGGAAATAGTTATATTTAACTTGGATAGGTCACAGCATTTTCCAGCAGGCTCTGCTGAGAATATGAGCCTGAAGAATTATGACTTTTCTGACCCAGGTGTGGGCATTATTCATGCTTAAGATCTGATTGCTAGTGCTTCCAGAACGCGGGTAAGAGCTGCCGCTGACAACTTAAAAATGTCAGGACTTTTCTCAAAAAGTCTTTGGCCTAGTTTGGGAAACTTGAAGAGGACATTTTAGTGGCACGTCATTGGTTCTTGTACTATCAGCGTTTGTGGATGTGACAATGTGTGGGGTTATTCTGGTTTTCATCCTGCTGTTTTTTCTCTACTGCATTTGGAATGACATTTAAGTGGATTTCATGTCACTAAGCACACTGTTAAAATTAGTTTTTTGAAGTTGTGTATAAAAATATATTTCAGTCTTTCTACTTTCTACTTTCATGTTAAATTCGATGTATATTTGCCATTCTTTGTAATTATGTGTGCAATTAACTAGTAATTTCTGAGTGAAATGTCTACATGTTTTAGTTTAGAAATAGAATGAATAAAGTTGGGGGAAATCAAAATTTTTATATACATATATATAATATACATGTATATACATGTGGGTGTACATGTATGGGCCTCTTCGATTTATATTTCACTTTGGCTGAAAGTTCATGGTAGCAAAATGTGTCTTAAGATATTAGGCTGAAACTTTTTTTTTTAACAAATTAAAAGGTTCTTCTGCACACAGTTTCATAAAATTATTTGTGTATTGCAGTTGAAATGCGTTTAGAGTCAAGCCCTCAGTAATGCAGGCTAATCTTTGCATTCTCTTGTTGTCTTTTCCAGCTGGAACAACATATATATTTGGGAAAGGAGGAGGCCTCATAACCTTTAACTGGCCGGCCAATGAGCGCCCGAGCACCCGTACGGACAGGCTGACAGTGGGCTTTAGCACCTCACTCAAGGATGGCATCCTGATCCGCATCGACAGCGCCCCCGGCCTGGGAGACTACCTCATGCTCCACATTGTAAGTCAGAGTTTCTTCTCACTTGATCGGCCACATCTACAAATGTCAATCCTAAAGGTAAAAAAAAAAAGCCAGAGCACACAGTAGAGTTTTTGGTGTTTCTGATGCCCAGTATTTGGGGTGACCAGTAATTAGCTGTGAGGCTGCTGACTTCAGCATTTTATATATTTATAATTATTTAATCATTATTCAGCATGCATGCATGCATGCATTACATTGACAAAACGTTTACAGTTACACAAAAATGTACACAAATAAATGTGGTTCTTATGAACTTTCTATTCATGAAAGAATCCTGGAAAAAAAGATCACAGTTTACACAAAAAATATTAAGCAGCACAACTGTGTTCAGCATTGATGATAAAAAGAAATATTTCTTAAGCAGCAAATTAGCATATTAGAATGATTTTCTAAAGAATTATGTGACACTGAAGACTGCAGTAATAACTACTGAACAATTCATCTATGTCATCAGAGAGATAAATTATCTTTTAAAATGTAATAGAATTTCACAATATTATTGTTTAAATGTATTTTTAGCTGCAGCATTGGTGTGTATAAAATACTTATTTTAACAGCCTTAATTAATCAACCAAAGGCATTGGCTTGAATACATTACAAATAAAATTCATAGAAAAGGGAAAAAAGTGCATTCATTTTTTTCATACAGACATGGGTTATTAAGTGGTAGGAGTAGCTATGCAGCATCTCAAAAATAGACAATCTCAGTGCGACACAACATATGCTTCCAGTGTATGCGTCAGTGCTGCATTGATTATAATGGGAGAGATTTAGGGTGTCGACAGGGTGTTAGCGTTCTCTGCATTTCATAGAACGCAACACCTCTGTGAGTGGATACCTTGTGGGTGGTTTCTTTTTCTTTCTGTTGCACATCCTTGTAAATAATCAATCCAAGAATAATTATGTTTCACTTCTACATTAATCTTTGTATTGTGTCAGTGACAATATGAAGTTTGTCACTCCACAGCTGCATTATAAAAAATAAAATAAAAATCCTCAGATCAGCCATATCAACTGTGGATTTCTTCAGAAGTGGTGGGTTTTATTTTGCTGAGCTGCACAAAGTTCTTTTCAAATTATTCAAAAACAATATGTATGCCACACGGAAGTCCAGCAGCTTTTTTCCCTGCAGTTTGTCTATGGTGAGAGCTTCTATTTGGCCGGATGTGTCCATAATGTAAATAATTCAGCACTCATGTAATGGATGCTGGTTTGGTAATTAACCTGCTTTTCTGAAAGACAAAAGGATTCATTTTCAGACAGTGTTTGTCATCAAGGGGTCTTTAGCTCATAAATGAACAATGAAGTCATTAGAGTGTTTCCTCTTTTTATTAATACTCCACAAACAATATATATCGAAAAATGTAGACACCTAAGCACACACTCATATGCGTTTTTTTTTTTTTTTTTTTTGGTAATTCAAAAGTTTGCGTATAATTTTGGCCATATTCATTTCACTGAAAAATTATAATTAATTGTTGCATTTTATTATTCCCTAATTTTATAAACATTTCAACACACTTGTGACAATGTGTAATATTACAGTAAAAATTATGTGTAAGATCATTTGAATTAATAGACAAGAATATGTGTGATAGATAAATGTGACTAAAAACTTTTACACTGTTACAATTTTTTTTTTTTTAAACACCGCTCTTGCGAACTTTCTGGAAAAGTAGTAAATTATTGATGCTTTTTAAAAATTTCCTGATTTACTAAACACAGTTCAACACATCCGAAAGTTTCTAACTGTACAGTATAGATTACTGCAACATATTGAAACTGATAGTAAACAAACAAAAAAAGTCGTATCTTATTACATTTGCACATAAACAAGTGACCTTGTAGTTTAATGGGGGACTGGATGTCTTTTTTTGTCAGAATGTGAATGGGGAATATTTCTCTGGCTATCTCCATCTGTCCACTAGTTTTATTGTGGCCTATGTTGGTGGTCCACTGGGACTCTTGGGGCTCTGTAATGGGCAATATAACTAAGGGCATTTCACCAAACCCTCACCCCCTGCCTTTACCCTTTATGACATACATGGACACACACACATACATACTCGCCCCATTATAGCAGTGTAGCGCTGATGGAAATAAGCCTCTTCTGCCAAATGAACTAAATCTAGAGCACAACTCTAGAGTAAAGGGAATTAAGCTGCCGTATTTTATAGGCAGTTTCGAAACTTACGTAACTAGTTATTGGGAGTTGCCTTTGATTAGCATGTACTGGTGTGGAATTAATCTTTGCATTTGGAACACTATACAGGGCACATTACGTCTTTGGTCTCTTTTTAGATTTGAGCACTAAACGTTTAGTCCTTGGAACGTAAATCCGCTTTTATAATGATTTTAAACCTTTATCATGTTTGCCTTCAACTTTGGGAAGAGTAGTAGGTGACGATGGATCAAAATGTCGCTGTTTTATTTTGGGCTGATTATGGAAGTCTCCCTCCACTCATTTCTTCAGCGCTGATAATGAGTGAGCTATTTTCAGCTGTAAACGCTTGTCTCTCTTACACTTCTGAATTGAGCAGCGGGTGACACCATGGAATACCTTGTTAGATAGTTTCCGGCAACAAGGGAAATGTCAGTGCTGTTGCCCTTCAAACATGCCACCTCTGAAATGGCAACCTCTGTGATGGAGTCTGCTAACCAATCACTTTATCTTGAGCCTTAACAAACCATATAATCTAACGGGGTCAAATTAATATCCCAATTTAGACTAAAATGCTACCTCATGACTATACCATTATTAATCCCCTTGGGCTAAGTATGGGAACTTTGTATTGTGAGTTTTAAAGGGATAGTTCACGTGAAAAATGAAAATTGTTGTCATGTTGTTCCAAACCTGCGTGACTCTCTTTCTATACTTGGAGCACAAAAGAAGATATTTTGAAGAGTTTTTTTCAGTCTGTTTTTGTATATACAATGAAAGCCAGTGAAGTCCAAAACAACAACACCCCCATTGACTTTTATTGTATGGTTATTGTATGTAAAAAAAAGAAAGAAAGAAAGAAAGTCATACAGGTTTGGAAGTACATGATGTCAGGTTTTTTATTTTTGGGTGAACTGTCCTTTTAACTCTTGATTGGTACATCTTGCATCTCCACATATCAAAGCAGGGAACATCTGTCCACTGTAAATTTTGGCATTTCTCACTTTTAAAGTCATCTGATGTGTCTTCAGTCAGAAGAAGTGAAGATATAGACATGCCATCTGCTTCTCTCCATGTATTCTGTCCATGTGACACATTCATCCAAATAGCACAACAGGTCTTGTCACACCCTTACTTCATAGCCCTTGTTATCTCAAAGTCAAACAAAGAACATAATTTTAAACTTATTTTACTTCTGTAGTGTGACACTTTTCAGTGAAACAGGTAAAGGTGGGTGGGGCTTGATTTTATCCATCAGAAAGTGATTGGATTGTGAAAAGTGGTTGTTTCAAAAGCAGAACAGAGCAAGAAGAATTACAGTTTGTGGTTTGCAGTGATGTCAGTTACATATTATTACATATAGTTACATATATTATGTCAGTTACATGTTAAAAATGACATAATTATCATACTTTTCTGTCTTCATCGAAATAACTTGAAATTATTTCATCAGTTTCCTATCATACATGCATGCATCACATCATCAAAATTTCATAGCATACATACATCATCAAACCATGTTTCCAAACCTTTGACTAGTACTGGTCTCATTCCCTCAGTAGGGAAGAGTGTAAAATCTGCCAAAATCTGTGGACAGAAGTGTGAAAACGTTTTGTGTGAGATTTGCTGATGCTGTTTGCGGCGATCTTAGCTATATAAAGTCTGCAAAAAGTTGCAAGCAAATTAAAATTTCTCACATAAAAACACATTTGTTATAGTTATAATTACTTATATTGAATTTCAGTTTTTTTATTAAATATAAAGTGAACAAATGAGCATTACTGAAACATTCAAACATTTGTGTATAATCAAGTAAAATTGGAACATTTGAACAGCTGCCTTTTCATGGTAGAAAACCAATGAATCCAATACGAGTCATTTTGACACCCTGTTTGCATTCCTATAGGGTCATGCATTGTAGAATTATTATTTTGACAAAAAATAAAACCATTCATGACATACACACACACACACACAGACTTAGCCTTTTTACAGCCATTGTTTCCCTACTACCAGTAAACCATTCATGTCAGCATGTTTGCCATCTGTTGACCGTGGCGGTCTCACATGGGAGAACGATGCACTTTTGTAAGTCGCTCTGGATAAGAGCCTCTGCTAAATGTCTTTAATTTAGACGTCTTCTGCTGGAGAGAGAGGAAGAGGCGAGGAGAGACCCTCGTGAAGATGTCCCTGCTGTTCCGGTTGATTGTAACACTCATCACACATTCATTTGAAATTGCCATTCTGTTCCTCTGTCTTCCTTAAGAGTTAAACACTTAAAGAAAGTTTCGAATAACTAAAGTTAAATGCATTTGGAATTCGCTCCTTCCCTAATACGAACAGCAGCGTCTGCATAGCATTACGTATTTTTTGTAAGACCGTTGGATACTCATTAAGAGCAAATAGCTTCCCTCCACCAGCTGCACAGCTGGAAGTAAGTGTGTAATTAGGGTAAAAAACGAAGCGTTTCTACAAATTGCTTGTGCCCCCGTGTTGTATTACCACTACACGAGTGGACGAGATGTTTCAATTTGCTTTAAAGGTCTTTTTCACCGCCTACAAAGCAAAACACGCTCGCTATTGCCGTTTTAAATAATGTTAACCAATGTCTTTTGGGTTTAGAAACTTGCACTTTGGACAAATAGACGGGGGCCTTAAAATGACACGGTCCAATGATGGGCCAGTCATTTTAACTGAATTACGTCGCTGGGCCCTTTCCACATATCGACAGAAGAGGGAAAGGATAAATGGCTCCGACACAGCAGTCTTTGCCACCAAAGCTGTTGACTGAAATCCTATAAGAGAGAATGATTTAAGTGTACAGAAAATCAATGGTGTTGATCTCTTTTAATCAGTGAGCAGCATAACTACACATTGCCTGTTGATTTTCAATCCTGCAAACCTCCCTGCACTGAATGGCTCCTGCCACAAGCATCCTACTCCATTTCCATTCAGCCTTAAAGTGCAGAACGATTCTGAGTGAGAAAAGTGAGCACAATTGCCCAGCTTGTTCCATTTGCTGCTCGGAGTTCACAGTTTCTATACCAAAGAGAGGGGGGGATATACTTCATTCTGACAAACTCTTAAGACGTGAAAAGCGATGTGACTAAACCGGAACACTCTGGTTGTGGGGGGTCTGCGGTTCTTTTTTCCATCTAAGTATTATAAATACAAATATTTAGTTCCTGTTTATACAGAAGAAATCCACAGAGGAATTTGCTGCAGGTAACAGGGTAATTTATTGATATCTTCACGCAACTAGTTTTCAGGTTTGGACCATCAATCTTCTAAAATAGTTTGCTATTGACATTTTGCTGCTGAAAGGGTATCTGCATCAGATTTTCATGAAGTTTGCATTTACTGCAATTAAAATGCATCTGAGTCTAATGCTTTGCAGAGTACATTATAGACCGGCAAAGGGGAACAACATATGTCTGATTTTAAAGCAGGTTCAAGTTAAATGAGTTTCTTCAAGTATTTTGGGGTTTACCACTAAATTTTTTCATTTATTTTATTACATTTTAATACATTTAATGAATAGGGTATAAAAAACACACTGAACATGTATATTTTTAGATAGGTTTATAATGATTTGTATTATCCTAAGGTAATTTCAACACATTTACAGTCTGTATGGATATTATGTTATAAATATGCATGTACAACCACATGGTTTTCGGTGGCAAGTATATATCTAATATTGTATTTTATCTTTAACCTGCCATGTGACCGATATTATGAGCTTATATTGCCTATATTACTTTAACTTATAAAGGATGTCAGTGCTAAGAAAACCGTATACGGGAAAAGAGCCAAACTCAGCAGATTTTTTTTTTTTCAAGATTACATTTCATAGTGAAGTTGTCTTCCTGCTTTTGTTTTTTGGTGAAAAATAATTTGATCAGTAAAACAAAATAATTAAAATAATTTAATAATTACACTCATAATCATTATATATACGTATATATACGCACCATGTATCATTTAAAAGTATTTAATAAAACGTATTATATAAAAATGTATATCAGCATTTTACAGATACTTATTGTGACCTTAATGCAGACTATTTTTATTTATATGTATGTTTAACTGAATGTGGCATAACACAAGAATGTTTGCAAACCGTGTCTTCAGGTCCACCGTTAATGCCCTTCACCATTAAAAAAACACTTTAGAAACAAGTAAAAAAAAAAAAATCCTGTGACACAAATATTAATCAGTTTATTCACTGAAAAGCTAGAAACAGAAGTGGATACAATTATAGGAAGCTGTTGTGCTTATATAACTCAGTTTTTCAAAAGCATATTTCCATAATCCATCGGTAGAGCTAATCACAGTACAATCACACATGGCTTTATTCCAACTGTAGCTTAGGAATGCAGGTGCAACACAATGTTTCTGCTTCCTTTTCTCCACCTTTTCTCTACTTATATGGCTGTTTAGTTTACCTGCCACATTCAGCAGTGTATGCTAGTTTAAGATTCACAGCTGGTTTGGCAGCTCTGATCAGAAAACCGTCAGCTGGATAAATTAACTTGACATAGAGGAGGCTGTTCTAAATGCGTTCTGAGTTTCTGTTTTCACTGTCAACCTCATCAAAAGAATCCAGCTTTAATCTCTCATACTGCTGAGTTATGAATCAATATTTCAGAGTCTAATATGACCTTCTAATGTTTGAAAATCGAAACACTCCAGGCCTGTATCTTATACCTTCACCTGGCCACCTCTATAAATAATCACTCTCTTGTTATCAGAAATGACACGGTCCTTTGCCACATATGCAGACATGTTTGCATTGTATATTAATCGAATCAATTAGTATATTCTAAGAACTTAATGCACATACTGTATACAGTACATTTTGTTCCATAATTTTGATTCATTTTGATGATTTTGTTTTTATTGACACTAAGTTCTAAAACATAATATAATTCTAATACAAGACAGCAAAAATAAATACATACATACAAAATGGTTAACAATAATGGATTGACTCTGTTATAGTACATTTTCTTGTAGAAAATCAATATTCCATATACGCCTGAACATGTTTCTGTCGGCAAGTTCATTTAAATCTTTGTCTCAGGAATGGGACGATATGAACTGTAAGTACTATACCTCACTTCATATTATAAAGATGTTCAGTGCTTAAAAAAACAATAAGAGAACGGCAACTTCAGATATAGATAGATAGATGATTAGACAGACAGACAGACAGATAGGATAGGATAGGATAGATAGATAGGAGGCAGCAGAGGCAGGCAGGAGGCAGGCAGGGCAGGAGGGGCAGGCAGGCAGGAAGGGCAGACAGGAAAGACAGATGACAGACACACAGACGACAGACAGACAGACAGACAGACAGACAGACAGACAGACAGACTGACTGACTGACTGAATGGAACGGAAGACTGACTGACTGACTGACTGACTGACTGACTGACTGACTGACTGACTGACTGACTGACTGACTGACTGACTGACTGACTGATTGATTGATTGATTGATTGATAGATAGATAGACAGACAGATACAGTAGATAGATAGATAGATAGACAGATAGTATTATATTTTATATTATATTGCTCACTATCACATAGTATTTCCTATATGTCTCCACATCTCTGTATCTGTTATATCATATATGTCTACACAGTCACACTTTTTTCAAATCAGCAAATCTAAAGCAAATCAGTTTACAATTAATGCCTTATTTGGGTTCTGTGATAGCGTACTGACGGGCTCCGCCGTGGCTACAGGCGAGGATGAGAGTGGTGTAACGCAATCCCCCTAAGGTATTTTTGATCTGGAAATTGCGTTAAATTGGCCAGCAGTTGAAAGCAGATGAATGCGAGCCATGTCTGAAATAGAGCATAATGTGAACACAGATGCCCTGGAAGGTCATTCCGATCAGAGTGCATTGATCCTCAGGGTTCAGTTTAGGAAACTCAGACGCGTAAACAAGGAGGAAATTGACGCTTCCTCATGGGTTTTGCTCAAAACGGGTTGAATTTCAGTGACTTCCCAGTATTTTTTTTTCTAGTTGTCTCATTAACCTTGACATTGATTGGTACATGCACACTTTTACTCTGGCCACCTGAAAACAGTGCACAGAGTCTACGTTAATGTATTCCAGCTAATGATAATGGTAAGAAAGCTTCCCTAGCGATCTTCCTGGCAATTCTTGAAGGACTGCCAAAAACCCTCAGCTCGTATTAAAGAAAGCTGGCAGCCGCAGGCCACGAATTTGCATTATTTTGTCCAGCCACATGTTTTAATCTGTGACAGGCTTGCCACTCAGCCCAGACCTTCCCTACATGACCCACTTTCCTCACAGCATATGCTGTCAAGTGAGATGAGCAGATTTATGAGGAATCAAAATCGCTCCAGCTAAATAAACTGGCCGATCTCCTTCATGGCACAGATGAAAGACACAGGTGCCTCATGTCAGTATGTTGAGACCATTTCTATTGGATTTTTTATTCTTCTTGCATGTAAGCCTCTATATTTACTGAAACACTCGGGGAGGTTGAGACTGGAAGTATTATTTCCAAAAGTACTTCATTGTGTCGTTTTGCATTCACCTCACGAAGATGGTAATTGTATGTTCTAGGAAAAATTGCAGTCTGTCTGACTGCTTGCCCTGCAATTCAGTAACCGGGGGTCTGTACAGAAATCAGACAGGAAATGTGTTCATTTGGAGTGACCTCCCCCTCAAGCTGTACCTTCAGATTCGGTGAGAGGAGCTGTGTTATCCACAGCACACGCTTTTCTGTGTAAAAAAAAAAAAGCTCAAACACAAACCATTTTCCCCCTACACTCTTAAAAATAAAGGTGCTTCAAAAGGTTCTTCAAGCGATGCCATAGAAGAACCATTTTTGGTTCCAGAAAGAACAAAAAAACCATTCGTCAAAAGGTCTTTTAACAGAAACACTCTTTATTTACCTTTTTAATTTAAGAACAGTCTTTCGCCAAACGAAAAACTTTTTGTGAAACAGACAGGTCTTCAGATTTTAAAGGTTCTTATGGAACCAATTTTTAAGATCAAAAAGGTTTTCTATGGCTGGATGTGGAAAGGCACCTTTATTTTTAAGAGTGTATTCCTGTCTTTTTGTATATAGTGCTTTATCTTTGATTTTTAATAATATGTTTAAAAATAGAGTGGTAATTTAATTTAATTGCATGCATTGCCAATTAATGAATCTCAGTTAATTGCTAATAAAAGTTTGGAATCACTAAGTTTTTTTTTAAGAAAATTACTTTTATGCATTAAAATGATCAAGAGTGACAGTAAAAAGGGAAATTATATAAAAAAAAATTTTAAACTCCATACAAAGAAGAATAAAATATATTATCTGTCACTGTTCGCTCCGGTGGGGAGGCCGGAGACGAAGGACCGAGGAGGCGAAAGGGTGGAATTCAAACAAACTAGGTTTTTAATAACATCCAGGGAAAAGAAAACACACGTAGGCAAGGGTAGAACATATACAATTACGGACAAGGGGAACAGAACGGGCTAGAACGCAAATAGGGCAGATAACGAGGGGCAGGCAGGTGAGGAGGATAACTAATAACAAGAAACAGAGTCTGACAATAAACCATTTCCACTAAAAAAAAAAAAAAGATAATCAGCACAAGTGTTTTCAACATTCATATAAAACGCAAATTGCTACGTGAGAACTCTAAGAGGGCATCATTGAATGTTTTTTTGATTGCATCACAGTTTATTTGCATTGTAGTACTATTTTCACAGTATTTTGAATTCAAATAAATGCAGGCTGGTTAAGCCTAAGTCAAACCATTTCGTTATCACCCAAACTTTGAATGATACTGATAGATAATCACAGTATAGACATTTAGTTAAAATTATTATTTTATTCAATAAAATGTATAGAATTTATAGTTCATAAACTAAAAATTTTAGATTTAGGCTTACATTTTCTTAGTACATTTGTGGGCAGCGCGGATTGGATTCCTTTCTTACACATATAAAGGGATAGAGTTTCCCCCCCCCCTATTTTGTTCTCATGAACTCATGCTTGTTCCATCAGTGCTCTCTCCAAAAATTATTTCAAAATCATCTAATAATGCTGCATAGTGGTATATAACACAATCACAACCATAAGGCGATATATATTTCTTTTTCAGTCCTGTAAATTTTACAGAGGGATTTTTTCAGCTTTGATTTATAGATGCCTCACAGAAATAGATAAGTGCACCTGTCTGCTTCAGCAGTGTTGCTCGTGGCCAGCGGGCATCAAATCCATATTATATTCAACAATTCACTAGACCGTTGTTTCCCAAAACTTCTCTGCAGGATTTAGCCCAAAACCAATCATCAACTTCTTATGCATCCATCAGTGTCTGCTGAAATGCAATGACATATTCATGTGATTCCCTCCATTTGCTTATTTCTTTGTATTAAGGAAAAACTGCTTTTTAGTAATGCATTGAAATATTAAAAAAAAAAAAAAAAAAACTAAGGGGACTGTTCATCGCCACAGCCCGCAAGGTCCTAATTTCTTCTGAATGGTTTGTAACTCAATAAAAATCTTCTTGCGGTAGTTAAGAGAAACTTGCGGGGTTTGTGCCAACATGGTTCCTCGAGGGAACGAGACGCTGTGTCGGAAAACTCTACGGGAATGCCTTTTGTGACCACGCTCTGAATCACATGTGAAATCAGTTCAATAGCTGAGCGGGATGTCACGGGCGTGTGATGTCATGACCAGGAAGCTATAAAAATACTTGCGGCGGAGCCAGCGTCAGCTTTCTGACATTCGGCGAAGCGCTCTGTGTGTGTCAGTCATGTTTATTGTTGTCTGTCAAAAGTCTATAAGCTCATGCTATGTCTAGCTCATGCAAGGAAAACGCATTTTTCAAAGGGCGAGAGCACGCCACGTTGTAAGTGTGTGTTCTCTGCCCAAAGATAATGTTATGTCAGGAGAGGGGGAACACCAACAGCCTGTGCGTGGTTTGCTTGCGAGAGAAGCATAGTTGTTACTGCCTTGCTTTGCTCTCAGAGGGCTCTCTTTGATGAGAGAGCCTTCACTAGCGTTTCTCGCGTTGCCGGCCCCGCTTTCGCCGAGGCGGGGCGGCGGCTGTGCTCGTGGGTTTCGCGTGTGGATCTGCTAATCACCAGATCCGGCGCCCACTCTCAGGTTTTCGGAAGCCCGCACTGCGGTCCTTCCCACCTGGGAGAGGGCGCGACGCTCCGCCTGTTTTTCTCCGAGGAGATTGATACGGAGGGCGTTGAAGAGCTCGCCAGTTGCACAAATATCAGTTACACAAGCAAACAATATTATGCCTTATATTGTAATGAGCAGCATTAATAAGGAGCAGAGCTCGCGCAGTCGGGGCGGGTTGTGTTTTTTTTCCCCGCTATTAAACGCTCCACTCTCGCCGGGCACACTCCGAGGAGTGTGTCAGTGCCTGTGATCTTGCGATTGCGGTCCAGCTGCTGCTGAGGCACGGTGGCGACTGAGAACGCGGAGATCACTCATGATCTAGCATACGGGTTGGAGACGGCTCTTCCTATCTTCACCCGTGTTTGCTAGATTTAGAGCTCTTTTGTTTGTCAAGGAGATTGATGTTGATAATGTGACTGAATGGCTCGCGGCAGCGATCTATTACATACGTCAGGTTTTGATGTGATCTTCTCCACTAGACCGTATTTATTTGGTTGTTTGATTGCATTTAATTCTGAGGAATAAAATGAAGTATTTGTTTGACTATGAGAAGTTAGATATACAGGGGCTTAGGGGATATAAATTTCTCGAGTGAGAGCACGTGTTTACCTCTCTTCCTCTGAGGATGTTGAGGCGGTCAGCAGGTGCTGCTGGGCGGGAGCGGTCCCAACCTACCGTTTTCCAGCCCCTCATTCTGGGGGCCTCCCTTCTCGTACTCCGCAGAGTCTAGAGTCAGAGTGGAGCTCCCAGGCCGAAGGTTCTAGCAGAAGGCGGGTCTGCGGACCGTCATTCTCGCTGGATAGTCTTCGTCGTAAATGTCCTGACGCCTAAGGCCTAGGACTTTTTGAGGGCCAGCTCCCTCTGGGGAAGAGCGGTACACACCTCATCACATGGTGCCCGTCTCTCCTCAGTGACCTCAGGAGGTCGGTCTGCCAACCCTACCGTGTTCCAGGGCGCAGCGGTCTCCGGCGAGCTCTTCTCTCAGTTTCCGCCCGGCAACGTAGCGGCACTGGGAGGCTCGCGGCCTCTGCGGAGGTCCCCAGAGCAGCTAGTTTGGTTGTCCCCTGTCGGCGTGCAGATGCTTCATGGCACCGAACTAGCCGTTCTGGGCACACTAGAGATCAGTCTCAAGAGACTGATTCCATTAGTAGATTATTTAGCAGCGTGGAAGTTACTGCCAAATGTATCTCAATGGGTCCAGCGTACTGTAGAAAGAGGCTACGGAAACCAGTTCGGTTCTCGTCCGCCTCGATTCAACGGGGTCACCCCCACGCTGGTGGGTCCCGAGCAGGCTCTGGTCATGGAACAAGAAGTAGTTACTCTTTTGAGTAAGGAGGCCATCGAGGTGGTCCCTCCACATGAGACAGACTACGGGTTCTACAGCCGGTACTTCATTGTTCCGAAGAAGGATGGGGGGGGGGGGTTGCCATTCCATTTTGATCTGCGCCTATTGAACAGCTCATAATTTGCGACTGAAGTTCAGAGGCTCACACTCAAACAAGTGTGTCAGATAGGTTCCGAGGATGGTTTGTCAGATCGATCGAAAGATTTCCATAACTATTCTCATCCGCCGAATGACAGGAAGTTCCTGAGGTTTGTTTTTGGGGGCAAAAGCCTACCAATACCAGTGTGTTCCTTTGGCCTTGCACTCTCACCCCTCACTTTCACGACTCAACCACATCGACAATTGGCTGATATTAGCTCAATCAGAGTGGATGACAGTTCGACATCGAGGAGGTCGTTCGACGCTCACACAAAAAGGGCGGGGTCCGACTTAACGCCACAGAAAAAAGTGTGGCCTTTCCCAGTACAGAGAAATACTATCTGGGCCGTGGGGGTGTGCTCGACCACGATGCAGGGCATGTATTGTCTCTGCGGGATCGAGTGATACTCACCCAGTGCGAGAGTAAGAGGAGAGGCGGTCAATCATGCTCAAGCAGTTCAAGACTGCTTGGGGGCTGAGACAGCTGGCGGCCAACGCTGATAAAACTCGTCCTGGACCGGCTGGTGTCATTTGCACTCCATAGAAGCACGCTCCTATCGCGCAGCTTGGTGTTGTCAAAGATACAAGGTGGGTCTCACGGAGGGGGGAAAACCGTTCGCACCATGCTTAAGGTCACACGGAGGGTTTTCTGGGGGGGGGGCTACGTGCCGTAGACATGTGGCAGGAAACCTTGGTTCTGGGTCTCAGTGGGCACGGTGCTGGAGGATCATGTCGGCGTATGCTAGGCAACGGAGCTTACACCCCCCACCGTTTGGGGAGTGGTCATGAGTGGCCACCCTTCCTGTGGTCTGTGGAGTGGTCGCCATCTGACCTGGCATTCAATTGTCGGGAGAGCTGGACTGTGTTTCGGTTTCCCAGACCCCAAGAGGTCCCCATGTGTGGGAACAGACAACACATCGGTGTCTCCTACATCAATCGGCAGGGGGGTATGCATTCGCGCCCCTTGTACAAGCTGGCGCACCAGATCCTTTTGTGGTCCCAGGGGAAACTCCTCTCGCTGAGAGCAGTGCTCATTCCTGGGCATCTCAATGTGGGAGCAGAAATCCTGTCGAGGCAGGGGATGAGACCGGGCGGAAGGTGCTTCACCCGAGGTGGTGAAAGGGCAGAAGGAGAGTGGTCTTGGCAAGGCTCAGGTGGGAAACTGGTGCGACTCCATATGATAATCACACTGTCCCTCTGGTTCTTCTCTGGAACTCATGCCCAGCTCCACTGGGGCGGATGCCATGTTACAGAGTGGCGAGGCTCGGAGTACGCTTTCATCCGATTTCTTGCTCAGGAGTTGGAGAGAGGTGCGCCGGGACAGGGGGCCCTCTGGGTCGTATCCCCGTCAGGACGTTTGGGCCGAGTTGGTCTCAGGCCGATTCTCTCATCGATGCGCTTATGGGAGATTCCGTCAAGGAGCGGAGATTCCTCTCACAGGGGAGGAAGCCCTGACAGGAGCGTGGGGGTGCCTGAGGAGGCACAACTCATATTTCGGTCTTCAACGAGGTTGTTGAGGACATCCGCCAGCCACGAGCTCCTCTATGAGGAAAAACTGTAGTTCTGCGGAGACCACCATCTCGATCCAGCTAACTGCCCGATTGGTACATTTCTGGAGTTCCTGCAGGCCTGTTTATCAGCAGGGTTGACCCACTCCACCCTAAAAGTCTACGTGACGGCCATTGCGGCCTACCACGCCCCCCTCGGTGGCCATTCAGTGGGAAGACACCCTCTTCTTAAACGTTTCCTCTGCGGTGCGCTGAGGCCGAGGCCTCTGGCCAGAGAAGCTTATGCTAAGCGGTGGATCAGGATGTTATTTCATAGCCTCGAGTCCTTTGATCTCCCCTCTCCTTTGGGGGTCAAGCTTCACTCCTCCAGAAGTTGGCCTTCGAGACGGCGGGCCCCGCCTACTTTAGCCACTCCGGGCTCTTTTGTTCTCTCGCCCTAGCTGTGCAGTCTCCACACTAGGCAGAGACTTAGAAGTCTGGCAGCGTGGGCATTCTCGTTACCGTAGCGTTTCGACGCAGCTCGAGTTCCCGAAGAGGAACGTCCCAGGTTACGTATGTAACCCTAGTTCCCAGAGGGAACGAGACACTGCGTCTCGGTTGCCATACTTCCGGCGTCCCTGCCAGCGCTTGCTTCATGCCTAGAAGCTGACGCTGGTCTCACCGCATCGTGCTTTTATAGCTTCCTGGTCATGCCGTCATCCGCCGTGACGTCCCGCTCAGCTATTCTACTGATTTCACATTTGATTCAGAGCGTGGGCACACAGGGGAGTTCCCAAAGCGTTTTCGACACAGCGTCTCGTTCCCTCGAGGAACCAGGGTTACATACGTAACTGAGGACATTTTGGAAGTGAGTCAAATGCCAGAAAATGTTTTTGGCTCTGAACAAGTAGGGTTTCAAAGAGTCTAGGGATAATTTGAGATAACTACAGCTGAGTGTTCTCAGAGGAAAAAGTCATGTTTACAGCATGCTGTGAAGCCGCTGAACGTCTTTTCCTTTTCTTTTCATTTCTGAGGCAATGCATGTGATTTTAGTCCTGCTGTGATTTTAAGACCTGTGGGGGACAAAGTTTTAAGTGCTCTGGAAACTAAATTTCCCCCGATCCACAGTAGGATACATCAGTCTTAGAACAACCTAACAATTCCTAGTAGCCGTCAGACAGGTTAAAATGACCTACTCGTATTATCCACTCAAATGTACCAACAATTAGGCTAAAAAGGGATACCTTTAGTTTTCAGCTTTATATGTCGAGTTTTTCCTTGCGTGGACTTTTGAAATCTTTGACAGCCAGGTTGAGGCAAAGTAAAAAGTTATTGCAGATAAACCTGAAGAGTTCTTTCTGATATTTTTGACGCTTGAAGTACAGAGCCTTCACTTCTTGGACTTCGAATCTCTGGCTGTTTTATTCAGTCTTTTCCTTTTGTAGAGAAAAAGCTTTGATTCTCTAGCTGGAAACTTGGATGGCTGATAATCAAAAAATGGTGCTCTATCATTGATTTTCAGGGAGTTGCTCCAAAGGCGTTGCGAAATATGATCCAGGGTGGTGCAACAGAAGACCTACAAATCTGTCTTTTAAAGTTATTGTGTCAAAGTCAAAGAGAAGAGAGATGAAAGCAGTTAAGGATTGCAGGGAAGTCTGATGGTGAAGCACCTTGGAGAATTCCAACAGGTCACAGCTGAGTTAAATGGCTTTATGTTAGTGAGTGGGAATTTGGTTGGCTTTACCCACATGTATAAAAGTGATAATGAGGGGCAGTAATGACATTTCACATTTACATTTATGAATTTGGCACATACCTTTACCCAAAGCTACTTACATTGCATTCAAAGGAGAAAATTTTATTAGTTACCTGGGAATCAAACCTATGACCTTGGGGTTGCTATTGCCATATTTTGTTTGAAATCTAATTGAACTACATTTTGAACCACTGCTAAAAACCAAGTCTTTGTCAATTCACAGATGCTCCTTTAAACTAGAGTGATTTGTAAATTAATTCTGAGGTCATAAAATTGACACTGTGACACTGGAAAGCTGCGTTACATCAGTTCTACTTTTAATGAGAATGAAACTTTATCTAATTTGTGATTTCCAGCTGTTTGTTTGGATTACTCGGCGATGCTTCTTGGCTTGTTGAATGGAGAGAGCTGTCCATCTTATCAAAGTGTTAATGAGTGTTTGCTAATCTTTTTGTAAAGCGCTTCAAATCATTTTAATTACTTTAGCATGTACTCCAAATATTGTATGCAAATCTGCATACTGAGTAGCTCTGTCAGTCTACCTGGTGCTCTCTAATCATCGGTTTTATCTTACAACTGTTAACTGCTTCATTTGCAATTCACAAAAGTGAATGCATTTTCGTGCATATGTTAATCCTAACTCAGTGGTTATCAGTCCTGGTTAGAGAGACAGGTGAAGTCAGACAATTCTGTCTCCAGCCTGGTGTAGTCTTATGCTTCTGTCACCAACCAAATCACTGCATCCATAATTTAGGAACACTACATCACTTTGAGTAGTTCTTATCCCTAATGACCGTTTTGTTTGCAGACAAGCCAATGAAGAATGACAGCTCGAAATGGCTTCACATGATGCCAATTGATATAAAGTCCAGCGCAACAAATTATGGCACAGCGCCAGCATCGCTTTGAGTGAGAAGCTGATCAGAGACAATACAAAAGGGGTGTTGCTGTGAGGAGATCTAAGATAAGCATCACATATGTTCATAACTGCATACTAGACCTTTGGTGGAAACAATGGCACACCTTTTTTTAGTGCACCATATGAATGTGAAAGGCGTTATATAGGAAATATCTAACTGGATCCATACAGATGTTATGCTGTAACTTGTTTGTGCAGAAATAACCTAAGTGCATGAAATAAGGTGCATGACATCACATGTTTTTTCACAGACATTACGATATTTCCCCAATATCTAAAAAGTAAGCTCTTTTTAGACAATGCTTTGAGCATGGAAATTACAACTTTAGTAAAAATAGAAATTGCAAAAGTCTTTTTACATTGTTACAAAATCCTGTTGTTTAGATCATTCTATTCTTCAAAGAATTTTAAGAAGCAGTATTTTCAACATTTTCAAATGTTTTCACAATAATCAGCAAAATAGCATATTAGAATGATTTCTGAAGGATCATGTGACTCTGAAGACTGGAGTGATGATGCTGAATATTCAGCTTTGCCCTCACAGGAATAAATTACATTAAGACCTGGACGCCGGCGCACTGAACACTCGGTTTGCACATGTCAATGTTTATGAATAGATTAAATGAAAAGGGACATAATTAATCTTGACACATATACTTCTAAGGTCTACGTCTCAACAGCAACGATAGATCGCTGTTTTTTCATGGAAAGCTTATAAATAAGTGTATTTTGCTAAATTTGTGCAGCAGTACACATCAAACAGCTAAATGCAAACGCGTATGTATGTTTACGAGGGCGACGATACTGCGGATCCATATGCAAGCTTTTATTTTGGAGAAGACAGAGACGTGGTCATAAAACAGGCAGGGTCAAACAGAGGCAAACAGGTATATGGCGGGCAAGACACAAGAATAATCCTAGGGCTAGCGAAGGTCAATGAACGGCGAACAGAATCAGAAGGGGCAAGACTAAAGGGAGAAATCCAGGAAACCAGGCAGATCAGGAACCGAGAAAACAGCTAAGGCTAAGGCTAGGAAACGACTGAGGGCTCTGTATTGTAGCTATCGCTAGGGGAGCGATAAACGCTAAACAATACTCGGCCGAGGGAAGGGATCAGAGTGAGTGTTAAATAGTGAGGGAGGGATATGAAGCAGCTGGGTGCAATCAGTGTAAACAGTTGTGTGCAATCCGTGCTGAGTGCAATCAGTGCAATGAATGATGGGATATGTAGTCCGGGGTGATGTGCAACAGTGTGTAGTGCGAGAGTCAATGAAATTGGAAAGGGTGACCTCTGATGGCTAACAGAAGGAAGTTCATGGACCGGATTCGTGACAGAGCCCCCCCCAGGAGCGGCTTCCAGACGCTCAAAACCCCCTTTATGATTCCGGAGGGCGGTGGAGTGGAGGCGGAACAGGGGAGGGATGGAGGGCCAGGTCCACCTGGAAGTGGAGAGACCATGCACTGAGGCAGGACCAGCGGAGCAGAGAACCAGGGCGGAGCCAGCAGCACAGGTGGAGCAGAGAACCAGGGCGGAGCCAGCAGCACAGGTGGAGCTGAAGACCACAACAGCAGAACAGACGGGACTGAAGATCCCCCTGGCGAAGCAGAAGACCACCAGAACAGGACTGAAGACCACCACGGCGGAGCAGAGGACCACCAGAGCCAGACAGTAGACCACCACGTCAGAGCAGATACAACCGATCCAGACAGTAAGACCACCACGTGGGAGCATAGGCCACCAAGCGCAGACAGTTACCACCACTGCGGAGCAGAGGACCACCAGAGCCAGACAGTAGACCACCACGGCGGAGCAGAGACCACCAGAGACAGTAGACCACCACGGCGGAGCAGAGGACCACCAGAGCCAGATCTTAGCCACCACGTTTTAAGCAGAGACGCCCAGCGGCATAAGCAGAAGACCACCATGGTGGAGCAGAGGACCACCAGAGCCAGATAGTAGACCACCATGGCGGAGCAGAGGGAACAGGAAACCCCCCGTTGAACCACACCGATCAGGAGACCATGGAGGAAACTGTAACAACGAGAGAGCAGAGACAAACAACACAGACAGAACATTGGGGTTGATAGACAAGACTGAGCATTCAGGGGCAGCCTCCCTGGCAGACACAAAGCACACAAAGAATTCACAGACAGGACAGGATGAGGATTCCCCGACGGCCTACATAGCCATGACAGGACAGGCAAAGAGCTCATAAACGGCATCCATAGCCGTGACAGGATGAGCAGTGAGCTCGCAAACGGCCTCTATATCTGTGACAGGACGAGCAGGGAGCTCGAAAACGGCCTCTATAGCTGTGACAGGATAGACAGAGAGTTCATAGGCGGCCTCCTTGGCTGGAACAGGATAGGCAGAGAGTTCATCGACGGCCTCCTTGGCCGAAACAGGACAGGCAGAGAGTTCATAGACGCCTCCTTGGCCGGAACAGAACAGGCCGGGGAGTTCATAGACGGCCTCCTCTGCCGGAACAGAACAGGCATAGCGTTTCATAGGCGGCCTCCTTGGCCGTAACAGAACAGACAGAGAGTGCGTTTCCTGGCGTCACCAACCACTCAAAGGATCTCGTAGTTTCTGCATCCTGCGCCGCCCCTCTGAGATACTTCAGTTGACACCTGTGCCTCGGGAGCATGCATGGAACACGCTACCATCGGGAGGTTTGCATCGTAAGCCGCCGACCTTCTGAGATGTGGTAGCCGTTGTCCGCTGCCTCACAAACTGCTGTGAGCCCCGCCCAGATACAAACACCAAAAGCCCACCCCATATATGAAGTGCTGCAGAAGGGGAATGAGTTCAGGAACAGGATGGCTAAAGTGAGTGGTTTGGGGATACCACTGCACTTGCAGACACCAGCTTGCCTCCCTCACACTGTACACCAACTGGATACCGACGGACTGTACCCCAACAATCTGGGTGCACAGACAAGGCGTACATGTACTCTGTATGATCATCTGTGATTGCGACGTTAATCTGATTATACTGAAGACTTGACTGACTCTGAAGAATTGCTGAGACTTGGCGAGACTCTGATAATGCTGAGACGTGGAGAACTCGAAGGCGTCAGCTGTGAACGTGACCTGACATCACTTGAGACTGGAAGGAGCTCTGGATAACAGCGTGATCCGTGAATCTGGATGACTAGCTGATGGACGTGCGTGGCTCTGGATTGAACGCTGATGACATGATGGCGGACTCTAGAATTTCAGCTGTGACTGACGACTCGGGACGAACACTGAGACTGACAACTCTGGATGAACATCTGAGACACTGATGATGCTCTGGGCAGATCAGCTGGCACTTTGCACGCTCAGAAGATCAGTTGTTCCTTTGACTTGATTCCTGAAGATTATCAGTGACCTGACTTGACTCATTATAATGAACTGTAACTTGACTCATGAAGATCAGCTGTGACTAAACGCGACTCCGGAAGATCAATCAGGTTGACTAACTTGACGAGAAGATCCTGGGACTAACTTGACTCATGACGCTCAACTGTTACTTGACTTGACCCATGAATATCACTGTGACGAGACTTGACCCATGGCATATCAGTTGTGCCTAGCCTTGACCGGCTAATGAATTGTACTTGACCTGACTCATGATGATCAACTGTGACTTGACTAGACTCAAGAAGATCAGCTGTGACTAGACTTGACTCATGATAATGATTTAACCTACTTGACTAATGACTATCAGCTGTGACTTGACTAGATTCATAACTATCAGCTGTGACTTGACTAGACTCATGAAAATGAACTGTGCTTGACCTGACTCATGACTATCAGCTGTGACTTGACTAGACTCATACATATCAGCTGTGACTTGACTAGACTCATGAAATGAGCTGTGACTTGACTTGACTCATGACAATCAGCTGTGACTTGACTTGACTTATGACGATCAACTGTGACTTGATGGGGCGCTGTTGTGTCTGCCATTTTGTGATCAGACTCCTCTGTCGCCGCCATTTTGTGAACGTAACCTAGTGCGGGGGCCATTACAGGAGTGAGTGTGGGGTTGCATTCCTCCGCGATACCCACAGTGAATGATGAACCAACAGTCAACAAAGCATAGTCCATAAACTGAATGAGTGACGAACGCGGACCCTCTCGAATGAGCTTTGACTTTAATGGCTGATTAATGCCCTCGCAGAAAAAGTCTATCAACACATAATCTGGGAAGTCAGAGTAATAAGCAATGTCGAGATACTCTTGAACGTAAGCCTCGAGCGAGCGTGTGCCCTGCTCGAGGGCTAACAACAGCCTTGCAGTGTCCATACCTGGCCAATGTCCACTTGAAAAGCCGCTGGATCCTTGTGTGGCCGAGTATTCTGTTACGGGGCTGACGAGACGTGAGACGTGCGGATCCATTCGCAAAGATTTATTAAGCAGAAGACAGAGACGTGGTCATAAAACAGGCAGGATCAAACAGTGGCAAACAGGTATATGGCAGGCAAGAAACAAGAATAGTCCTAGAGCTAGCGTAGGTCGACGATCGGCAGACAGAATCAGGAGGGACAAGACTAAAGGGAGAAATCCAGGAAACCAGGCGAAGATCAGGAACCGAGAACCGAGAAAACGGCTAAGGTTAAGGCTAAGGCTAAGGCTAAGGCAGGGAAACGAATGAGGGCTCTGTAGTGTAGCTATCGCTAGGGGAGTGATAATCGCTAAACAATACTCGGCAGAGGGAAGGGATCAGAGTGAGTGTTAAATAGTGAGGGAGTGATATGAAACAGCTGGGTGCAATCAGTGTTAACAGCTGTGTGCAATCAGTGTTAACAGCTGTGTGCCATCCGTGCTGAGTGCAATCAGTGCAATGAATGATGGGATAAGTAGTCCGGGGTGATATGCAACAATGTGTAGTGCGAGAGTCAATGAAATTGGAAAGGGTGACCTCTGATGGCTAGCAGATGGAAGTTCATGGACCGGATTCGTGACAATGTACCAGATTCATCGTAATAATGAGTCATAAACACATCCACAGCTGTAAATCCCTGTTTAGTTAGAAATTGCATTATAACATTTTGCAAAAGACTGAACATTCAATATTCAGTGTAAAGTGTAAAAGCCACTGATAACACTTGCTCTTTGAAAATCATTACGGACTGCAGTGCTTGCACTGAAAAAAATTATACTAATTTTTTTTTTTTTAAGGTAAGTGGTTGCAAACAATTTATTTTAGCTACATTTAATAAAAAAAAATATGTTGAAAGTTAGTCAACTAAATTTGTTTATTTAAATGTAGCAAAAATAAATTGATTGCAACCACTTACCTTAAAAAATTTAGTAAATTCAATAAATCATTGTACCAGATCTGCGTTAAAGGGGTTACTTCTGTAAATTATCTGGGTGATGTCAGGAGGCTTTTATTCAAAACATACTCAGAAGTGTGTTTGATTGCCTCTGTTAAATACACGTTCTTTCAAAGGCTAAAAAACATTATAATCTGCATATTTGGTCCTGATAAACAATTAATGCATTTCATAAAAGATATAAACACCCTACCCCCATTCATTCATTTGCGTAATTTATGAAGGTAATGATGATTTTATTTTCAGGTTCATTGTGAATTAGTTTCCTTTAGAAATGCTCTCTCATCAGCAACACACTCATAACATCATAAAAACAGTACACACGCAAACTCGAGTTCAAAAGAAATGAGTCATAAATTGTGATATTTTCATGCACATCGCTGTGCACTCATCTGATCATATTCATGTTTGCTAGATGAGGTATAGCGTTCATTCAGAAATGACAGATGTCTTTAGTGAGTGAAACATGTCAGATCAAACTCTGTGTTGTTTCACATGACGACTTGCAGAATGTGGCAGCTGCAGTAACCATGGGAACAACTGCTTGGGGGTGACGGGGGTTAGAGCAAAACAGGGAGCGGTCTCTTGTCTTTTCTAAGTCTGCTTTGAAAATCAACTGTCTCTGAAACTGCCTAACTAAGCTTTACGCCGTAAACATTGTCAAAGGGTGGGATTCCTTTCAGTCCACCATTCGGGCTCCAAAGCCTGAACCCTTGATCACACGGCACCTCTGCTTGTTAGGGTGAGAACATGTGCGAGAAGAGAGGCAGGTCACACACATGGAATACATGCAGTCACTACATGGAGCACCGTGTCAAGATATAACCCTATTGACCCAGTCCCCCGCTGACCATGTCTGGAGAACCTCTTTATGTATCTTGAGATGTCACAATGCCACCCTTGTAGGTTGCTTTTCCAACAGTGTTTGTTCTCCATAAAGGATAACATTTTTTAATAAAGAGTTTTACTCTAATCAACTCTGAGGAATCACAATATTGCAAAAGGTACCATTCAAATTTTTGAGAATTTTTGGAATGTTTTTAATTGCTTATGCTCATCAGGGCTGCATTTATTTGATCAAAAATAGTGTATATAGTAGTAATAAGTGTATTTAAAAAATCTCACAAATTACTTATCAATTATCTAATTGCATCAAAAAACTTGGACTTAAGAAGAATGCTAAATTTTGCACGTTTGCATTTCTGATCTTTTGTGTTCGTATTTGTATGAATGCAAGACAATGGTAATGTTTTAACATGTTCAAATTGGTTGAATGAGTAATACAGTCGCTGACAGTCGCTGTATCCATCAGAACAACTTGCAGAAAGAGTCACTGAAAAATCCCCACCACTAATGGTCTAAATTGACAGGTTTATATGTCCAATTTCTGTGTGGAGCAAATGAATATGATTTTTAACTCCCAGAAACCAGGATGTTCCACTCAGTTCTGAGAATTTTCTTGGGGAATAGAAAATCTAGTTTATGGGTTTCCTGTCAGTTTACGCGCTAAGCTAAATGCCCATTCTGCATCTCATTAACATATATTTTTTTCATGTGCGTTTTGAATTAGTGGCTCGGAAGTATGAGTTGTTTTTAACGAGATGTAGCCCACATAATCGGATTGCCCCCTCCGGGTAATGGTGATCTAATAACCAAAAAAGTGTAAGGAACCATCAGAGTGTAGATGATTTTGTGACAGCTTGACTTTCTCCTTCAGTTTTCCAGTTGCACTGGAGAGAAGACGCAGTGGCGTGTGCCGTTTCGGCACATTTTGCACCACACTTCCCTCTGAAATAAGCTCCTTCTCGTTCTGTTGACAAAGCAAATTTGAAAATTGGAAAAAAAATCTCATCGCATCTCTCAGCTTTGCTTTGGTCTGCAGAACGGATCTTCGTAAATAACATCTTGTGGACGTCGGCTCAAGGTGGAGTACTTTATAATGTCGCAGAGGGCTGTTTAGATAACATTTTGACTGATCAGCATCAGACGCAGACTAAACACAAATGTCTTTGACTTGTGACCTACCTGAGGATGTGGCTACTCATATTCTGCTCACATGACAGATCAAACTCAATGTGATAAGCAGCTGCCTTCCTTTTATTTGTATTTTTTTTAGTTATGAGGCATCTGATCCTCTTGACTTCGCATAAAATCTTTTATATGTCCTGTATATTTATATTTATACACTCAAGGTCTGTGTGCATAATGGAAAGATGAAAAATTCTAGACGGTGTTGTAAAGTGCTCTGCATTGTACTCTTTGGTTTGTTACCTGTAGACCATAAATCATTATCTGAATGTGTCTCACATCCAAGTGTTTAGGACCTTCATCATTTTTTATTTTTTGTTTTAAAAAGCAAGAAAACAGAGCAGCGCTGTCCTTGAACCACTGAAGGCCATTCAGTCTCAAACTCACCGTGCATTTTTTCTTTTCAATTGTGTGTTTGTACTTCTGAAAGAAACTTTGACTCTGTTTACTGTCAGCAAAGTTGTTTCATATAAGTTCTCCCCCCATGTTGTTTTCCGTTTGCCATATAAGAGTGTCGATGTAGCAAGTTCTGGGTAGATTAAGTATTGTCTGGCAGCTGTCGGTGTTTTGTGGACCCGATAGCCTTGGCAGGCAAATCAGCAGCTAGCAGTGAATTAAAGAGCGCTTTCTGCCTCATCAACATGTTTGATATCTCCATAAACTACTCTGGAAACACAGCAGCTCTTCAACGCAGATGTCCCACGGACACCAGGCTCCCTCGAGATTTCGCCTGTATCAGCAAACCTAATTGAAAGGCTGTGGGAAATTGAAAATCTTCTGTCGGTATTTTAAGTAGCAATGAGCGACTTGAAGGACTAATTGTAGTCGGTTTATTTGAGTTCAGTTCCTCGACTGGAGGATCGTTGTGTTGTTTAAAGGCATTTTTTAGATCTCGTGGTTATGAGTAAGATTTCATTCTGTTTAATAAGGCATTTGCAAGTGTCAAGCTGCTGAAACGTCAGCCCTCCATGCTAATCTAATTAGTGCGATAAACAAAACATCATAAAACACGATGCCTCGCTTTCTCCATAATCTAAAGCGAAAGTGTCTTTATTATACTATAAGTGCTGTAATAATGCAACAAAGAATCAAACCCATCTTGTTTCTCAATTACCATTATGTAGTGCACTCTAAAACATATGCAGTGTTGCAAATGCGTGTCCATTTTGTTTACTTGCTAACTTTCCATTAAATGTATCCCACAGCTATTTCTTATTCTTTTGCACTTGCTAAACGACACGCCGTGATACACAGATTAAACTGAAAGTAATTAAGTTGTTCCGAAAAAGATCCCACACTATTTAGCGGCAGACTTGAAAATATCGACTCTGATATTGATGAAACAATCAGCTACGAAAAATTGTCACTTCCATTTTCTCTTTACTACCAATTGAGGAGCATCTCACCTTATCAGCTCTCCACAGACGGGCACTCACAGGGAGAGAAGGTTCATCTTTTAGCCACTTATCAATTTGTCCAGGTGATACAGTGGGGCAAACTTCTTTGCTCCTCACACAGCAGAGGAGAGCAACAGCACAATTGATGACTGTAATGATTGGAGTTTGCATTCTGGAGCAGGACTCTGTCTGACTTTCAGAGGAGCGTGTCGCAGAATAAAAGAAGGCCACACTTGCTTTGTTCCTACTGCTGTTTGTTTAGTACTTGCAATTTTTTGTTTTTAGTGTATCCTGAAAGGCATATCAAAATGGCGCATTATAATATTTTGATGGAGGTTAACAGCAAAACAAATGAAGTGGCTCATGGAATAAAAGAGAGATTCAATTATGAAAGATGTGGATTGGGGGTTTAGCAGTAGAGATTGTTGCCGTAAACATGCCGTGACTTTAATGGATCATTATCCAACATAGAGACAACGTCTGATGAAATGATGAGTAATGAATAAATTTGCTCTTTGAATGGTTTCATACTTGTGAGGTCTGTTTATATACTTTTAATATAAAGATTGAATTTAAGCCTTGATTTTTTTGCACGGTGTTTGCAAAAGGAACAGGCTTTCTTGCCATCTATTTTTTGTCTAATTTTATTTGTTTAGTTTTTCTGCTTGCAAAATCATTATGTGGCCCATTGTTTCAAACTTATTCTGGCAATCAGTGTTGTTGTTGTTTTTTTTCCCATGTCCTATTACACTTCAAATACACAATGAGTAATTGGACGTGGCAATCATTTTACACTGTGCCTGCAGCAGAGTTGTATATTTGGCTGGATACTTTTCAATAATGTCCTAAAAGCATCATCCAAAAGTATTAAGTGGCATTCAGCCTTGTATTTAAAGTTCAGGATTATTGAAATTAATTAAATAAAAAATTGTAGGAGGTTTGGAAATTGTATTAAAGAAATAAGCCCTGGAATTGATGATGATTAAAATAAAACCAACTTTTTTTTTATTAAAAAATGTATATTAGCATAATGTGCATGAACCCATTTTGGTGTAATGAAACAAGAAAATCATAAAACATGCATGACTATGTGTCAGTTTTATTATTTATGTATTAGTATTTTTTTTTTTTTTTAATTAATTAACTGAGTTATGATTATTGGTTATTTCAGGTGAAATTGAGTAGCCCAAAAAACTTTAATGATTCATTATAATAATAATGATTCAAGATCATTTAAAAAAATACAGTATTTGTTTTTACCTTGAATCATTTTTTGAAAATAATGATAAAGTGTATTCAAGAAAAAGGTTTGTTACTTGATGGTGATACTACTCTACATATTTAGTCATTCATTTTCTTTCTTACTTTCTTTCAAAACAAAAGCCAACATGAATGAAAAGATAACATTTCTTCTTTTCATTGATCTTGACCATCTTTATTTGTCATTGACCCATAACAGAAAAAATGCACCGAGCTTGTTCTGTATTTGCTCCCTCTTCCTGTATGCAGCGCTGACACGACGCTCAATATAGTGTGTGTGCGTGGCAGACTATTTCCTTTCATGTATCACTTGCTCAAAAACCAAGAGTTTATTCGTTCTTTTACCCTCCTGGATACGAAGGCGTTACAGTATTGGAATTGGAACGTGGAAGGGGGATGAGATGGATGTACGAAAGAGAGTGCAAGAGTGAGACACTTATAAACCCTTTGATGCTAAATGTAAAAGAGTGTTTCTGTGATCAAACAAGTAATACAGCAGCAAGAGGCTTTCACAAAGTGAAAAGTAACAGGGCGGTTAGATATTTCATAGCACTGTGTGTGTGTATGTATGTGTAAGTCTGTGGAAACAGATTTAGCAAAGTGCTCTTTATGTGTTTTGACTCATTTTCAACTCATTAATATTTTATAAGAGGGCAGAGATATGTTTTCTGTAGCTTTTCATGCAGGAAGAAAGGCCGGGTTACAGTAATATACAATCCTCCTTCCTCTATAAAGACAGTCTCAAGGGACTTGAAGAATCATTGAACAGAAACACTTCATTAAAACTATACCACACATTGACAAGCTTATGCATATCTATCCATTAAATACATAAATAAATAAACACACAATAACATAGTCATAACCTACAAGAGGCCATTTGCTATAGTTAAAGGAGGCATGGCATGAAGTGGAACATAAAGAAAACAATTATTTGTAATAATAATTATTATGGATGTCAATTTAACGTCAATTTTGTATAATTAAAAAGTCAATATCAATAAAACATTAGGGTTAATCACAGAGAAGAATTTACACAGCATTCCGGTCTTTGGGAAAGTCTTCCAAATGAACTTGAGAGAACTGGCCCAGATTTCTCTCAGGGAGATTTTTCTGTGATAAATGCACTCTGTGGTGATAAACATCTCCCTTGATGCAATTTATCATCTGTCATCATTTTCCATGCTGCAAGAGATAAGAACAACACCAGATTCGGTTTAACATAACCATAAAATATATCCATGCAACCCACAGGGCTCAGGAGGGGGGTAGAGAGAGTGCGTTAGAGAGGATGAAACGGTTGCAGAGAAGAAAAAAAATGGTTAATGCTGATTTAGCCGGTCTGAGCAACTGACAAGGGCCCAAAACCCAAACCAGCTTAGGTTGGTTTCCAGCAGACACTTTCAAAACATATAGTTGTAGCAAATCAGCTCATGGGAAATATGAATAATTAACCATAACTAATTATGATTAATTATTAATATTTTAGATCCACTGTAGATATTTAGCTGACCACTCAGGGTCAACCGTCTTGTCAATTCTAAGAACGTTAATTTCCTGGTTAAAGGAAATAACTTTCTTACTGTACAATTCTATAAGTTTGTAACGTAAATCTGCATGATTATTGACTCCGGTTATGAGTAAACAATGAACACGTCAAGTGTGATACAAGTAAGGTTTTATTAACTACATAAACACTTAAACTAGTCTAACATACTACATAAACACATTAAGCCGGTCTAACATACACATACACACACACACAACATACAGTTGGTATAGGAAAGGGTTAAAGTTTAGCACTAAAGAAAGAGACATAAGGAATGACATTTATGGAACCAGTTTGCATATTCAGCAGATCTAAAACCTGAGAGAAAACGTCAGATTCTTAGTTCAAACAAACCTTGTAAAAAAGGTGTAACTGATACTTAATGCATCAATTAAATCGACTAAGTTGGATACTTGCGTATGTCTGAAAAAGATTCCTGATGCAATCTTAAGGCCCAAGATCTTGTTGAAGTTGGTTGATGAGAAAGAGCTAGTTTGAGTCAGAATCACTTGATGAATGAAAAGGACTAGGCCGGAGCCTGGCACGAGCTTTGGTATCCTGGAGCGTTTCTCACATCTTCATTTTAGCATCTCCCTGAACCACCGACATGGGCGGGTCACATGGAGTGTGGCCTTTTAAAGCCTGCAGAGATTCACGCCTCTCAAGATGGGTTCGTCCAATGAGGAAGGCTGAAATCCCAAGCGGGAGGTTGGGAATACTGGGGATTTTTATGACTCTTTATCTGTAAGCCTGGTATTTTGCATATGTAAATCGCTGGAGTGTTGAGGCACGAATTAGTACAGAATATTAGAACATCAATATGTTGCATAGGTATCAGCATATAATATACACTTGTTTCGATCATAAGAAGGCGAATTCATAGATACTAGACATGAAATAGGTGAGGTTATATTAACTAGTGGTCTATGATAACATGAATAAAACAGCATACACTACAACAGACAATATACAAGACAGTAATGGTATACACAATGACCAAAGGATATGGGTATTCAATCAAAGAAAGGTTTTCCTATGAATTAATTAGAGAACAGTCCATATCTCTGGGCATTGTGTGTCTTTCTCAAGAGTAAAATGAGGGAGTTTCTCCCCTACATTCCTTTAGGCCATAAAACCAGTGACATCATGATTAGTTGTCATGGTGACCAAGGTTGGGGGATGGTGTTCAAGCGAAGCCCTGGCATCCAGTCTCTTGAATGAGGGGACTGTGACGATTTGTTAATCTAATGAATAATTGATTTGTTAAATCAAATAAAAATTAGTGTGTCAGATTGGTCGAGACGCTACATATTTCCCCCTTTCGAGCGTTGTTGTCCGTAGAATAGAAAACAACGAGCGATGTCAAGGTGCAGAACAATCGAAAACACACCTGGCACTCACGGCTGGGAGCCAGTGGTGTCTTTTTGGCTGTTGGTGCCGTGATGGATGCTGCCAGGTGGTGTGCTGTGGTGATGTAGGCTGTAACAAGGTGTGGGTCCTCGAGCTTATGCAGCAGGTGTCGAGGCTGTGTCACCTGTCATCCTGAAGTGAGTTATTCCGGGTAGGATGTTTTTGTTGATGCTGTTAGCCAGTAGGCTATCTGTGGTACCCACGATGTGGAACAGCCGGGTTAGACTCTCACTGGTGAGAGTGCAGGTGGTTCCAGGGATTGCAGGTAATTGTTATGGAGATTTTGTAGCGTGCAGAGAGTTTCAGACTGACCTAGTGATGATGGCAGGAAAACGGCAGGTGGTTGTGAGCTCTCTGCTCTGCTCAACGTCACTAGAAATCCGATGCTTGCGGTGTCGCTTGGCTCTTGTGGCACCACCGACTTGAGCTTGCCTGAGTTGTGTTGGTAGAGCTTTCGCTGTTGGGCATCTGGGCCCGTTGCTCAATCCAACGTTGTCTGGCTGCTTCTGGGGGTGTTGACCGGTTTCAAGGGATGCTCCTCCCTTGGAGGGGCCTGATGCTGTGATGCAGCAGGCAAGGAGTCAGAGGTTTGTCCTTCTCAATACTCCTTAGTTGAGTTTTGTTCAAGGAGCTCTTTTGCGAGTGTCAGCAGCTCCTGTAACCCAGAAGTAGGCGTGTCCAGCTGTACTTGTGTAGCCTCCGTTGTGTGGAGGGGGATGTTGTGGTGGACTGCTATTGGACATACCGTGGTGTTTGCAGGAAGAGGACGCCTTTTCCCAGTGGTTGGTCTGGAACCTGGGTCTGTTGCCATAGTGATGGCTCTGTCCTCTTCTGGCTAGGGGCTTCTGTAGAAGGGTTTTGCATTGTGGAAATGCTGGATGCCTTCTGGTGCCCGCTTTGGATTCAGAGTTGTGAAGTTCAGACTCAGTGGGTTTTGACAAACACCTTTAGTGGAAGCCTTGTGCTTGTTAAAGGCCTTCTGAGTCAGGTCACACAGTTGTTGAATAGGCATTATGTGGCAGGCCATAATGCCTAGGTGCTTTTGCAGCGGTGTCCTCCGCCATCCAAGGGAATTGTGGATTTGGAGTAAGTTTGTAAAAGTCTGTGGTAGTAAGCATGGGGAGGTTCACGCCGGCCCTGCTTGGTGTCTGGGGCTGCGATCAGTCCGTGTTCAGACTCTGGTTCTGAGAGTATTTAGGTTGCCAGATGTTTTGTCTCTGGCCAGCTCGTTGGGGTCTTTGGGGTCACACGGTGTGTGTGTCTGCATTGATCCTCTGGAAAGGTCCCTGCCCCTCCCCCTTGTGGCTGCTGGTTGGTGACTTGTGAACAGTGGCTCTCGCCCCCCCCTTGCAGGTTCAAACTCTTGGCTGAGGGGTTGGGCCTGCTGGCCAGGGGAAGTTCTGGTTCGTGTTTTCCCTATCTGTTCGCCTTGTGGTCTTCAAGCATATTTCAGTTCATTTGTGACACCGAATTCACCTCGTTGCGTTGCTTCGGTTAGCCATGAAATTTTTTTTTTTTTTTTTGTTCAGCTGCACGAGGTTTCAGCGGAAGCTGACTTGTGAAGTGTCAAGCAGAAGGCTTGGGCTCCCTTTCCCCCCTTTCGTAGCTGGGCACAGGCGTGGAGGGCTTGCACTGCTGGCGACGAGGTGTTGAACCTGCTGTCTTTTGCTTAGGTATATGCGCAGTCGTTAGGACTGTTAATTCTTCGAACCAAGTCACAAGCTCCTTTCTAAATGCTGAGTCAGGGTTTGGACCTCAGCACTGTCTGTATGCAGGTGGCCTTGTAATGCCTAAGATGTGGTGTCTCTCTCATTAGTTCCACATATGTTGTTTTAAGAATGACTTTGTGTGAAACAGTTCTCTTTAAGTCCTGTGTGATGGCTTTTTCCAGCGGCGCTTGGTGTTGAGCAGCTGTTAGAGCCTCCGTGAAGACTGGTGATTTCCTTCTGTCACACCATTCTGTGAGGTTCTTTGCATCAGTTCTGTGCTTTCTCTCGTTGAGCAGATGTCAGTTCTCTGCAGAATTCTGTGAATTGCAGTTTCAGCTCATATACCTCCTATCTGAGGCCCTTGAGGGTGTGGGCAGAGGAGAAGATGATGCTGGTCAGGTGTTCACTTAAGTCGCAGTCTCGCTGTTCCTTTCTTTACCATGGCAGGTCGTTGGCTGCTTTGAACTGAATGATGTCCATTACAGTGCTCTAATGAGTGTCCAGGTGGTCCTGGTGAGCAGCCAGGGCTGGATGTCTGTGGAATGTATGCGACATACTGGCACACTTGTGGGAAAACCAGAGAGAGAAAGGCGCAAGACAAATGCAAGTACGTCCAGAGGTGTTAAACTATCTCTAAGGGGAACGGCTGTGTAAGCCGTGTAAGGTATGACTAGCTGGTGGGTGGCAGCTAGTGAGGTAGGGTGCTATGATTTTTTGTTCGTGAACACAAAGGAAGAGTTGAGTAACTTTGTTGAGGGGCCTTAAGCAGGGGTCAGCTGATGACCGGGTTATACTACTGATGGTTCACGGGTTTGGGCACTATGACGAAACTGAAATAAAATAAAAACTCAAAAAAAAAAAGAAATTTTTACCTATTTTAGTTTTTTTCTAAAAGATATGGCTAAGCAGGTTTCACTTGTGTGTGATGCTGCAATAGCCTTCATAACCCTAGGGGTAGGCTGTTAGCTAAACTAGCAGGGAACCACCAAATACCTCGTCAAAAGAAAAAAAAAAAAAAGAAACAGTGGGAATTGTTCCTAGTTTTATGTTAGCCTACATTGTGTTGCAATGGTAGCTGCCCTTAAACGTATTAGGCCTGGCACTGAGGCGTGAGGAGAAGTAGAGAGGAAACAGGGATTATGCTACTAATAACCTGTATAACTCGATAAGGAAACAACAGTTGCTCGAACTAATGTAATCCTATCCAAAAACGACGATGATGATGGTGAAATAACTAAAATAAGGTAAAAATAAAAACACAAAAACAAAAAAAAAAAAAAAAAAAAGGGGTCCAAAAAGCTGTAGGAAATTAAAAGGGGAAAAAAAATAAACAAAATAAAAATAAAAATAAAAAAGGAGAATAAAATAACAAAAACTAAATAAAAAATTTGAGTTAATTAATCTCCAATTTATGACAAATCAATTTCCTGAATTGGTACAATTGTGCTAAACAAATGTAAATAAATGCAAATAAAATTAAAAAGAGGTACAATTTAGAATTAAGCAAAACAAATGTATAAGGAGGAGGGAGAGAGAGAGGGAGAGAGAGTTGTGGTTAGAAAGTTACACTTTACACAGCTATCTAAGTGTTAGTTGGATGCTAACAGTTAGCAGTTGAGGTAAAGGGCTTAGCTTTAGAGTTAGCGTTAGTTACACGCAATTCTTTGTTGACACACAGGTCTGTGAAGTGAATGCTGTTGTCAGATTAACCGGAAGAGTCTGCTCACACTTCCGGGGTCACGTGTTGCTAGGAGACCAATGCAAGCTCACAACAGGTGCAAGCGGAGCAGACTTGCACTGCTGTGAGCACGCATGGGAAACTCACAGTCAGTTATGACATGTCCCATACAAAATCATTCATTAATCAAAACCGCACATTCACTTCACAAGCAATGGTGGATTCGTAGTTAGCTACGCTAGAATAACACCATTAATTTTACGTAAATGTTTCAAATGAGCGAGTCATAATGAAATACAATGATACGTAACACATAATAAGGCCTTAAATTAATGAAATGAGGAGTATAGTTTTTTATATTATTTTTTGTTTTTATTATGTTTTTAAAGCTCAGATCACCTACCCAGTGCTGAAAAAGGGGATTTCTTCGACCAAGATCAGACCCATTCATTCTGGTACCATTTATATGAGATGCTAATCCCGAGATTTCGTCGTCAGAAAATATACTTATGCTCCACTAACAACAGAGATAAGGATTTCTTCGCTAAAATCAGGTTAGTTTCTTAACGTACGATTTAAAAACATTATAGCACTGAACCTTTCTAATACCTGTAGGAAGGCACCTTCAAGATATAGTTTTATCTGATTATATTCAGAAACTGGTGCGCGCATGTATAAAAAGTTACTAAATGTTTCCATGAGTGCGGTCGATATGAAGACAATGGATACATAACACATAATAAGGCCTTAATCAGTGAAATGAGGAGCATCGCTCAGATCACCTGCATAGTGCTGAAAAAGGGGATTTCTTCGCATAAGATCAGACCGATTTATTCTGGTACCGTTTATATGAGCTGCTAATCCTGAGATTTCTTCGTCAGAAAATAGACTTGTGCTCTAATAACACAGAAATTAGGATTTCTTCGCAAAAATCAGGTTAGTTTCTTATCGTACAATTTAAACACATTATAGCACTGAAAACTTCTTACTGCTTGTAGGAAGGGGCATTCAAACTATAATTTTATCTGGTTTTGATCTGGAACTGGTATGCGCATGGAGAAGAATTTACTAACTTATGAAACAGACACATACGGTTGATTATTGGGCCTGCTTGCAAGCAATGTTTAAAACGAATCCACCGTTCTAAATTACTGCTCGTAATGCATAAAGTAGGAAACTATTGTTTTCTGGTTAGCTTGTCAAAGTTTCTGGGGGTCGCATCATGCGCTGCTGCAGGGATGCTTGGAAGGGACCCCCTCCTCTCTGTGGTTGCTGGAGGTATTATTGGTCTGTCTGCTGAGTTGTTAAGCAGAAAGTGCTGGCTACCCCCTTCGTAGCTTCGTGCAGACATGGGGAGTTTGCACTGATGAGTGAGATGCCCAGAGTAGGGTGTTTCTCACACTGTGTTTCCTTTTGCAGCCTATAAGAGTACCTGAGTTCTCTTTGGACCATGTCAAGTTTGTCTTGAGTGTTGTTCAGCTGCTGGATCAGAGTCTCAATTCTGGCAACTTTGTCTAAGAGCTCATAATTTGCTGCTTTAATAGTAATTTTGGGTGGGTGTTTCCTTTCCAGGTCCTTTATGGCTACCTTTTCCAGGTGCTCTTGCCTTTCAGTAGCTGTCAGAGCCTTTTGAAGTCTATTGACTTCCTTCTGTAACTTCATTCTGCTGGGGTCCTTGTGGGATACCGCTGTGATCTGTTGCTTGAGATCATTTACCTACTGTTTCAGACCCATGAGGTTGTGGGCAACGGAGGGTGATGACCTTGGCGAGCTTTTAGTAGCCACAACTCTCGCCCGAGTCCTGAGTCTGAGGCACACCCCTCTCCGCGTCCAGACGCTTTCGGCTCAGTAGGTGGTCGTCGGGACTGGGTAAAGGGGGTGTTCCTCACGACGCATGGCCAGCCCTCTCTGTTCTGCATTCCGGGCAGTTAGTCTGAGCATCTGCAACATATTGGCACACTTGTGTTGAGCGTAAGGGCTAGAAACTACTACAAGATCAAAACAGAGTGTAAATGCAAAGATAGGTTTGGGTCAGCATATGTTTACTGAAAAGGGCGTAAACAGGGTTTTGATTGATGACTTAAGACTACTGTCAAATTATTGTCAAATTATCACTCAGAATTTGCTGACGGTTCCCAACAGGCTCAATCTCTGAGGAAGTGAAGTAGAAGAGGGAAAAGGAAAAGGAGAGCATTTCTATTCAGATTATGCTAATTATTTTTGAAAATAAACAAATCAAAAATAGAAATGTCTCTGGTTCCTTTTTGAGGTTCAGAGAGAACATCAAGGGGGCCTAACATGTAAATGGATTTAAAATTAGATGACTTCTATTATTAAAACAGGGTAATCAATCTGATATTAGGAACAATCAGTAGCACTCGTGATTAACTGATTTGTGTTGGGCAACACACCATGTCTGGTCACAGCTGCTGCGTGTTCAGCTCCCATGCTGGGCCAGCCATGTGTGTGCCCCCGCCTTCGAGTAGAGAGTATTCACTGTCGCCACTTAAAAACACCCAATAACTTAATGATTATTCTCTAGATAGACAGTTAAAATGTAATAAAATTTAGATTTAATTAACTAGTAACTAAGCAATAGCATTCAGGAGGGATACATCTAGATAGTTAAATTCGCTGTGACGAATTGAAGATTGAGAAACATAGAAAAAGAAGAAAAAAGAAAGGGGAAAAATCAGAAACCAGGGATTAGGATAAATTCAAATTACTTCACACTGCACACACAAATGCTGTATTTAAAAGCTTCAATTAAAAAGTGTTAACCCCTAATTGTTAAAGCTATTTGATTAGCTTAGCCTAAAATGAAACTATGCTAAGTCGTGTTAGCTAAGCTGCTTCAGGTGGTTTGTTTAAAACATGGCGTGTTGTGCTATGTGACGTTAGCACTCCCTGTGACAAGTTGTTGTCACGGTAAACAATGCATGCCAGTGTAATTAACGCAATTTAATGTCTGTCTATGTTAAACAGTAACAGTTTTAGAACGTGGTGCTTTCAGACTTCAAGACTTGTTGCATTACCTAAGCATTTCGTTGAGTGCTTCTCTAATGCAACAATAAAATTCTTGCACTTGTTTAAAGAATTACAAAAACGGGTTTACTGTAAGTTAAAACCGGTTTAAACATATAGTAGTTATGTTTGCCTCACATATGATTACTAAAGTACAGTATTACACCTTTATTTTCACTCAGCGAGTGAAACACAGTAATGTCCACCAGGTTGCTCGGCTTATATATACAGTCAAAGTGTAGATGAAATGCTTCAATCTAATTATAAACTATAAAGCCTTTATGCTGTAGAAAGAGGAGCAACGCTCACATCTACCTTGATATAACTGTACTGAGATTTCTTCTTCAAAGAAACAATTTAAACAATACTGCAATTTTGTGATTTCTTCACTAAAGCATATAACATTATGGTACAGTTTGGACATGCCGCTGAGCTGAGATTCAGACTTACGCTTTGTCAAGACAGATTTATGCTTTAATACTGAAATTAGGGTTTCTTTGCTAAAATCAGATTAACCTTACACCGATGCCATTAAGCATGAAATACATAAAGACTCGCACAATTATAATAGCGGTACCAATTCAAACCCCACTTTATCTGCATCTCAACAAGCCAGCCAATAGGGACACCGGGCATCTGAAGTCACGTCCTATTTTAACCCGGGCTATCAAGCACACACTTTTAAGTTGCCAGTGTTTAAACTCATAACTTTCGTTTTATCATGCCCGCATTCTCCACCAAAATCTGTAGCGAATCAGCTCATGGGAAATATGAATAATTAACCATAACTAGTTATAATTAACTATTCATATTTTAGATCCACTGTAGATATTTAGCTGACCACTCAGGGTCAACCGTCTTGTCAATTCTAAGAAAGTTAATTTCCTAGTTAAAGGAAATAACCTTCTTACTGTACAATTCTACAAAAGCTTGTAACGTAAATCTGCATGATTATTGACTCCCGTTATGAGTAAACAATTGCCATGAACAATGTCAAGTGTGATACAAGTAAGGTTTTATTAACTACATAAACACTTAAAATAGTATAACATACTACAAAAACACTTAGCCGGTCTAACCCCCCCCATACTACACACACACACATACAGTTGGTATAGGATAGGGTTAAAGTTTAGCACTAAAGAAATAGACATAAGGAATGACATTTATGGAAACATTTTGCATATTCAGCAGATCTAAAAACCTGAGGGAAAACGTCAGATTCTGAGTTCAAACAAACCTTGTAAAAAGGTGGAACTGATACTTAATGCATCAATTAAATCGACTAAGTTTGATACTTGCGTCTGTCTGAAAAAGATTCCTGATGCAATCTTAAGGCCCAAGATCTTGATGAAGTTGGTTGATGAGAAAGAGCTAGTTTGAGTCAGAATCACTTGATGAATGAAAAGGACTAGACCGGAGCCTGGCACGAGCTTTGGTATACTGGAGCGTTTCTCACATCTTCATCTTATCATCTCACTGAACCACCGACAGGGGCGGGTCAAATGGAGTGTGGCCTTTTAAAGCCTGCAGAGATTCACGCTTCTCAAGTAAGATGGGGTTGTCCAATGAGGAAGGCTGAAATCCCAAGCGGGAGGTTGGAAATACTGGGGATTTTATGACTCTTTGTCTGTAAGCCTGGTTTTTTGCATATGTAATTCGCTGGAGTGATGATGAAAGCATTAGTAATTATTATTTTGTTTGTTAGACATCAATGATGTTGCAAGGTATCAGCTATAAATACACACTTGTTTCGACATAAGAAGGCGAATCATAGATACTAGACATGAAAAGTGTGAGGTTATTAACTAGTGGTCTATGATAACGTGAATAAAACAGCATACACTACAACAAACAATATACAAGAACAGTAATGGTATAAACAATGACCTGAGGATATGTGTGTTCATTCAAAGAAAAGGTTTTCCTATGAATTAATTAGAGAACAGTCCTTTCTCTGGGCATTGTGTGTTTTTCATGAGTAAAATAAAAAAAAAAAAAAAGAGGGACAGTTCCCCTACATTCCTTTTAAGCCATAAAACCAGTGATATCATGATTAGATGTCATGGTGACCATAGCGCCTGGTGTTCAACAGACATCCTGGCATACAGTTAATTGAGTGAGGGGACTGTGACGATTTGTTAATCTAATGAATAATTGATTTGTTAAATCAAATAAAAATTAGTGTGTCAGATTGGTCGAGACGCTACATAGTTAATTCATGACATTGACGATGGATGAAACATTTCCTCAATGCTTCCTGCTCCACCGATGCTCATTGAGGCTGTGCTAATTAATTTATAGTGGGAATCTTTGCAGCTACATTTGCACACAGCCTCTTGGATCCACGAGGGCAAACACTGCACACCTTCCTGTTCCATTAATCATTCTTATCTCTTTCTCTATTTTAGCTAATGCTATTGATTTAGTCCACTTTCACTGCATTATGTAAATCAATGAGCCAGATTCTTCACCTCCAAAGATGGAGAGTGCTAATGGCTGATGAATACTTTTCATCAAGCGGACAAGTTTATCAGGGGTCACTAATGCTAATAGATTATTCAGGATCCTGCTAGAACAAAAGCAAAGCAAGAGGTGACAGATTTCAAGGGCAACTGCGTCATTAAAAAATAATCAACACAGAATAAATGCATCTCTTCATTGAGGCAAATACAGGAAAAATACATAAGGTGAAACTGAATGGCAGAAAGTCACAAAATGTACCTGAATTCATCCCATGTGTTTGTTGTTAATGTAGATGTTGTGGACAAAACTGATGTTTTTCTCATCCTTTTCAGGAACAAGGCAAAATTGGAGTCACATTCAACATCGGAACGTCTGACATTACTGTTCAGGAGAGCAGCACCACTGTAAATGACGGCAAGTACCATGTAGTGCGCTTCACCCGAAATGGGGGCAATGCTACCCTTCAGGTGGACAACTGGGCCATCAATGAGCACTTCCCCTCAGGTAAGACCTCTCACCGACCGCTTCAACCTTTGGCTTATGACATCAAGAAGATGTATGGACAACGCACAGAACTGGACAGCAACTGCTTTCGAGCTATTTCTAAAGTCACTTTGTCTCCCCAGTGACTGTGCAGTGTACTTTCATTTAGCAACATCATGTGAGCCTCAGTCACAACAATACCAACAAACAGTACATTTGTAGCCTCTCCTATTTTCCTAAATTACATTTAATTGTCAATTAGATGTTGTTGTTTTTTTCTTACGTGGCTGCGAAACATATGCATTATTTTTTGCTACACTGCTGTGTGGGTTTCTGTGGAAAGCATTGGACATGGTGTGGAAGTAGCTGACAAGTTTACTATTTTTTTTCATAATAATATATGGTTTAATTAGTAATTCATTCCTGTGTGCCCAAAGATGAATCTTCAGCATCATTACGCAAGTATTCAGGTCAAGATCCTTCTAGGAAATCATAAATAGGCTGTATTTATAATTATATTATAATTTTGTTGAACTGTGAGTAGGATTTTAAAATGAGTTGCAGTATGAAAAAACTGGCAGTATTTGAATAGAATAGAAATTGTAACAAAAAAAAAAAGATAATTGAAATATATATATATACGTAGATATATATATATATATTATAATATATCTATCTAAATGTCTTAAAGGTCACTTGGGATCATTTTTAATGCATACTTGATGAATAAAATATTAAATTATTCGCATGACCCCAAGGTTCCTGAACGGTAGTCATACAGTAGGTTTTTCACAAATCTATTATATTATTTTTTGCTGTTATTTTTTTATTGCTTCTAAGAAATTAGTTAAAGTGTATAAAGGAAAATCATGTACCAGCAACGTCCCTTGAAGGCAAGTTAGTTCACTCTGCAGCCATCTTAATAACGCCTCTGCTATTTCCTAGGCATGCAAGCACAGCTCTTATCTAATGAAAAGGGAAAGACTGCAATTTCCAAACATTATATTTCAGCATGTCACATCAGCTGTGTATATTCTTCTCATCTTCACTACCGTTCAAAAGTTTGGGGTCATAAAGATTTTTTTTTTAAGGAAATGTATACTTTTATTCAGCAAAGGATGCATTAAACTGATCAAAAAGCGACAGTAAAGACATTTATAATGTTACAAAAGAGTACTGATTTTTAAAAAATGCTGTTCTTTTGAGCGTTCTATTCTTCAAAGAATCCTAAAAAGAATATATCAGTTTCCATGAAAATGTTAAGTAGCACAACTGTTTTCAACATTGATAATAATAAGAAATGTTTCTTGAGCAACAAATCAGCATATTAGAATGATTTCTGAAGGATTATGTGACACTGAAGACTGGAGCAATGGCAGCTGAAAATTCACCTTTGCCATCACAAGAATAAATTACAATTTAAAATATATTAAAATAAAATAGAAATAGTTACTTTTTTCTAGTATTACGATTTAAAGCAGCAAAACCAAACTTTTGAACAGTAGTGTAATTGTGAGTTTATGCAGCATCACACTTTACAGCCCCATCCACAGTAAAAGCTAATATTAATAAATGAATATTAAATATTAAATACCTTCTAAATGGCTGTGATTTTGCTGCGTGTCACTGTTTTTTCAAGTTCAACTTGATGCCATAATTTAACGACACCAAACCTGGTTCCTTCCCCTCAGGTGTGATCTTTCCATTTTACCATTTTCTTACCATATCTAGTATTACATCTCTTCTCAGTTAAAAGCCAGAGCAAAGGGGGGAAATCATGACACAGCCAGTTCCTCTAAGTTCATATTTTACTCCATTTAGCATGATTGGATAAATTGGAGAAGGTCGAGAAGTCTGGAACCTCTAAGGTTGTCATGACTTTATATATAAAAATCAAGATTAGTACAAAATCATTGAAAGGGAAGTCGTCACAGTGATTTACTTGGATAGCATTAGAGTAATGCGCTATCAGTTGGATCTTTTCTATAATGCAGGTACATGGAGTACAGTTCATTTCGTGAGAGTATTAAGGAGAGATTATACAACGCAAACGTCCTCCACTTGTCTCCTCAGCTGGGTCACACACAAGAGACACGCTTTGTTGAGCATTATCCTTACCGAGCAAACATTCTCATCAAAATTATAAGAAATTCTAAACAATGCATACTTTCGTAATAAGAGTACTTTGTCTTGTTCATTACACCAGCGTGTCCATTTTTTCTGTTTGAGCATCTAAGGGCATCAGTTTGTGTTCCTGTCAGCGCTGAATAAACCCATTTTATGTGGCCAACTCTACTAATGCACCCATTTATCAGTCTGCCATTTATACGAATGATATTAGGCATGACAAATATATGCAGTAGCGTGTCGCCGTGCTGTTCATATGGATGCATTATACAGAAGTCAGCGCCTGCCTGTTTTAGGTCTAAAGTTTCATTTTTGCCAACATGGGCATTTGCAGCAGACTCACATAAGAGCTGGGGAAATATATCACTGAGATTTATAGGTGGCATGGTGGTATAACACTTCTATATAAATGTCAGCAAAATGTACTTTCTCTGCCAAAGTTTCAACATGATAATAAAATATTTATATATTCAGATGGCCACCTGCAAATAGAATATGATTATGCTTGAAGACAGATGTCCCCTCATGGCAGGCTGCTCTTTGCTTTGGCACTGATTTCCTTGTAATGTTTGATTTCTCAATTCAATCTTGTCAGGACGCTGATGAAGAAATATATTTGGTCTCTTTGATGGAGCTGCAGTTCTCAAGTGATATTGTGAGTTTTTGGTGCGCTGCCATGCTATCCTTTATTTAATTTACAGGCTAAATGAAGCAGGTTCTTGAAGACCCATGGAGAGCGCTGAACCACGCTCAACATCTGTGCTTTATTTTCTTAATGCGTCAAAGAACTAATGCCTAATAGTTTTGCCACATCGGTTCCAGAGCTGTGCTTTTGCCAAGTTATTACACCATACCTTGCTGCGCTAAGCACATACAAATAGCAAGGGCAAGTTAGCTCGTTGCGTCTTTGCCTATTTATCTCCCACGGGTCCCAAGAGGTCAAGCAGAGATGTCTACAGGGCCACAAGCGCGGTCACCTAAAGCTTATGACTGTCATTACAACGTAACCCGAGGCCATGTGCAGAATACTCAGAGAACTTTGCTTTGAGAATAAATTGTGCTGCGCTTGTCCATTCACTTTACTCGAAATACCGAGCCAAGCGCCACCACATGTCCTTATACAATTCGCACACCCTCCAGTAATGGCTAACAAATATGAGTAAGCATAAGACTCGTCAGTTGTAGGCATTGTAGGTTGCTTTTTTTTGCTGGATTTGCTTGGATTTTTCCAGAAAATGCTGAAGGGAAATTCAACAGTGTCTATTATTTAGGCTGTAGCTGGCAATCTGGAGTTGAAAATCAGCACAATCTTCTCTCGTTCCCACCATATAATGGACTTAAGGAGTGGAAATATAGTTTTCTAACTCACTGCAAGAGCCAGATAAGCAACTTCTTTTCAAGGAACTGTATACCTTGGACTAACAACTGCAAGCTATAAAACGTTATATTTAGAAAACCAGTGAAGAATTATCTCACGTTGTCACTGATATGCTAACCGTATTCAGACACAAAGAGTATCGAATAGTGTTGCACAAGATCTATTATAACCCTTTACAACAGGTGTTTAGAATGATTCTGATTAAAATACAGCTGTTTAATTCAGTTGAAGATAGTGATTTTTAGCAACTCCCACCAGGTTTCAGTGCTGGCAGCATGTCACCTCACTGATGCCATGGGATCACGCTTACATGTGAAATATAATAGATTTAATGACTTTTTGCATTTAGCGGGCATTTTAAAGGGTAATAAATAGAAGGAGGATTAATTCCTCTGCCGAATCCTATCCTTCACAGAGTGAACTTCTCTAGAAGCTCAGGTGATATCCAAAGAGATTTGTAGTTTAGTCCTTTGATTCCAACTCTGCTAGTCAGCCTCAGGTAAGATGAGGTCTTAAGCCTGACTGTACTGCTGTCGTTTTCATATTTGTATTTTAGCCTATATATTAGAGGCAACCACAACACTTATCATCCAATATTGGGGATGTTTAAATTTAGCAGTATTGGTTGATATTGGTATTTAAATATTCATACCTATTTCTGTTTTTTAGATCTACATTACCTTTTTAATTTATTATAACATAATTTTATATGCTGATATTGTATTAATAACTGTTTATTATTTTATTAATTTTAATCTTTTTATTTACACATTTGTAAATATTTTACAAATATTTTAGGTATTTTACATATATTTTTTCTATTTTTTACACTATATTACCTTTGCTTTGTTTATCATCTGAAACTCACTCAATTTTTTAAAATACTAATAATTTAATAGTCCTTAATAATTCAAGTATTTAAAAACTACATTAGATTTAATACATCATAGTGTTGATATGCCTAGATTATTTTGCAGTATCTACAGTTATATTTGTTTTCAGTTTGTATTTAATGCTATTTCTTTATTTAGTTAGTTATAAAAGTATACAATTTTAATACTGGCACCACATTTTTTCGTTAAACCAAAATAGAAAATAAAATAACCTGCATGGTAGAGGCGAGGGAAACTGAAAAATCGCCTTTTCCTTACCAAAATAGAGCAAAAGCAAATTTAATCTTTATCACTCTGGCTGCAGCCCTAAACTGTCCCACACACCCCTGCAGTTTGGCAGAAAATGTCAGAGTGTGTCAATCAGATGGCAGCTTGATGCTATGTTCAAGAGACAAGCGTATTCGTGGGACAGGGGTTACGACAAGGAACACGGAGGGGATGCTATATCATTTTTGACACACGTGTGTGCAATATGATGGTTTGACGGTGTGTGTCCGTGTCTGCATCTTTATGTGTGTGTGTGTGTGTGTTGAGAAGAAGATGACTTCTTTCTTTATGGCTGTGCAGAGGCTTTTTGATGTCCCTGTGGCTGCTTTGGCAGTTCCAGGACCCAGGCTGGGTAATAGCGAATGACAGTGGGAAAAATGGTAGACGATTATATGCAATGGGCGCTGCTATTCTGCTATTGCACTGACAGTGGTTCAGACCACCATACTTTAGTCAAATCACCATATCATTTTTGTACCATCAGCGAGGTTGGTTCTCTCATTTCACATATTTTGTCGCTCACCCTGCTGAAAACTGTTAGTCTAGGTTCACTTCATTCACCATGACGCTCTTGATTTACACTGCTAAAAAGTACTATTCTGATACATGATTATTTGTCTGCTTTGTATTTCTTTAAAGTGCAATCTATATTTAATATGTAATAAAGCACAATCAAAAGAAGCTTAATTTGCATTAAAAAGCCTGTTTGCATGTAAAAGAAGGATTATGACTTAATGTATACTGTATGTACAAAGCACAATCTTATATTGGTGCAGCTTGCTGGTTAGACTTGATTGTAAATTTTTGTAAAATATATAGTTTTTTTTCTGCACTGTAATACTCCATGCAGATATGGTGCAATAGTTCAATGCATTCATTTATTCATATATTTTTTTGAATAGAATAAGTTCATACTGTGCAACTGCATTTTTTTATTTCCACACTGTAAAAATCTGGTATAGGATTTACTTTGAAATATTTTTCACTCAGAAATTGCTGGTAAATTTTACAAAAAAGAAACTGTAACACATTGAATTAAACTTAAAATTTTAAAGCAAACTAATTTTAAAAAACCTAATTAACATATTCCAATAAACACTTTTTTTATCATTTTTACAGTGAAACATATTCTTTCGATAATTGAAGTCTGTGTGTGTGTGTATTCCCCTTTTTTATTCTACTTTTGAAAAGTCATTTTAAATTCTTTGCCAATTTGTTTGAATATGTTAAGTGTGAAGCCATTAGATGTATTTTTATTTTTTCATAAATGGCAGTTACAGCACCCTATTATGTGTGATTGTGCAGAGATTGAGCTCACAGGTGTAATCATATGTGGTTACCCCATGCTGTGTCATCCCTGTAGTTGCTGAAGCAAGCTCAGAAATTATGCTTTAGGGTCCCATGGTGCCCTGCTTCAGGAACACCATTTCAGTTCAATGACTTCTAAATCAGCATGTTCTGCAAGCACGCATAACATGTCGTGCCACCTTAATGCTAATGTCTGGATGACGTACATGATGTTTTTGACCGAAAATCCAAGTTGTTTTTGTAACCTCTCTGTAAGGTTGCATATCCTTTCTTTTGTTAAAGCATTATACAGGGCTTTTTCCCTCTCGAGACTGAGTTCTGATTCTAAGGTCAGCTTATTCCTGATGCAGTAAATTGCAGTAAAAAAAGCCCCACCTGCTCTGTCTGCTTTTGCTTGTCTCCATTATCCTCTGTTTATTTGTGCAACCCTGTTTAATATGAATGAGTTTAATTCTCTTTTTTTTCATATGACTCACATAAGCTGACCAAATGTTTTTCTTTCTTCCTTGAGCATGTCTTACCAGAAGGCAGTTCGGAATTCTTCAGAAACCTCCTGTTAAAATAGGAGGAAAAAATGTTATCGAGCATCTCAGAAGCAACATAACATCTACAAAGACCTGACTAGGGCTGTGCAAAACATGCGTAAAACATGATCGTGGTTTTGCGCAGCTTGTCAGTGAACAACGGCTCTGTGTAGTAAATGCTGCTCCATGTGAAAGCCCGCACGTGATGGATTTTTACCGCTGATTACAGAATCGGCTTTACTGACAATATGCACATTAAATATCGCATGCGATTTATCGTGCAACCCTAGACCTGACCATCTTCTGTAATCTGATCGAGTCCCCATAGTAGTCAGCAGCACACATTTCATGATAAGCAATCCTTCGTCTTTTTGAGCACGGATGGAGCCGGGCGGCTCGACTGCAATGCAAGAAGACAATTATCTTTCAAAACAAAAAGACAAGATTGCATTTTTGACAAAGAAGAAACCTTTTATCGCAAAAAAGATTCAAGACAGGGGTTCGTATGTGCGAAATAGACACTTGTGTATCCTATGAACCAAATACAATTACTCGTATCAAAAACAAAATCTGTTGCCCTTATAAATCTCTCCAGAGGGGGAAAGAGATAAGCTTTCAATATGAGCTGTCTTTCTAATCCCACGATTAAATGAAACCACCAAGGATGGTCGGATAAATGTTCCCACTCTCATTGTCTTCTCAGATACTGAGGGACGATCCTCTGGAGTCACATTTCTTATTTTGGGATGTGTTTGTAGTGAGATAATATGCAGAAAGTCTCTTTCGATTGAGATACAAGCCAAGTAAGAAGAGTGCTCAGGGAGAGAATGCAGAAAAGGCTGGAAAGGGAGAATTAGACAGAGGCCGGGGCAACGAGTTGAGTGTTTTAAATTTCAAATTTCTCCTTGTCAAAGTTAAAGGTGTATTAAGTGTGTGGACAGAGTGACATATTTAGTTCTTCACTCACAGTAACGTCTCACAGTTACGTATGGTAACCCTCGTTCCCTGAAGGAGGGAACGGAGACGTCATGTCGGATGACCAACGAAATTGGGATCTCGCTTAGAGGGACCAATCTACTTAGAGTGTAAACGAACAGAGCCAATGCACAGTGGACATGCGATTATGCATCAGCTGCTGCTGATCAAAGATGAGTTTATAACCAGTAGCAGCCGATGCAGCGCATATTCAGCCCACCGCTTTGGCTGAGGAGCCGAGCCGGTGACCCGGTTGCTCAGCGGTGGTACAGGAGCTGTGGGGACGGGACGTGACGTCTCCGTTCCCTCCATCAGGAACGAGGGTTACCATACGTAACCGAGACGTTTACCATTCAGTCGGTCCACTCTCGACGTCACGTCGGAGGACCGACGAAATTGGATCCTACCAAAGGGCCACAGCTACGGCCCCTTCCAGTGTCCTGTGGAAGCCACCTGCGCCCCTACTTTTTGGCGTAGGCCAGGGCTTCTTCACAAGAGGACCAGCTACTGCTGCTATGGCACTACCCAATGAGTAAGACTGGATAACACTGGGAAAACGTACCCGTTATACTTGGAACAGGGACGTTACGGAAGCTCCATCCTTCCCGAAGGAGGTTTTCGGAAGCAATACACTTATGGACATCCCTTAGGTGCATATGGAGAATGGAGGTGATTGAACCCTCTTGGAATGGTAGAAGTCTGCCGGGGAAACACGGGTTTTGAGGCCATACCGTGGACTTTACACATATGAGAACCACTTAGGTCTTACATATGGAACCCAGCCTTCTACCGGTTCTCGAGGATTCAGCGAGTGAAGGCCTGGCGCCGGACGCTCCGCCACGTCTGGCTGCCGAGGGGACGGAGGAACTCAAAAGGGTCTACTGTATGGACTCTCTGGAGTGGTTTTGCAAGCCGACCCGAAGCCTGGGCCTCTCAGTGCTTCTACCCGTTTAAGGTGAGAACACAGGAGGATACCGGCTACACACGAAGGCTATAGAATCTAGCGAAATGTGTTAGGGGTCGCCCAGCCCGCAGCCCTACAGATATCTGTCAGCGAGGCGCCACGAGCCAGCGCCCAGGAGGATGCAACACCTCTAGTTGAGTGAGCTCGCAACTTGAACGGGCAGGGCACACCAGTGCGGATAAGCCAGGGTGATCACATCCACTATCCAGTGGGCCATCCTCAGCTTAGAGACGGCATTATTGCCGGCCTCCGTAACAGACAAAGAGCTGGTCTGAGGTTCTGAAGCTTTGCGTCCAGTCTATGTAGCACCTTAAGGCTCGGACAGGACAACGCAAAACTAGGGCTGGGTCTGCCTCCACCGAGGGCAATGCTTGCAGGTTCCCCACCTGATCCCTGAAGGGAGTAGCGGGAACCTTGGGCACATAGCCGGGCCGGGGGCCTCAGGGTCACCTGGGAATCAGCCGGCCCGAACTCTAGGCACGAATCGTTGACCGAAAATGCATGCAGGTCCCCTACCCTCTTGATGGAGGCCAATGCCAGCAGGAGCAGAGTCTTCATTGAGAGGAACTTCAGCTCAACCGTCTGCAAAGGCTCAAAAGGGCCCTGCTGTAGTTTCAGGTCCCAAGAGGGTTATAGAGGGGGCCGTGGAGGATTTAAACTTCTCACCCCCTTAAGGAACCTGACAACCAGGTCATGCATCCCCAGCGACCTCCCTTCTACGGGGACGTGGTTAGCAGCGATCGCGGCGACATAAACTTTAAGGGTGGAGGGAGACAGCCTTCGCTCCAGCCCTTGCTGCAAAAAGGACAGCACAACTACGATCGGGCATCTTCGGGGGTCTTCTCGGCGAGAAGAACACCACTCAACGAACAGGTTCCACTTCAAAGCGTAGGTGTGTGTCGTAGATGGTGCTCTCGCTAAAGTGATGGTGTCAACTACCTCTTGGGGTAGGCCACCTAGAACCTCCGCGTCCCGTTCAGGGACCGGACATGAAGTTTCCAGAGGTCTGGACGCTGGTGCCAAAGGGTGCCCCGTCTCTGATTCAGTAAATCCTTCCTCAGAGGAATCGACCAAGGAGGGGCGGTCGCGAGGAGCATTAGTTCAGGGAACCAGGTCCGGGAAGGCTAATAGGGTGCCACCAGCAGGACCTGCTCCTCGTCCTCCCTGGCCTTGCACAGCAACTGTGCCAGAAGGCTCACTGGGGGAAATGCATACTTGCGAAGGCCCCGCGGCCAGCTGTGTGCCTGCGCGTCCATGCCGAGTGTTCCCTCGGTCAGGGCGAAGAACAACTGGCAGTGAAATGTTTCTGGAGAGGCAAACAGGTCTACATGAGCGGCTCCGAAAACGTCTCCAAATCAGCTGGACCGTCAGGGGATGGAGTCACCATTCTCCCGGGAGCGCAGCTAGGGACAGCTCGTCGGCTGCCCGGTTGAGCAGCCCAGGAATGTGAACAGCAAGAAGCGACCTCAGATGCTTCTGACTCCAGGAGGAGGTGGCGGGCGAGTTGCGATAAGCAACAGGAGCGCAGACCACCTTGTCGGTTGATGTACGCAACGGTCGCTGTGTTGTCCGTGCAGACTAGTACATGCTTGCCTCGTAAGCGCCCTTTGAGACGGCCCCGGGCAAGGTGCACTGCCAGCAACTCGAGGCAGCCAGTGCAGTTGGGGCCCCGTCCAAACCCCTGACACTGCAAGCCCGTTGTACGTGGCCCCCCAGCCGGTGGTTGAGGCATCCGTGCAAACCACAGAATGCCTGGAGACATGCTCCAGGGCATCTGCCGGAGAATGCAAGGTTGAAACGGGGTGAGGTTGGCGGCAGGCCGGTGTAACTGACCCGGAAGGTGCCGTGCCCGCCCCACCTCTGGGACCGGCAATGGAAGCCAGTGCTCTGCAGCGTCTCTATGAGCCAACCCCAGTGGTTGTGACTGCCGCCGTAGCTGCCATATGCCCCAGGAGCCTCTGAAACTGTTTCAGTGGTACCGCCATCCTGCTCTTACCGAGTCCCCTCCATACCGGGAAAAGAGATCCTCTGTGTCGGGGAGGGTTTGCTTTTTTCCCAGTTGACCCGAAGGCCCAACAGCCTGAGGTGTGAGAGCACCAAATCCCTGTGTTCGCACAACTGATCCTGGGACTGCTTCGTCGAGGTAGTTGAGACTGCGAAGGCTCTGTTCTCTCAAGGGAACAAGGGTTACCTCCGCAACTTACGTGAAGACACGGGGCGACAGGGACAGCCCGGAGGGCAGGACCTCATACTGATATGCTCGTACTGATATGCCCGTCCTTCGGATGCGAACCACAGCAATGGTCTGTGATGTGGAAGGGTCGACACATGAAGTACGCGTCCTTCAGTTCGACCGCTGCAAACCAATCTCGGGGACGGATGCACCCGAAGATGCGTTCCTGCGTCAACATCTTGAACGGTAACGGTGAAGGGCCCGGTTCAAGACACACAGATCCAAGATCGGTCCTAACCCACCGCCTTTCTTGGGAAAATGAAGTAGGGGCTGTAAACCCCGTCTTCACATCGGCTGGAGGAACCGGCTCTATCGCATCCTTCACCAGTAGGACTGCGACCTCCGCCGCAAGACAGGAGCATCGGCCGCCTTCACTGATGTGAAGTGGATGCCCCTGAACTTGGGAGGGCGCCGGACGAACTGAATCGCATAGCCTGACTGTTCGAAGGAGCCATCGAGACGGGCTTGGTAGCTCAAGCCAGGCTACCAGACACCGCGCAAGTGGCATCAACGGAACTACAGGCGTACCAGCAGTGGGGCAGCGCGGAAGAACGCATAAACCCGGCCCGGGCGTCTCTTTGCCGGTCAGAGGCGGGGTCTGGTGTGTGTAACACAGACCTGCGTTCGAGCAGAGGGTGCGTGGGTAGTACGTTGGTTCGTCCTCCCGATCCGCCCACTGATGCTCACTGGCGAGAGAGGAGGGTGAGGGTGATACGCACTAGATCGTCCACAACACCCCGTCCCCTCTGGGGACCCAGAAATAAAGGAATTGCTCTTTGTCAAGAATTTGGGTACCACAGACCGCGAGGTCAGTGGTGGAAAAAGATGAAAAGATTCTCCACACGGCCCTCCTCCGAGGGAGGGAGTGGTTTGCTTACCATCTCCTGAAGAGCACGTACCTCCACCTCTGGGTCGCCCGTCTAAACCTCTCTATCCGGGACCTTTCTCTTTCGCTTGCCACCAGGTTTGGCTGGGGCCTGGACGGGCGGGGCGGCTGCCATGCGACCGGCTCCACGGCACAGCTTTACTGGAGGCCACAGGAGCTCTGCTCTTGTTTTGGCGGCGGCAGGGGGAGGGGCCCGGCGACGGGCCAGCAGCTGCATCTCCGTGGGAAGGAGGTACTGATGGCATCAGTCTGCTTTGGAAACAGAGAAATGTGGGCACAGTCTCACGTGTCGCCGACAGCGGCTGGGACACTTGGGGCCGGTTCAAGAATCGTGTCTTGCGTCTCGGCATGTCAGCACCAGACCAGAAATGGCTGCTCCCAGACCACCATAGTGGACTCGACACGACCCAGAGGACGGCGCCCGCCGTAACCTTCGTTGCTCGGGCGCGAGGCCGCCTCGGTGGTTGCCCCGTCGGCGGAGTGATCTGCGAACTTCGGTCGTGACCACCCTCGTGCAATCCCTCAGTGATTGGCATGGTACACTTGCAATACGCCGTAGCGGTAAGGCGGCGGCAGCTTCTCCAAAGGTAGGTGGGGCATCGCGGCCAGTCGAGTACATACAGCCCCGGGCGGGGAGGCACGTGTTTTCCCTGCCGGGTTGGAGGCGGTTGGTATTAGGACACAGCGCATCGCAACCCACCGATCCGCCCACAGGGGGGACACTTGTAACCCCAGCTCCAACACCATCGGGGTGGTGAGGGAGGAGGAGCTAGCAGTTCGGTTTCTGGCAGTAAAAGGTGCCGTTCATGACCTGTTGAGTTCCTCATGCACCTCGGGGAAGAAAGGCACCGAGGCGGGGCGATGAGAACCAGCGCGGACCACCACGAGAACCAATCGTGCAACCTTGAGAGCTCAGGACACGGTGGAAGTCTCCACTCAAGCACTACCCCTACGGCGGCCCGGGAAAGCATAGACATTATTTCTGGATCCGATTCAGGCATTGCTACTGTCCCGGAGGAGAGCAGCGCAGCCGAAACTTCCTCTCCAGAAAGCTCTGGCTCAACCTCCGATGCTGCAATCGACATCCGATCATCGGGGGAGCCTCGGAAAGAAACAGGTGGTACCCCCCGGGAGGGTCCAGCCTGGTCTTTTTGAGAGCTCTGCTGGTTTCGAAGTGCCTGCGGGCTTGGGTATCCCCGGAGGGGAATTCCTCACCGTGACCGTAAAACCAGTCCGCCCACCGCCAGAAAAAGGACGCTTCCGGCTGCCACCAGAGGGACAACCAGATATAGGCAGTGGCACGGGCACTCCGCCCCCCTTGCAGGTAACGGAGTGTGGTCTGCAACTCCGAGATGGTCATACCCCGCAATGGGAGCATGAACCATCCACAAAAGCCACCTCAGCGTGCTTCATGCCCAGGCACGAGAGGAAGCGATCGTGACCATCACCAAGCAACAGGGTACCCCCCAACGACCGCATCCCGAACGCCCGGGTGATACGTTGTCTATAGCAAAACCCACATCGTCTTTATAAAGACGTAAAGTCAAGTTTGCCAAGCAACGTTGTCTTTAAAAAGACGCACCCAAAATTGCTCTTTTAGGGGAAAAAGCTCTTTTAGCGCACAGGGGAGAGGATCATCTGCAACACAAACAGGGGGTAAAGCAGCCTGATGTGTGCAACCCACTCGAAACCACCACCGCTGAAGCGCCGTAATGCCAACATGAAGAGCTCTCCAAGAGCACGCTGAACTCATTCAGTCTTCTTCTCTCAGTAGAGTAGTCAGGAGCAGAACGATGTGATCGCTCGGCTCCGAAGCGAAAAGCTGAATATGCGCTGCATCTGCTGCCTACTTATACTCACGCTGTGATCAGCAGCAGGTGGATGCAATAATCGCATGCCAATGTAAATTGGCTCATTTAGTGACACAGCAACAGAGATCTGGCCCCTACCTCTAAGCCGAGGATCCCACACACACGCTGGTTCATCGACGTGATGTCGAGATGTGACGACTGAAAGCCGGAACTGAAGTCCTTTCCACTGAAGGAGACCGCACAGAATTTAGGATCTTTCAGTGTTTATTTTTTATTGTTTCACTCTTGTTTGTTATTTGGCTTGAAATGAGGAAATGATGCCGACTATACCACATTTTGTGCCTTTTTATGCAACCCTTTTTACTTCCGTAATGTAATGTATGTGAAAGAAACACAATATTTAGTATGCACATATAATATGAAAGTAGGCTTGATTTCATGTTGATTTTAATTTAATTCACATTCCCAAATTTATTGTACTCTGTGAATGAAAAAAATATTGGTCTGACAAAATTGGTGGTATTTTTTGATAATAAATAAATTTAATTTCAGTGTTATTTATGCACTGTAAAAAAATTCAAGCTGTTTCAACTAATTATTATTTAGTAACAAGTTCCACAGAAATTTTACGTTCAGTCACCATCTTTTGTGTCTGATCTCCCCACCCCCCCGAGGCTTAGTGCTAGTCTGAATTTTTATTTTTTAGGCTGGCCCTTCCTCACACCTCTGACTGAATAGTTTATAGTCCATTTCTTACGCGTATACAGTTTTATTGGTCACAATTTAAAAAAATACCGCATGTCCAATTAACATGTAACCAATTTACGTAAATGTGTTTTTTATGTTACCTCAACTAAGATTTATGGTAACACTTTACAATAAGGTTCATTAGTTAAACATTAGTTAATGTATAAACTAACATGAACTAACCATGAGCAATACATTTGTTACTGTATTTACTAACTCTTATAACGTTAGTTAAAACAATACCGATGTTCATGGTTAGTGCTTTGTTAGTCAAAAGTGATTAACTAATGTTAACAAGATGTAATAAGCGTTAGTTTGTTAGTAAATGTTGAAATAACAGTAACAAAGAGGAATAAACGCTGTCTAAGTGCAGTACATTATTAGTTCAACGTTAAATAATGAGTAACTACCCATGAACGTATTGTAAAGTGTTACCAGATTTATTATTTGGGCATCATAAGAAATTGCTGGGGAACTAGTTGTTACATTTCATATATTTTTATATTTTAACAAAATTATTAACTGGTGTTTATCAATCACTAAAAACAACACATAATAGCATTTATTTAATAACAATCTCCATTTATAAAATTTGTCATACACCTGAACTAAACATACAGGAAGAGGAAAACGTCCCATACATCTTGGATGGCCTAAGGGTCACTAAATTAACAGCAAAATTTCATTTTTGAGTGAACTACCCCTTTAACCCTAGTGTGACAAGCATTACATCTGTAATACAACTGCAAAATTCTGTTTAAACTTCAGTTTATGAACTAAAAAACTAATCTAGCCAAACAAACATTTACCAATATTACTACTGTTCACAATTACATCTTTAAAATGAGGTAGAAGTCAAAAAATATATATATATTTACCAGGTGTTACAGTATATAAAATCAAGTCAAGTCACCTTTATTTACAAAGCACTTTATACAATACTGATTGTGTCAAAGCAGCTTTACAGAGTCAAACAGGAAAATAGTTTGTCAATAATGCAAGAGGACAATAACAAGTCATTTTTCCAACTAAAGTCAGTTCATTGATGATTCAGTTCAGCTCTCTTCCAATAATGTCTGTGCGATCAGCCAAGTGTGCCCAAATAAGCAAGCCAAAGGCGACAGCAGCAAGGAGCCAAAACTCTATCGGTGACAGAAATTGAGTAGAAAACCTTGGGATAAACCAGGTACAGTCGCGGGCCAGAGGAAACCAGCATGGCATGGTTTAATTCTAGGCTGCAACACAGGTCAGATTGAGCAGAGGACTTGTCTGGTTCTCGTGGTCCCGATGGCCAACAAGGCCTTCGGGGGGGATCTGTCTCTGGAGCTCATCTAGCTGATATTCAGAGCTGTCGAGGTCGTCTCTAGGTGCTGATCCACCATCTGATCTGGATACGGACTGAATCTGTGTGGCTATGGGGATCTCGGAATAAGAAAGAAACAGACTAATATTAGCGTAGATGCCACTGAGAACAATAAAGCACATTATAATTGTAGTAAGAATTAAACATTTACACAAATTACCTGGTATGAAAATAATAAACTCCTAGTTTTGAAAGTACACACACACTATTTATTTGCAGTATTGCAGTCTGGTCACATGGCAGTGTTTGGGCCATTGGAAGAAATGACTGGGTTGCATCTGAAATCTTGCAATGATGACAAAGCACTAATGACAAAGCACTAATGAAACCTTTGGCCACACCCTGATGGCGACAGAAAAGTACATTTTAAATCATTTTCAATTTATCAATATCAGTTAATTAAATTTGTGATGAAACAGAAATTGCAACCATTTTTGGCACAAATCCATTGCACAACAGGGAGCATTGATGCTGACTGGATTTGTAATAGAACATGTACATTTCATATTATAGGGCTTCCTTAAATAGCATAAAAATAATATAAAAATATAACAGTCCACAATATAATGGCCTAGTTTACACACGCAAAAACCCATTCAACACGCCCATGTTAACTTCAAATGGCCGCATTACTGGGGTTTACATTAAGTTACACGTTTCATAGATTTCGGTTAACGTTAGTCGTATTAAGCATAATGGCTTATAAAAGAGAGAAAGACCGCGCAATCTCTTCATATCTTTTCACGTCACGGAAACACAAAAATATCATACAACACGCCAAAATTAGCTAAAATTCATTATAGTAACAGCTTTTGACATTAAGGCCTGGTTTCACAGACATGGCTTAGACTAAGCCAGGATTAGGCTATTAGGTTAAGTAATTTTTTATAAATGTGCCTTACAAAAAACATTACTGGTGTCCCTCTTGGGACAAAACAAAGGCATTGATATATTTTAAGATCAATCAGTGCACGTTTCTTTCAGTTGAAACAGCTCAGACTTACATTTTAGTCTGGGACTAGGCTTAAGCCTTGTCTGTGAAACCGGGGGTAAGTGTTTTATGGATTAAACAAGGTGAAAGACCACATTCCCTTAACTTAAATTTCCCACAGACATATACAACGCTTATTCTATGTTTTTATATGTTGTACGTATGTGTATAAATATATACATTTTAAATAAAACATTTACACCTTTTTAATATACGTTTTGATAAATTCAGTCTAAGTACAAATATTTATTCAATGCCACTTGACTTACCTGACGCCTGAACTTGACATACACTTAAACATCCACTTTTCATCAGATATGCAACTTATAAAACATTTTCTAAATATCCACTCAAAAAAAATCGAACATGTTGCATGATTTTCTCGTTAAATTTAGTCTAAAAAAATAAAATGTATTTAGTGGGACTTACCTGACGCGTGAACTTGACAAGATGGCGGTGCTGTTTCTCCCGCTAAGTCACTCAGGCTCATGCACGTGCGGAATGATCTCAGTGTTGACTGGATTTGTTTTTATTAGTTCAGTCAAACATTCAGGTGTTCTGAATGCTGACTAGATTTAAAAAATAACTATTCATTTAATGTTTTTAAAATATATTTGTGCAGACTTAATATAATATGTCTTCTCGCACAGTTATAGTATTTATTCATATTTAGAATAAGCTTTTATTTTTAATTTTAATTTTATTTTTAACTCAATTTTAGTTTTAGTCATTTTTATGTTATGTGCTTTTGCCATTATTATTAATTTTGAGATTTTTTTAAATATGTCTATTTCTCTTATTTTTATTTCAATTTTAGTTTGATCATTTGTAAAAACTTAAAATTATTTTATTTCAGCTAGTTGCCAAGGCAACATTTCCCATTTTCATTGAAGTTTTTAATCTAAAATCTAGATTTTTATTTAATATCAGCTTTTTCAATTAATGAAAATTATTTTTCATAATTTTAGTTTTAGTTAATAATAACAATACTGGATAACTATTTCAGTGGCATATATATGCATTTTTTTCTGTAAGTGGATCAGACCCCTAAAACGTGTTGAGGGTTTTTTTGCCTTCTCTCAATGATTTTTCTTTAAAAAAAAAAGACACAAAACAGCAATTTGTCACTGTGAAAAACAACACAGTACTGTTTATGAGGAGATTTTTTCTTTTTTTGTTTTTGGAGGCTCAAATAATACTTGGCAAGGCCAATGGTTTCATGCAATAAGCTACATTTGTTTTCAGCGAGCAATGGCATCCCGCAGCAATTTATCACTCGGTGGCGAGAACAACTGCACACAACACTGCTGGATTTCAAAGGGAGAATGTTCACAATCACACGGTTGTTCTCATGAATTATTTTGAGTTGTTGTTATTAGCAGCCTTTTCCACAGAGAGAGAGCCGCACTTATCACGTCTAATTATACAAAAATATAACAATTTCTATTAAATGTCTCATACATTTTAAATGTGGCAGCAGTTTAGGGTTTCTTTGGCATGCACTCGTGGTACCGCAGAGCCATTAAGGGTTCCTTGAATTTAGAATTAAAGGGAATTCAAATGCACAGATATCTCACATTCTTGTATGTGTTTGTGAAACTTAATCACAGTATGAGGAAAACTCCCCCGCAGCGTGTGATCCTGTGCCATGTTAACACCTCCTAATGCTGTTTCATTTTCAAAGAGCCTTTCATGTTCTCAGGAGTGAGAAAAGGTGTCATGCCCTCTGTACTGCTGGATCAAAGCAGCACAAATCCACAAATGTCTATGTACCAGGCAGTCCTCCATCCCTAACCACACTGTCCTGAAAAATGGCAACAAAGCTCCTAAAATATTTTACATTTTTGGTTTTGAATATAAAATCATTTGGTTTGTGTAATGCTTAGATAGGCATGAAAAGGAGAGAAGAAAACAGAATTGGGGCACAATTCAGGCTGAGCTTGAGCCTTCATCTCTCACACACCACAGTTCGGATATTTTAAAATAGATCTCAGTGTTTTTGTCTATGTCATCAACTCAATGGGGTCCCCAATGAGTGTACTTAGACCCATTTGTATATACTATTCTAGTATATACTTTGGGCCATCGCTTCTTATTCACATATTTTCTGGTTTTAGGGGCCAGTCATTTGTGGTGTGCTTGATTCATGATTGTCATGTGATTGGATATGTGATCATTCTATGGTGTCTTAATTGTATCCCTTTCAGTTTTCATGTGGTGTGTAGGTAGTATTGTTTTATTGTGAATGAGTAAAATCTAGATTTGTGCGTTTTATGTGTGTGTTATTGTATTGACTGAGTAATGACAGCGCCTGTGACCTTCCCTCGACACCTCTTATTTATCTCCCTTCACTTTTTTCTTCACATATTCTAGGTTATGTGAGTCAGTTATGTAATTAAAATAGTATTCATATTCTTTTACATTTTCGTAAGTAGTAAATTGTGTAGGTTAAAATATTCAATTTTTTGGTTAATAGTATTACTTGTTCATTTCAGATTTACTCTCCATTGTATTGCTGATTTATAGTTGTTTTAGTATTGTTGCTATGTGTTTGGTTATGTTTTATTCTTAGAAACTTTTTAAATATATAACTTGTTACTATTTATAATCATACTTTCAGTTTTAGCCCAATTTAGCACTTCCTGTTTGTTTCATCTAAGGTTTATTTAGATTTCCATTCAGCTCCCATTCCAGGTAACAAAAATAATTTTAATGGGTAGTGAAAGGAAACTAATTATGACCCCTTTTGTACTAGATGTAATATTGGTAATGGGCGCTGTTGCACCCAGAAGTTGCTCTGTGTAGTTTCAGCCCAAAAATACCCAAAAAGGTAGGTATTATAAAGCGGGGAAAATGTCATTTTTGGGGTGTGCTACAAAAAGGAGCTGTTTTGGGAGTGTATTAGATTTAAATGCAAAGGAGCTCATATTTACCGGCCCGTCTCCAGAAAAGGGGGGTCAGTTAAGTTACTCCGCATTGCATATCTACAGCAATAAAAGCGGTAGAAGAAACATATTTAGCACCCATATGGGAAGTCAATACATGAAGTGGGGACGAAAACAGCGCAATCTTACACAAATCAATGAACCGAGCCGCGCGACCACGCTACGACCGAATCTCGCCGTAACGACGGTTTGCACATAATCTAAAGTAGTTAAACACATAGTATTACACACAAAATCCAGTAAAATGCTAAGCACCTATAATGGATATGACCTATTCCCAAAACGGTATTTTGTGGACTGCTACTGCCATTAGACCTAGACTTGAGGCACATTTACCTTTGGAAAAATGACTAGGCATACACAGCTTTTTGTCTCATCAGCTCAGTGTGGGGAGAAAATCAAGATTATGTCAGTTTACACCCTAAAACACAGGCATCGGGATTGCCTTGCGAGACAGGGTTGACGGTGAAAAAGACCTGCGAGCCAGCGCAGAGAAAATGACCGAGGCAAGAGCTACACAAACGCGGAGGGAGGAAACATATAGCCCATGCCAGAGATGTCATCAACACGTGGCAAGGCTGTTTGAGATTTGTGCTACCCTGTAAGATTCTGGTACTCCCATTAAAACAGAGGCGTCGCACAACATCGCTACGCCACCCCAAGGGCCAAACAATCAGATGTTGCTTCCAGCTGAATTAAATAAGGTGTGAGGCTTTATTAACATGTACACCTACCCCAACCCTAAATACAGTGTTGGTAGCATAATCTGATTGGTAGCATTATTTGTCAGAACACCGGCCCTATGCAATGTGACGCAATGTGACTCAAAAAGGCAGGCCTTGTGAGACTGACTTGGTTTAAAAAATGAGGAGAGGGTGGATTTTTATCATTGTAGGGTGGTTGTGTTCACACACTGCCAACACACATATAAGTCCAAACACCATATAAAAGTGGATTTTGCATAATAGGTGCCCTTTAACGATAAAAATACTGGCCCAATGTTGTTTTGGACCCCATTTACTTTTATTGTTTCAACTATTTTTCAAGAAAACAGATTTGAAAACAACTTGCAGGTGAGTACATGATGACAGAATTGTAATCTTTGGATTAAATATTCCTTTAAACTGTCTGTATATGAGGTTTATTTTAGGATCCAGTGTTGTGATGTCTATAACAGAGCCAAAGCTCTGGATGAGCCCATCTGTAATGAGTTTCCACCAGACTACCCTGTAGTGCCACCACTAACACTTCAGCAGAGCTTAGAATGATAGCAGTTGACATTGCCTCTCTTGAGGATCTATTTAGAGCACAACACATTCTTTACCAGGGTAAAACTGAATTTGGGACTTGGGAATATAATAGGAGGGAATGGGGAAAAAGCTATGTGTGGTGCGTGTGAATTTGAGAGAGGTCATGGCCTCAGTCGGCTGTACTCTCTCTTTTCATCTGATAATAAGCATCCCATTCGTTCTCTCCATCTGCTCTCTTCTTGTCCCACTGCCCTCCCACACGTCCAGTGTTTGCGTCCCCTGCTAGACACCTGCAACATCTGTCTGCGGTGCTGCCACATGGTTAAGTGTCTGTACTTGTAACACAAGGATTGCAGGTTAGGTCACACGGGTGGCTTTAACTGGGGTTACTCCGACAGTACCCCTTTAAAGAGACAGTGTCATTTGTGTGTCATTTACTCTGTGGCTGCACAATACTGGATAAAACTGTCGTTTCAGTCATTTTTGTTCTGCAATAAATAGTGCAATATAAAAAAACAGGAATTTCCAGCAGATGACTTGAATAACTATATTTTGAATCTAGAATGATTAGGGTAATTTTGTTGGGCAGTGCATCTGCATACCCGCAAAATACACCCCCGAAAGCAAAGAAAGAAATGGTAACTACCTTTTTACTTTTGTGAAGAGTCTTCCATTGGTTCTGGAAACAGGTTTTTTAGAGCTACACCGTAAAAGGGGCCCACAGGCCGTTCCCATGGGCACCTGTTTATAATATGTCCCATCAGGATTACTTTTTTTATTTAACGTGAACCATAAAAATAAAACTAATATCAGTTAGTAACAAAACCATTATTATAGATATGCTTTGTTGTTCATTTTTTGTTTTTTATTTGTTTTAGTTTGTACTAGTACTGTAAACATTCCGAAAGACTGTGTGTTTTTTGTTTATGTCTTAATTTATTTTTCTTTTTTTTGTAAACATTAAGCCATCAGGGTTTTTTGATGGAATGCCATCAAATAAATATATGCATGACATACTGTATATTTGTTTTCACTCGAAATGGGTAGGTATATATTTATTTAACTAAATCACAGCCTTTGCGATGTCTATCGCATTAAGTCATATTGCAAATATAATAAACTACATTCCGATATGTCATGCAGCCCTAATTTACTTGTTGTTCCAGTACTGCATGACATTCTGTCTTCTGCATATTACTAAAGAAGGTACAGTTGCTAGTAGAGTTGTCTCAGAACTCATCCTTCCCTTTTGTGCAACATAAAACTTTTGTTTTGTTTTGTTAGTTGACATTCCTCTACCTCCAAGCGGTTGGGCCTCAGAAGTGTGTGACTCAAATTCCCGGGTTTTGAGGGTATTGGTTGTGCTTCCTGCTGTCTGAAGACAGCTCTGCCAATGATGGAGGCTCCCTTTAGGCTGGCCCCCTGGTACACCCCTCCTTGGAGTCCTGAAATTTGGCTCACACAACATCCTGCAATGTTGTGCCACCCTTAGCACTCGAAGTCATTGTCATAGCAGCACGTCGTTGCGGCCCCCTGTCCTCAAATGACATCCAGAACCCCCTCTGATCAGCTTCCTGCTGCGTCTCCACGAGCCCACAGTCACATGGAATATCAGCATGGCTCTTTGGGCTTGCCATTAAAACAAACATCCCCAGACGCATCTCATGAGTGGAGGCCCGCGCCTCGCTTTTGCGTCCCATCGGTTCCAGCTCATTCATCAAACATGATTTCACTACTATATAATTTCCATGGCTTTGGAAAACAGAAGCAGCTGCTGTCTAGTTCTTGTTTGTCAATGGTTCCGACCCACTGTTATTGATTAGGCCAAGTGCTGCTGGTTTCTGTTTTTTTGTGTAACAATGTGTACTATATCGCCGGGCCATCATAGCAGTCAGCAGATACACATGTGTCTTTATGTATAGGATAATGTCTGTGTGTATGTCAGACCGCGTGGATGCGTCATCTTTTGATGGATGTATGTTGGATGCACGAGGCTTTGTAATCTTTTTGCTGGCACATCATTCTATTTGTGTCCCGCACCGAAATAGGTTTTGTTTATTCTACTCTGGTTCGTGATGTATCAATTCGAGAGACAAGCTGGAGTAGCATGACAAGTTCAAAAGTGTTCTTACTGGAGAAACAAAATAAAAGCAAAAATTAACATGATACGGAATACAAAACAGCTTTAACAAAAGGATATAATTTACAATTAATAACACCTATTCTAAACGGTGAATAAACTTAAATAGACACACATATTGACAGGAAATGTAATTATTGAGGTATTGACTGGATATGATTCTTAAATAGTCTTTTTGCCCAAATTCCAAGGTACCAGCGATAATGAGACGAATTTCAAATGGCCAATCCGAAAACTTCCTATTAAAATATGCCGGCCGTAGAGGATGGTTCAGGAGAAATGAACTTTATCCTTTTAATTTATTTTTATTTTTTTATTTTAATATTTATAGATTTTACCATTTTCTTTAGTTAAATTGACTTATTTATAATATATAGATAAATAATTATATTGTATATTGTGTTGCACCCATTACATTTTTGCTTTTCTTTTGCCTTTTCAATGCTCGTTGATCTTTGTATTGATCTTAAAGACAGACTAAATAATACATACATTGTTTAATGGTTCAATATTGGCCTAGTAAACCTTTTATGAATGTTTTAAATGTAAACATTAAAACAAATTAACTTAAACATAAATTTCACTTGACTTTCTGGCTGATATAAAGGAAGGTGGGCAGACAAGGTTTAGTGAAATACAAGCGCTGTTGCAGGCAGCAGCTTGTGGCTGCAGAGGAAGTATCATCCGAGAAGAAAACACCAGCATGATTATTGTTTCAGACATTAATTGCATATCATCAGGAGCCCTCGTCATTATAATCACTGGAATTACTCATGAAGTCATGAAGTGATGATTTCTGGACTCATTTAAATCAGAAATTGTTTATTTATTTACTTCATTTTCTTTCTGAATTATGATCTGTGTCATGCTGCAAAGCTTTTATTCACAACCACAGAATATTTTGTCTATTATTTTCACTGATTCTTGAGACATATGACAAAACATGTTTGAAAACATTTCATCTGTCACTAGTTTTGAAAATAGCAACAATTCTGCATTAATGTTATTCAGAGATAATTGCTAGAATGTTCTCAGCACAAATAATCCTTTTATTTTCTCTTTCATTTAATCAAAATTATCTTAAATACAATATTTTACTATATCAAAATGTGTCCAACATGATTATTTGGTACATTATTTATTCATTTAATTATGTCCCACGAATCAGTGATTTGTACGTTATACCATGTGTTTATAACCAAGACATTTAGAATACAGTAAGAATGACTCTATCATGTTAATCTTTCTCTTATCTCAGAATGCATTCATATGCCAGTCATAAGACATTTTCTTTTTTAATAGTATGGGTGATCTCTCTTCATAGAGGCAATTATAGTAAAACTTACTGCAGCCATCATGAGCTTGTAGCTAGACTCATTCAGGGAGACATAATGGGTCTGGTTTATAGTCTGGCCCTCCAAATATTTACGACGTGTCTCATGGTAGTATAACCCTGAGCATTTCGGAAGAAAATTAAGCCATAGTGATCCAGCACAACCATCTAAGTCATTGTACTTTGGTTGTGTAGGTTAAGTGCCTAAAAGAGACATGAATCTTGTTGCCGAACAAGATATTTTGTGCTCTTATACTGACCCATAAACATGAAATGTTCTGGATCTTTCTTGCATCCTCAGGGCGGCAGTTAACGATATTCAACACCCAGGCCACGATAAGAATTGGTGGTTCAGACCGCAAGAGGCCATTTCAGGGCCAACTCTCCGGACTCTACTACAACGGCCTTAAAGTGCTCAACATGGCTGCTCAGGGCAACCCTAACATCAAAATCAATGGCAGCGTCCGCCTGGTGGGGGAGGTTCCCTCCGCAGGTTCAGCCAGATCCACGGCCCTCCCCCCGGAGATGTCCACCACCTTTATCGAGACCACCACCACCATGTCCACCACCACCATGAGAAAACACCGCACTCCACCTACAATACAGGTATGACCCCAGACACACACGCACGAATTCAAATGAAGACATCAGTGGGAACTGCTGAGACTAGTAATATAAGTTAGTCATCTGAAGGCCGTTCAAGAACTTCAAGAACGCTAACTATAAAGTTAACTATAAAAATAAAGATATTAGTGTCCAGCTGCTTTTCTGACATTTCATCAATACTGGGGCACATGCCTGCCATAATCTTTTTTAATATAAATTCATATAAATTGTTGTTCACAAGCTGCATTTGCAATTAAGTTTTTACTGCATTGTGCTTGACAAATAATAGCACATATTTGCTATTTTTGCTGTTTTGTTTCCTACAATGGGCTGTAGGCAAATACTCGCCTCATCTAGTGCTGTTTTTGTTTTCTGTCTTATAAAATATCTTGTTACATCAAAGGACGAATTATGTCGCCTGCTAGTTTAAGTGCTCAAACTTTTTAAAGTTGAGTAGATTCTGATTGGCTGTCAAAGTTTTTATTGTTTATCAGGGTTATAGCTTATACTTGTGTTGTTTATCAATTTATAGTTGTGGTGTGAACTTCCCTGTTCTCATAGCATGTTTAAAACTATCTTTATCATAATCATTATAGTTAAAGTCCTTTGTGTGAAAAAGTCTTAAGACTGACTATAACTTTTTTGCATAAAAACTATTGATCTAATTAGTGATTAAGTAATTGAATTTGTAGAAGATCAGTTGTTAATTTCTGCATAATTGTATATTTTATACTCCTATTCTTTTTTTCAAGATTCTAATATTTTATTTTTTTCTCCTATTCAAATTTTTTTTTTTTTTTTTTTTTGTTTTGTATTATTCCTTATAGTGAATGGCCTTATGATGACCTTGTAATTAAGTTTTAGCATAAATTGGTCTAAGACTTGCTAGCTGGTCAGACAAATTTTTCAGACACGATTTTAACATAATGCTGTGTTTATGCGAATGGCATGTGTTTTCGCATATGTAGCCTACATCTCCTCATCATTTCTGATTTGGGAACTACACCACAAATAACGTCTGGCCCAGATTTACAATTCAAATAAATGAGGACACAAATTTCCTGCAACACAACATGGAAAATAAATCTCCGGAATGGATTTTTGGGTGGTTTTCTGCACAGCTACACCTTCCATTCAGCAGAACGTCTCAGTGCTGCTGACAACGTTCTCCTTAATTTATTACGCTCTCAGTTTGGTCCAATGATTTCCAGTGAGCTTATTTGTCAAGCTTAGACCTATTTCTTCAGCTTTGAGTTTGCAGATGCAAATTTAACTGTGGTATTGAAATCAGAAACAATGATTGGACCATGCCCAGGTTATGTATGTCACATATGTGGACAGGGTAAACACATTACAACAACAAATCATTGTGTCTGCGTGGGAGGTCAAATTCTAAATATGCAAAACAGAGACTTTTGCTTCATTTAGGAGAAGTCACTCAATCAGGTGCATCTGAATGATTTTCCAACAGTATGCAAATAGCTTGCTCCAGTTAACGCGAGCACAAGCGGTGTCCACGACTTAATTTTAATAAGGTTGAGAGCCTCTCTGACACATTTTTGTTTTCATAACCGAAGAGAATTGTTTATAATTCTCCACGTCCTTTAGATAAAGACACGAGAGTAGGCGAACAAAGCTTCATTCGCACACTCTTGACAACCAAACAGAGTGCTGCCCACATAAAGTTTGACCGGGAGCCAATAAAACACTGTGGTTTGGCGAAATGAGATTAGACTGGCCATTTCATAGGCATCCTGGTACAAATTGAGCTGGTGGAAGTGATATTAAAGCCATCAGTCTCCTCTGTGTCTGAGACACATTTTGGCAAGAGACATTTGTAATCATGAAGCCCCCACAGTTGACTGCATGAAGAAACTTTGCGACTGACTAATGATAGGAGAAATGGCACTACAAATGTGTTCTTCCTAGTCGAATCATTTGTTGAATTCGAAATGCATCATTTTGGTTAAGTAATTAAATTTGTGGAAAATGAATTGTTAATTGCATCATAATTAAAAGAAAATGTTAAAATGTTCATTCATTCATTCATTTAGAATCATTTAGAATTTAATCATTTACTTATTCCAATTAATCATATAACCATTTATAATAATAATTTAACCATCCAAAAAATAATAATAAAACAAAAACTCTTGATTCTATCATGGCCAATGGTTCCACACACTTGGATCAAATTATTTGGAAATAATTGAATCAAATCATTCGCTTTTGTTAATTAGTATTTGAGTAGACTGGAATCACTGTTCATGATTTAATCAAGTTCAGCCAAACACTTATAATAACATACTAGCAAGCTAAATATAACTGTTTTTTACACATATGATGTTAGATGTTGGCAGTATGAAGATGCTGCTGATTATCTTTAGCACTACCAGTGGAGTTGATATTTTTATTAAGGCAACTTGAATTCTTGTAAAAAGGTTCACAACCCAAGCATATGCTAGACAGTTTATCACAATGGTAACTCACCCAAAAATACAACATAACAGAAAATATTTTGCTATAATACCAACTTAATAGTACATTAAACATTAACAAGTCTCGCTATTTATTTAACACTTTATTTTAACATTTACTCTCTCTGTCTAGCCCTGTGCAATGCATGATGGGAAGTGTATAATTTTGAGCTACTTGATTGAAACATCTTCTTTCAAAATGAAAACAACGTTAAGCCAAAGAATAACTTTTCAAATCAGTTGCATGATGCAATCTTGTTTAAACAAGAAAACTGTTATTTGTTTGAATTGTTTAAATAAAGTGAACAGCATCAAATAAGTATTTTGAATGGGTTTATATAATCGTTTCACTGATTCATACATGGATCAGTTATTTTATATTATTTTTTCATTGTTGTTCAATCCTATGGCTGTGTGGTTTCAAGGGATATTTGTCTTCATGAGTAAGAGATTAGAGATGTCTTTCAAGGTTCATTTCAAGTTTTTTTTTACATCATAGGACAGTGTTGTGAAGCAGTAATTTTCCATTGCTTTTGCTTTAGTATTAAAACACTTGGTGGATTTGTGCTGGTCAGACAAAGTTTGACTGAGCAGTGAAACAGACACAAATCAAGCGTAGCGTTAGTTCTGGCAGGTCACGTGAGTAAAGCTTGCATCTGCTGACTCTCAGCTGATCCACATCTACCTATAGCAATACAATGCCTGTCACATCTTTCCTAAGGTCTATCCAGTATTATTCAGCAGCTTTATTACTTGCTCAGGAGCAAATTACCCTCCTCCATCCCCAGCTCCTCCTTTCATCACAGTCAGGACTTGGCTTTCTGATATTCCTTGTTTCCTGAAACAGACTCCTTTTATCTTGAATAACGTTGTTACACTAAAATGTCATTAAGAACATTAATGATAACAGTAATGATGCTACATTTTAGTTCTGTTCTGTTAACCTTAAGGGGGTTATTGCTGCTTTTTACCCAGCATTTACCCAGAACAGAACCATACCACCAATCCAAACTGTATGCTAAGTGTCAGTTATTTTGACGATAGTGGTCCTGACAGAACTAATATTATTCTCTGCTCATTCAACCTTTGTTTCTGATTTGTGCTCCTCTTCCCTGGTGTCCTCTATCTTCATTTTGGGCTGATAGAAGACTGTTGATACAAGACGAAATGTACTAAAACACTTATTTTGGGTACCAGACAAAATTATGTTGATGGGTTTTGGGTACCAGCACAAAAGGGGATATTTTCCGGTGTTGTCTGGGGTTGGATCTAATATTCTTGACATGGAGACTCGACCTAATATTTTTGGCGTTATTGGCAGGATGTCAGCATATCTAACAGTGCTAAATGTGGCATCCCAGTGCACAGCGCACCACGGAGATGGAAATTTCCACTTGCATTAAAGCTGAAGTTGACCATGTCTGACTTTAGCTGGAAACCGTAGATGCTCAGCGAAGCATCAGGCCACATTACAATCTGAGCACAAACAGGCAAAACGCATGCAAACGCTGCGGTAACGAGAGAGCATGCATCTGCTTGGAGCAGAGCCACGCTTGAGAATAAAACAATTCTCTGTGATGCACTCTGGAAAACAGCACTGCTGTTGGTCTTGTTTGGTTTATGAGGCTAATAGATGTTCGAGAAAACACAGCCATAGATTCTTATCTGATCTAATGAACCAGTCACAGTCACATGTTGCGTACGAAAGGGTAAAAGATGTGTGATGGTATTAGAGTGAGTCATTTTGTTGGCGTCACTTGACTGGAATTAAGCTTTTGGAAATAGATAATAATACACCCACAGTTGTTTCTAACGTGTTTATTTATGTATTCATTTTTCAAATCCTCGTCCTACGCTTATTGGCCCATCTTTAGATTCAGGCGTTCATTTTAGTCACTATTACTCTGTTAAGGCTAACGTTGGAATGAATAGCGTTTTCCGTTTTTTTTTTTTTGTTGACATTTTCATTTTCCTTTGTAACTGTGATGACAAAATAGCTAAAAACATCATCCGGCCAATAACAAATCATCAAAATGTTATTTATATTAACGGTAAGATTGGCGGTAAGATGTCGAGTGATGAGTTTGAAATGAGAATTAAGAGCGAATACAGGCCTCGCACACAATCATGAGGATGAATGGAGGATTGTAAGTACTTGAGTGGAATTGGCAGGAGGATTCTCATTAATTCCGATCAGTCTAGTAGGTCAACAGGCTGCTGGTCATGTTTGCTTTCTCATCTTAATTTGTGCAAACAGGATCAGTAAACAAGTGGTCTGTTACAGTTGGGGAAGGAATATAATTGTAAACTGCAATCCCCTGTATGTATTGTGTTGGGACGAGAGATCTATTTTTAAGCCATTTGCATTTGCGTCGATCTGGAACAAGGTCTGCGTGGTTTATTCGGCTTAATTAAGACCAGGACTGTGGAGACGTAAAGAAGCCAGGCTTGTGCAGATCTCAGCGTAGAACTCTTTCGAGGTTTGCTGAAGTACGCTCTGCTGTTCTTCAAAGAAATCCGTCTGGAAGAGAAGTCTTGAGAGACAGATCACAAGGAAGGGTTTTTCTTGTTTTAATCATGTTTAGGAAAGGTGCAGAAACAGAAAAGATGTAGCTAAATGTGATTTCTTGGCTTATGCTGACAGAAGAACTACGCAGCATGATGAGACCGTTAGCTTTATAAAATTAGAAGCCCAAAACATCTGTTTTTTTTTTTCAAAAGGAGGAAAGAAAATTAGGGAATTGAATATCTGATAATGTTCAGAAGAATCCCTAGGTTCTTAGGTAGTCAGATTTAACATGGAAGAAGTTTGTAAAATTTACTTTTTCTTTACCTCAAGGTCTATCTTTATTTCATTAATGAATCTGAGATTATTCGCCAGGCTGGATTGATGGTAAACCTCATGAGGGGTGTGTTTTCCCCTGGGCGTCTGAATCATTGATGTAAGGTAGGTTAATTGAGCTGCACACATTTTCATATCAGAGGGGTGGGATGATGATATGTATTTCAGGGCAGCGATTTCATTTCATGTCTGAGGAAAGCTGAGGGACTACGTTTGGTCTCATATGTCCTTTGGCCTCTAATAGGAGGGATTTTGGGCGTTTATGGTCGTTCCATCCCAAAATCATCAAATCCTTTTCCTTTGCCGCACTGCTGAAATGTAGTACATTAAAGAACCGTGTGCCAGAGGGGATCAAACCCTTAGTGAGACACAGCAAAGGATTTTCTCTTCGAATTAGCCCACTTTCAGCCATGTTGTCATAAGTGCTCTATTTGCTTTAAACAGGATCACAGACAGAATGATTTAATGCGCTGGGCATTAGGATGGATAATGCATATTACGGTAGTGTTGATTTTATTAATGTTTCAGCTTAACTGTGTGTAAGAGAATAATGGAGTAAGACAGGACTTCATGATGTACCTGTTGTAAAGATGTTGTAAAGGTTAATGATTAAGCGACTGAATAGGACACATCAGATGCATTTAAAGCAATTTTTAAAATGGACTTGCTATTTTAATATTTTAAAGTTCTCTAGCTCCTAGCTTCAATGACTTTCTTTCTTGTGTGGAACACAAAACATATTTTGAGAAATATCCTGATACTCTTTTCAATGCATGACAAACTGAATTAGGACTGGTTGCTTTAAGATCCAAAATGACAAAATAGCTCCATAAAAGTTACTTAGCACCATTTGATACTTTTATGGTGCTATGTATATTTTTATTCAATTGAATGCTTTCTGTGAAGAACAGGCTAAAATGTGAGTCTTTTTTCACTCAAATAATATAAAATGTACAGTGGTGATGTCTGATTTGTGAACAAATCATTCTTTTGATTCAGTTCTTTTCAATGGATCCAGTTTACAAAACCAGTGTGAATCATTTGTTACTGATCCGGTTTCCAAGTTCAACTCGCTGGCTCAGTGATATGGTTTCAGGGGTTAAAAGCCCACTGGAGGTGAAAATTATCAGTGAAATATGGTTTAAATATCAATTTGTTTGTCAGACAAACCATTTTTTGGCTTTATAGGTTTTGGTCTAATCCCATGAGTCATACAGACTACTTTTATAATATTTGAATGATATTTTATGGTGCTCCAGTCAACATTTATTGAAAGAAAGAGTCATACAGGTTTGGAACAACATAAAAGTGAGTAAATGATGACAGAAATTTCAATTTGATGTGACTATCCCTCTAATGCAATTAACGATTAAAAAGACGTTTAATGTGATTTAGAGATTAATGAATGAATGCGCCAATTCTATTTAGTGCACAGCGAATGAAGAGGATGGTCTTGATAAGTATTCAGGCCGGATTTACCTCTTTTCATGACATAGGCAAAACTAAATTTTGGGCCCCCCTTCCCTATTAATAAAATAGACCTAATATTACCACCCAAGCAAACAAAAATATTTCTAATCAGTGGAAACCGTTACAGTGTTTTCTATCGCAATAAGCGCTTGCGTTCAGTCAATAAAAATCTAATGTAGTTCTTAATGGGTGTTTACACCCCTGGTCATTTCATGCGTTTTCGCTGATCGGATATCAGTCTGATTTGTTAAAACGTTTCCATTTAAACTTGGCCACATTTGTTGAGAACTAGAAAGCCCTTCCATTAATAGGCACGGTGAGTGGCCAATAAAACCACCGGGGAGAGTGCATTATTTCTCTAATAATTTTAATGGCATGGAGTCCCAACCACACATCAAGACATTGTTCGGATCATTTGTTTCAAGACATTTGACATTTTCTGTCCTGAAATCTCGTGTGTTAAACTAATTTTTTATGCACCTCATCCCAAACCTTCCTTTGCAAATTCCAAAATGTAATTTTAGAGCTAATAACAGAGGCTTGAGCCATTGGTATGCAGGCTAATGCAGTTATTAATGCTGTCTAAATGCGGTTACTAGAGAGAGAGAGAGAGCGAAAGAGAGGGAGAGAGAGAGATTAAGCGCATGTGAATACTTGTGTCTGTGTGTCTCTCAGCAGTGTTCAGCAGCAGTGTCTACTAAAAGCGAATCTTTAAGTTAAACTGCTTCAAGAACCTCGCTACTGAGAAATGTCATGTAGCTTTTCAGCTGCGAAACTATTTTATTGATAAATTCGCGGGGCAGCACTGACAAGAAGTTTCTGTTCACATCTCCGCGTTTGTGCGCGAGTGCGTCTGTACTGTGTGTGCGTCTGTGAGAGAGACTGGGAGAATGAAAGTGTGACTTCCGTAGCCTACATAAAAAAGGTGGAAGACATGGAAATAGTTTGTCATTTTTTACCCTATTGTTTGTTATATTTATTTGGTCAATGTCTTCTGGGGTTTTGGTTCTTTTACTGTTGTAGATAGCCAATAGTATAACAAAAATAGTATATCTCTTCATTGTGTTTGGGCCCCCCTGGACGAGAATGCCTATGCATAAATCCGGGCCTGTAAGTATTTACGCTCCTGTTTTTAAGTTGTAAAACACTGAATCTATGTAAGACACGTATGTGGCCAATTCCAGGGATTGTTATCTGTCACCATGCATCTGCTGTGCACAGCAGCTAGCATCTCTTGCTGTGTTGTTACTGGGAGGATATGTCGAGAAACAAACAAATTACTGCAACGTTGTGATGTACCTCATGGAAACAACATGATTTTTGTGGATTTAATTAAGCTGCCGCACTGGGACCCTCGTAATTGTCCACAATGGGAACAACTAATGGATATTTTTGCATATTAATTGCTTCCTCATGAATGAAGTGTAGAGTTAACCGAGGCTTGGCAGTTTTGGACTGCAGCTTCTATTTATCACGTAACCGAACAGAATTTAGCTTCCATTGAAATGGAAAAAGTTTAAACAAAAATGCATATGCTGACTTTCACCGTGTATGCATAACAGTCTGCATTTAGAAAACACAAAAACTAAGTGCTAAGGTACAGTACGTCTAGCATAAACTAAAAGTTGTACACTTTCTTCTGCATGAGAGCTGGCAGACAGTTCAGGGGTTAACCGCACAATCCACTGAGACAGAAAAAATACTGTCAGCAACGGGAGTTGCTGCACTACCACAATAAAAACTAATATTTCTCCAGAGTTGTGTTTAGAATCCAATTATATGGAGGTTGGAGGCGGCCGACAGACGGCTGTGGTGCAGAGGACTGATACGTTTCAGAAGGTGCTGACGAGCCACGTGGGATCAGGATATTACGCGTGGGCAGACGCCACTATATCCCTAAGAGACGGCGGCCTTGATTTATTGAAATGCGCGGCAGCCGTAGTTAAAAGGGCCAAAGCTATGGGAGCCGTATCAAGGGACTCCTTGGGTATATGATGCGAGTCCAATCTCCTGGCCACAGTAGTGTATTGAAATGTGAATCAAGTTTCACTTTACTCCAATTTATTTCCTCTTGAGGCGTGATACCAAATAAAAGTAACAAACAAGGGACGCTACTGGGAACGGACAAGTTTGCATAACAATAGCTGTGGCATTTAGGCTGCATCTCAACAAAGATTCTCCTCTTTACTGCACCAATCACAGAAGTGATTTGGTCAGAAATGTTTTGAAGCACTTTTTGCAGCACTTTTCGTAGATGTACACAATCATTGCAGAACATTTTAAGAGAAATAATAAAATGAATGAAACTGATAAATACCAATACCATTTTCATTTTGAAAATCTACTTTGTATTTTTTCTAATAAATAATCATTTTGAAAATAGTAATCTTATTAGTATTATGATTAGTATTAAGTTAAATAATAGTAGTTTTAATATTTAGTTATTAATTTGATTACATTTAATAAAAAAGATTTATATTTATTGAAATGGATGTTTCAAACAAATAAATAAATACCCCATCCCATTTCATTTTGAAAATTTGACTTTGTATAGTAAATCATTTCTAATAAACAATTTGAAAAAATAATAAGAATTATTATTATATTATTTGTAGTAGTCGTAATTCTATAGTATTATTATTATTATTTTATTAGCTAATTAAAGTAATATCATTTAATATTGGTTGTTAATGATTACATTAATTTTAAAATATATAGTTTATATTTTTAGTGAAATGGATAAAGCAGATAAATAACGATCTCATTGTAATTGATAATCTACTTTTTTTTTACATTGCAGACATTTGTAATGCAATCAACATTAATTCTTAATGAATTAAATATTATTATTATTATGTGTATATATAATTTGAAGTATTAGTGTTACATATTTATTTATATGATAATTAAATCAGTTTTTTATTATATTTTAAAGAAATTACTGAAAACAGATAAATAGCCCACAACAATTTTCTTTTTTGAAAAGGTACGTTTGCTTACATCGGATAAATAATTATTACTAATTATAATAGTATTACTATTAATTATAAGATCATTCAATTAATAGAGTGTAAAATATTTTGTTATTTTGATTACATATGAAAATATTTTGAATATGTTTCAAATATTTTTTTAAAAATTGTTATCTCTGGATTTTATACTTTCTTTTCTTTTTTTCTTTCTTGTTCTCTCTGTTTATATGTTCTCCAAAGCACATTTTCTGCATGGAAGGTGCTGTAAAAATAAAATGTATTACTATTAATATTTTTTTTAAATGTCTTATCATGAGGACAGATTCCTCATATTCTGATATTAAGGTATCTGGTTAATGAAATCAGACTTGTACATGCCGTCTGAACTCAGTGTTCCTGTGCCATTGCTCTGTCTTCTGCCTCTATCATCCAGACATTACCACACGCACCTCTCTATCTCCCAAGACCATTTCCATCCCCTCTTCAAATTAAACAGGCACGGCATAATAAAAGACGCCACTTTAGATTTGAATCTATAATTGAAACAAACTGCATATTGCTTTCTAATTTTAGCGAGGACACAAAGAGGAGTGCTCAGGGAGATAGTTTGTCATAAGGTCCCATGCGACCTTGCCCTCCTCAGCCAGAAAGTGATTAAAGATAAGGCACAGGACCGTTCCCGTGTAAACAGGAAGATGAACGGTGGCTGTTTGAAAGCTTCACCGTAAGCTCGTGACGATTATAGTTTGCCGTGCAGCACAAAAAAGAGTCAAGAGTACAAAACAAAATGAAGTGCTCTGGAGTGAATCCTTGCTGCAGGCCATTCTAGTGCAAAGAGGTGGTGAGCAAAGATAGCTTAGAAAGTCAATAGCCAGGTGAGATGCAAAGAGAGAAATGAAGAGCGGGAAAGATGTACTTCAGTGAAGGAGGCATTTACACATTCATTCAGCCACAAGAATAAATCTTTAAAATATATTAAAATGTTAAAATAATGTCTGAATAATACCTTTAAATGTACTTGAACACAAAATATTGTGTTTAGGCAATGTATTTAAGATTATTGTAGTATGTTTACAAGAAAATACTATTTCAGATTTTCTACTTCAAAATTGAATGTATAATTCAGTGTTTAATTCAGTGTAGTTTTCACTCAAATTGCTAGGGAAATTGTACAAATAATTGCAAAGTATATCCTACATAAAAAAATTTCGGTATATAGTTGATGTTACATTTTATCTGTTCATATCAAAGTAATAGCATTTACATTTATTTTTTTATTTGATTATATCGGTTTCAAAAAAAATTGAAAGGAATGAAACCGATAAATACATCTTGAAAATGCACTTTGCTTACACCTGATAAATAAGTAACCCAAATAATAATAATAAGTACAATAATAATAAGAATAGAATTTATTTATTTATAGGAAATATTTTGATATTTTTATATAAGATTTATATAAGATTATTGTAGTATGATATAATAGTTATATAATAGTTGATGTTACATTTTATATATTTATGTCAAAGTAATAGTATTTACATATTTATTTATCTGATCATATCTTGATCATATCATATTCATATCAAAGAGCTTTCAAATGAATACATTGCTGAAATATTGTATTCTTTCCCTTGTTTTTTTCTCTGTGCTAAGCCTTCGATGTCCTTTCCTCATATAGATATGCCTCTGTTATCACTCAGGCCTTTTTCTTGGAGAAAACACGATGTGCGATAAGATGTCAAATGGTTGTCATCAGAGAGGAGGAACTCTCTGAATCATTTTGAACCTGATCTTCTCCCTTCTTATTGATTCAGTTTGTAATACAAGCTGTTCACTCCTTGTACTGCCAAAGTGGAGATAGACATGATAGCATCAAGACCAGAGAAACCCACAGGAGGGATGAAAGAGATGATTATCTGAGGACCAGAGTCAGCAAACTTTTGTTTTAATGTCTGCTTTTGTCTGCCTCCTTTTTTGAAGCGACATTGAATCATTTAGGGTTAAGGTGACTAAAGCGACTAACTAGATATTTTCTTTTATCTTAATTGCATAACAAGTGGAGCTTTTATCTTAATTACTGCTGATCACCTCTTGAAGATGTTTGAAATGCAGGCATGTCTGGAGCACTTTGAATCACACGATTGTGTGGCATTTCAGATCTATTTCAGATCGCCCCCTTAAAAAAAAAATCCAGTAATACAGTGATACTGTGAAATATTATTACAAATTAAAATAACGGTTTAATCAATTTAAAAATGTAATTTATTCCTGAAGTTACTGCAGTCTTCAATGTCACATGATCCTTCAGAAATATATGGTGATTTGCTGCTTAAGAAACATTTTTTATAGTTATACACTGTTAAATAATAAATAAATTCTTCCTGATCCCAAACTTGAAACGGTCGTGTATAGCAGTTGGTGATGACAGCTAATGGCTAAAACAATATAAATGATTTGGCTAAAGATTAGCCATGTATTGGTTTAAATCAACCATAATGATTTCTTCTCATTTATGTTCATATTTTATTTGAAACATAAATCGCACAAGTATTTCCCACGATTCAGCTTAACCTAAACTTCTAAAACCTCTTGACATGACACAGCTCTTCTTCAGATAATTTCATTTTTAAACCCATTCTGCTACATAAAATGCTTTGTTTCTCTAGACATGTTTGTTTGCAAACCTTTTTAGAGCAGGACATATTTTAGTCAAGCTACAATGACAGACGTTTACAGTATTTCCCGTGTAGGTGAAAAACTCCTCACCTCCTACGAGCAAATCAAGGGTGTGATTTGGAAAGAATATACGCTGCCACACAAGCTATTTCTGATTCACCGTTCTGCTCTACCCTACTGCTGTAAATTATTTAATTGGAAAGTTCATTTAATTAGACCTGTTTGGTTAGCTAAATCAGACTGTCTCATCCATTCAATTAGCCAACAAAGTGCTACATGTACGCTCTAAACATGAGAGCTGTGATCGCACTGTATATATATCAGTATTCAAATGTTGTTAAAACGAAACAATTAGGGCCCTATTTTAACGATCTAAGTGCATGGTCTAAAGCGCACGGCGCAGGTGCACTCAGGGCGGGTCCGAATCCACTTTTGCTAGTCTAATGACGGGAAAACGATCGGCACACCCGGACGCATGGTCTAAAAGGGTTGTCCCTATTCTCTTATTGAGTAATGTGTGTTTTTTAGGTGAAACGTGCAATAAACCAATCAGAGTCTCATCTCCCATCACCGTTAAAAGCCAGAACCCATAGTGGGTTCACTATTTACATGGCAGAATGTAATTTTTCATTTTTAAAAATGTTTGTGCGCTGCTGCGCGTCCCTGTGTGAGTAATAAGCAAAGTGTACGCGCGTTGTGCACCCGCCTATTGGCGCATATTACTAACGCACTCTTTAAATAACAAAGAAAAAATATTGCGCCAGACTTTAGACAAGGTTTGAGTTGGTCTATGGTGCAGTCTATTTTCAGTTCCTCAAAATAGCAATGCACCTGAACACACCTCGTTTTTAGACCAGCACGCACATGGGTGCACAAATGGGCGCAAATGTATTTGCTATTTAAACAATGCGGCACAGGACGGGAAAATGAGAACGGCGTCGGGCTGAAACTAGCAAAAACACTTGCGCCGCGCCTCGCGCCGCATTGCTATGGGTGTATGATAGGGCCCTTAGACTTTCTTTGCAATGTTTCACCAGAATTAGCTGTGTTCTTACTCATTCTGAAATTAGTTAGAAATTAATTAATTGTTTCCATTCATTATGACATCACTAGTTCTTTTCCTATTGATTATGACATCATTAATTATTTTCCCATTGATTGTGACATCGGAATGTCTTTCTCCGCTGATTATGGCGTCATAATTAGTTATTTTTCTGATTATGGCAAATTAATAACCTCTGTTCCCAGTGATTTTGACATCATCAATTCTGTTCCCACTGAACAGAATTAGATTTTTTCCACTGATTATGCCACCATAGTTAATTCTATTCCAAATGATTATGACATCAGAATGTCTTTTCTCACTGATTATGACATCAAAATTTGTTCTTTTCCCAAAAATTATTACATTATAATTAGTGTTTTTCCCTCTGACTGTGACATCATAAATAGCCATTTTTCCACTTAAGACATCAGAATGTCTTTTAACTTCAGAATACTTTTGTTTTCACTGATTATGACACCACAGTTAGTTCTGTTCCCAGTGATTTTGACATCATCAATTCTGTTCCCGCACTGATTATGACATGAGAATGTCTTTTTTTACTGATTGTGACATCAAAATTAATAATTTTTCCACTGCTTATGATGTCATAATTCTGTTCCCAGTAATTATGACATAAGAAATAGCTATTTTCCCACTGATTACGACATCAGAATTACTTTTTACTTCAGAATACTTTTGTTTTAACTGATTGTGACATCAGAGTTAGCTCGGTTCCCAGTGATTCCCGCTAAATCTCGGCATCAAACATGTTAACCATACCAACGTCTTCAATCAAAAAGAGGCATAAAAACATGACAGGAGAAACTTCCTAAATCTCAAAGATTATTCCAGCATCAGCACTTTCCTTGGTGCTATATAATCGATTAGGACTGAGGGGCTCCTGTGAAATAAATGATCTGGCTTCTGTTTGGAGTGTAAATCACACGCTTGCTCCTATATCTACAGGATTTACATGCACAGACTTTTGGCAGAGGATGCGCTGATCCCGTGCTATGTGAATTTTGACTTTGCTTTACTTGTGCAGATTTTGTAAATACAGCCTCCTCGATCCAAAAAAAAGGGGGGGGGGAAATCAGCTGAAATTTTTCATCATTGAGCTATTTGATAATAGTTTTTAACTGTTGAGCACTGAGTGAAGATAAAGAGAAACTGGGCTTCACATGACTTGATAATAGGCTTTCAGCGTTAATGTATTTAAGTCTGTTCTTGTGTTCACACTGCGCTTATTTCAGTGTTATTAATGAAATGTCCTGTATTGTTCACAAGCTGCTCTCTGACCTCAATTGAATCACCCTGCGAGACAAGCCAAATGAACGAAATGAATCAATAGAAATAAGTAATTTGGGGGGTATACGGGTCAGCAGCACTAAATTTGTGAAGCTTTTCATCAAGCACCGAGACTATTAAGCTTTTACACCTCAGAAATGTACAAGAAATGCTTCGTATTAAGTCACTAATTTATGCAAGACTGTCAGCACAGTAATTTAAGGTGAAGAAAAGTGCAATGAATTTGACGTGTGACCCCTTTTAGCTCTTAAAGAGTTTCTCCTCAAAGCTTGCTTGTGACATTTTGCTAAATATGAGAAAAACATGGGTGTTTAAATCCATTTTTATGGCATTTTTCATTGAATTCAAAACCAGCGGCTTAAATTTAAGTGGTCACATTTTTGCTGTATTTTGAGATGCAAATGGCAAGAGAAGCCAATTTTAGTGTCCTTCATGTCGTGGTGACTGTCGAATCCAGATTCTTCACGCAGGATGAATTTGCTAGACGAGGACACATAATGTGGATTATCAGCTCTTCGATAAGTATTCACCAAACGTCGGTCAATAGCACACCTATTATAGTAAATATGTAGATAGAGGCGGCTAAGCCAACATTTTTCCAACGGCACACTCTTGTTTCATTAATTTCAATTGAAAACTTACATGCACAAGAGCGATAGAGATGGTTAGCCTTTGTTGTCTGCAGCAGTGTGAGACAGCGAGAATTTAGACCAATCTTCCTCTTCAGCTTTTAAAATTATTTCCGCATTCGTTTATGCTTCGTTTGTCCTTTGATGCAGAGCATTTTTGATATTAGAAGGCTTTGACTAGACCCTGTGTAATCACATCTCCGAAAAGACCATAGCTTTCTCTTTTCATAAACATCCTTAGGGTTTCCGGAATAACCGAATTCAGCTGAATTGAAATGCTGGCCTCTTCTGCTCTGTCACTCCGTAGTTCCCTCCTGCTTTCTGTACCCAGCAGGACACTGGAACGGCTCACCCAGGCTGTCAGTTATCTTTGAGCAGAGCCATGGTAAATATCCTGCATTGATTAAGCAGATTTGCATAGGCAGAGCAGGCCTCGAGGCAAAGAGCTGAATGCTAACCAGCATCCACAATGTCACAGGCCCAAAATTACCATCTCACCTGCAGCTGCAAGGGTTTCTGCAAATAAGTTAGGCAAAGAAAGTACTCCGGACTGCTGGATTTGTGTAGGAAGTGGAAAAACTGGAAGTTGCAAAAGCATGCCACATTTGCCAGAACCATTCTTTTATACGCTTATATCCGTGACTCTTCAATTAAGGACTTGTCTGTCCTTTGACGTTGCATGCTAATTTAGCTTTACTTCCTGTATATATGTTTAGTTAAGGAATAAGTTTATACTTCAAATTAAGCAGGCACCACTTCCCCCAGAATTTTGTTTGAAGTTGTAGATTTTCATATAGTGTTTATTTGAATTAGTTCGTAATGAAACCATGGTTAGTTTTAGTGGGCAATAGCATCACTGTTATTGGGACCTGTTCTAATAAATTTGTCGGTTCTAAAAGGGAGGAAATTCCACTTTGCACAAGGTTATAGAATGACGGTGCCCAAATGATGTTAGTAAAAATTATTATATAAAAAATATTTCTGAATTTGATATTATTATATATGATATTTTAGATTCGGAAACTGCTAAGAACCATAAGTGAAATTGAAAATATGAAAAATATGAAAATAAAAATGTGTTTTATATTTTCTAGTTACTAGTCTTAGATTTGTGTGAATTGAACTTTGAGAATGCAGAAAGAGTTGAAAATGTACTCCATCCCATCAGTGTCTTCTATTAATTCAGTCTGATTTCAAAGCCATTACTGGGTGGAACAGCTATGTCACATCCCTTGTAAAGGGAATTGTAACACTTGAGCACGGCGTTTTTTAATTCTTGCAGACTAGCCAGAATTTGATGGAGTCCAGTCTTTGGTAACAGTCACGATGAGTTTATCTCAGAAGTGCTGTTGTCCACAACAATCAAAGGTTCAGGACTGCAGAGCTTTAAGCTCTCTTTCTATACCTGGTTGGAGAAAGGAAGGGGAAATCTCTATATACAGTGACAACTTTAAATGTAGCATTGTATATGTACTGTACAATAGTGTCCAAAATGCTGAGAAAACTAGTGAAAATGCCTCTGTTTTACATTTATTTATATTTTTACCTTTTTAACTTACATTAACAACAAATTGTTAAAATTTGATTTTACATCTTACTTTATATGCATTTTCAAATTTCAGTCATTTTCAGATTTGTTAACATTATGTTCATTTTTCCTGACTTTTATTTTGCACAAATATGCTCTTTTTGCTCATACCTGCAGTCAGTCCACTCTGATTTCTGTGAATTCACAGACTATTATTGAAGCTCAAGGGTGAAAATACAAGCCTGTCCATAATGACCTTTACCTGTCAAGGTAGAATAATCAGATTTCACTCTTTGCCTCAGCAGGCCAGCAGACAGCTCACTAAAACTTAATACACAGCAGAGCTGCTCATTTCACCAGGCCAGATGAATAACAGGTCCAAAGGGCCCTGTCATCTAACGCTATGTAGTTCTCATCCTGTACAGCTATGTAGTCAGCTATTATTCAATATGAAGTGTAAGCAAGCCATAGACTTTAGTTAGAGCAGACACCATATTTAATCTGATGTGAACAGAAGTGAGGCTGTGAGAGA
>JADLZN010011303.1:0-13995 GCA_018155175.1 Sinocyclocheilus anophthalmus
TTTTTGTGAATTAAAATAAATTAATTCATGCATTTTCAATATATTAAAAAAAAAAAGATTTTACAGTAAAATTACATTGCCTTATATATCACTGCCAATTATTGTTTAAGCTATAAGTTTTAGGAAACATTAAATCAGACAATGTGTTATTATGATTATGGTTTAATCAATAAAAACGGCAGTTAAGTCATAATAACATTCAATAATTACTGTAAAATAATGTTAACATTGCTTTACAGTAAAATTACAAATATCGCCTTTTAATATACACTGCTGTTTGGAATAATTTGGATTGTTTTTTCTTATTCAAGGCTGCATTTTGATTTACTTGCTGAATAAACACATTCATTTTATTTAATAGTTGATGAATTTACTTGTTTTTTAATCTTACTTACCCCAAACTTTTGAATAGTAGTGTATGATTGTTTGATCTTAAACTCATTTTTACAAGAAAATAAATAAGTCAGACTAAGTGTTATAATGATTATGGTTAAATCAATAATAACTTTGTGGGTGACTCATAATAACTTTCACAATAACGTTCATGCTTATAAAGTCATTAAGAAACATTATGTAATATAATACATAACAGATCATTAGTTCATGTACATTCAAACACAGATACTGTAAATTAAAGCTGCGTGTAATTTCTTATCTAAATGTACATTAGCTAATGAGCTCTTAAGAATTATATAATGTAATGATGTTTGTCAATGACTTATTAATGAAAATGATTCTAAACGGTCAGCATTAAGCTGATGTATCATCACAGTATTGGGAGATTAATGAATATGGTTTATATGAAGGCGTCACATTACAGTCCATACAAATGGCATTGAGTGTTTTGTGTCAGAAAGCATTAACTGCATTTATGCTCAAGATTTATTTCAGGCACTGGACTTCTTTAGGCTGGTCCAGTGTGTTTATAAAAGCAAAATCAATTACTGCGTTCCCTGCTGAAAATAGCTCTGTAATATGACACCTGTTCTGTCCATCGCCGGCCGTCTTTAAAGATTCATCTCTCTGCTTGTTTACCTTGGTGTTGTGCTTCTTAAGAGAGATTTGGACGAGTCCCCGTGTCTCCTCTTAGCAAACTGCCTCGATCCTTTAATAATATTATTCTGAGGTCCGATTTCAAAAACTTTAAATGCCACTGTAAGTGTGGACGGACAGGAAGAGGGCAGAGCTGTGCCTCGCTATGTCATTTCCTGCATTTGCATACAAAACACATTGTTTTCCTAGAGCAAGAATTATAGACATTAGTTACTCCATTACACATTTGCACAATACAATGACAGAAACATTTAGAAACAAGCATGTCAAATAAAGGACAAGACAGGCACGGCTGTGGATAATAAGACGAGTGAGACAAACACATCACCTCTACAACGACATTACAAGTTTGAACTGATATAAATGACCTCCATCAGTGTCACCTCAGAATAAAAGCACAGATGTTGCTTTAGTTGCAGTTTAAAGTGACAGATTGGACATTGTTAACCAACAATGAAGATAAACTACAGGCAGCATTATTTATTCATGCATCAGCAATAAAACCTTATTAAAAGCGCATTTCATCAGAACAGCACCTGTCAAATGCCATGATATCCAAATAATATCAGGTCACTTTCCAATAAAAGTGCTGCTGTACGATGAAATGCCAAGACAACCTGTAAACTTCTGAACAGCCGCTGGGCAAAAACACTGCCAGTTACACTATGTCGACTTAAAAGTCATTACATAATGGATTGTAAAGTTTGATATTGGGATTTAATAAGAGTTACTGCGTTTAATGAACACTAGATTGTGCCGCTCTTAAAAGTTAATACAATGCCAACTGTTAATGCTTAAAGTTCAGTTAGAAGGTCCCTAGCAACCACCTAGAAGCATCCTAGCAACCATCCAAACACCCTAGAAACAACCCAGAACACCATAACAACCACCTAGAAGTACCATAGCAAATAGAGCCCGACCGATATCGATATATCGGCCGATATTCTTTATGTGTAGGCTATATTATAGTACAGTATAGTCAAAAGTTTGGACACACTTCCCATTCATGTGTCCAAACTTTTGACTGGTACTGTATATAGAATACAGTATATAGCCTACATAAACAGAATATATATACATAAACACATTTTTTGCAATGATAACAAATAAATGTGGTGATCAAACACTTATAATAATGTGACAAACATAGGCCTATGTAGTGGAGCCAGGGTATTTAACAATTTAAAAATAAGCTTTATTATTCAAAATGAGTCTGACATCAGTGCTCTTAACAGTAAACTTAACTTCACTTATTATAAATAACTTAACACCAATAGAACAAAATATATATAACTTGAATTAAGAAATTAAACAAGGTAACTGTGTTGGGCAAGCAAGCTATACTGCCAAACCAACAGGGGCAGGTTTATGCAGGAAGCACAGCTTTTCCAAATGTAAACATCCAAAAGGAATTCAAATAATAATAATAACAATGAATAATTTTTTTTTCACAAAATCTGTGTAGTGTATTTTCTGGTAATCAAATGAACCAGGCAGTAACATTCGTATTTAAATAACGTATTTTTGCAGTTTAAGTCTTCCCGACACAGACTCTATATATGTACTGACCTGGTTTTTTAATTTAGTTCATCAAAATAAGTCCTTGCCATGAAATTCCTCCACGTTATACACTTAAATTCCTTGTTCTTATGACTCATTCCGCGATTCTTTCCCTTGCTTCTGTGCCATCACGGAAATCATATGGCCCTACAATTAGCAACGATATTGAAAACGTCTCATTGTGGAGAGTATCATCAGGAGATCATTGTAACGCGCCAAAGCAACCGTTTTGAAAATCATTTGCGACCACGTTGTTGTCAGCGCGTCTTAAATGAACAAGGCATCAGTTTACTGCATCCAGTGTAGACAACATCACTGATTATGATGGGTTCTATTCTACACCGGCCGCGCGATGTAATGTGACCGATGTGATAAGCATGAGTTCTGGGCCACAGCGCGGCCGGTATAAACACCAGCATTGACTGAGTGGCCGCGTTCAGCTCTGGTGGCCGTAACACAGGCTTTAATGCACCGCAGATGCGTGTGGTGATGCGCAGATCAGCTCTAGTCTTTAACATCACTGAATCTGCTGTTAAAAATGAACCATCCATTCATCATATCATCATGCAAAACTAAGAATTAGAATCATTGCAATGTGACGAAGTGTGGGTGGGTGGGTGGCAGGCGGATAATTTGAAACAGCGGACTCGGGTGAAGTTTGAGCTCAACCGCGCATCTCTACACTACACTGACCTAGGTCGCCAGTAGCAAACAATGGAGCAAAAACAAAGTAATTACACCATTTCAAGCATTTTACCTGTGTTATATGTTCTGTAAAAAATCATATCGGCGGCATATTCGCCGATATGATATATCTGCGACAGGCTCATATCGGCCGATAATACCGGCAAAACGATATATCGGTCGGGCTCTAATAGCAAACACCTAAAACACCCTAGAAACCACCTAGAAGTACCGTAGCAAACACCTGGAAAACCCTAGCGACCACCTAGATGCAACCTAGAAACAATCTTAAAGTACTCTAGAAACCACCCAAAACACCTAGCAACCACAGAGAAAACCCTAGGAACCACCTAGAAGCACCTTAGCAACCACCCAGAAAGCCCTTAGAACCACCTAGATATACCCTAGAAACCACCTAGAAAACCCTAGTGACTCCCTAGATGCAACCTAGAAACAATCTAGAAGTACCCTACAAACCACCCAAAACACCTAGCAGCCACCCAGAATACCATAGAAACCATTCAGAACACTCTAGCAACAACCTGGAAGCAGCCTAGCAACCACCTATAAGTACTCTAGCAACCACCCAAAACACCCTGGCAACCAACCAGAAAACTTTAGAAACCACCTTGAAGTACCCTAGCAGCAACCATCCAGAACACCCTAACAACCACCTAATAACCATCCATAACACCCTAACAACCACCTAGAACACACTAGCAACCACCTACAATGCCACAGCAACTGCCCAGAACACACTATCAACCACCTACAAGTACCCTAGTAGCAACCATCCAGAACAACCTAGTAATGCTTTAAGCATGTTTAGCACAGGTAAACCCCAAATATGCCGTGAGTATACAAGCACAACAGTGTGACAGGAAACACAGACGAGTGAAAGATGATTCTCTGAACTCCAGCTGTGCTCTGCTTTTCCCATCAGGTCAGCGCGGGACAGCAGACACAGGCTTTCTGAAAGCTCTTCTAGTGATTTAGCAGAAACATTCAGCATCTGTATGTTTTTCTGTGTCACACACCCCCAATCTCTATCATTCTACTGAAAGGAGCGGCTGACGGAGAAATGAAAGGCTGGATATAGGAAAAGTGCATTACAGAGATACGGCGAGTGACGGACAGGAGTGTATAGTGTGTGCTCATGTAGGAAAGATTACATACACTCTGACCTACACTTTCACAGACTGCATGCAACGGTTTGAATGGGATTTTCTTTCTTGTGTTGATGCATTTCCTTGTCCTTTTTAAATAGCCTTAAAGTCAATGAAAATCTATTGACTTTTGTACCACAAATTACTTTAAAAGGCCAGTTCACCCAAAGGCTATATATAGTCAGAATTGCAAGAAGTAAAATCGAAATTGCGAGTTATAAAGTCTGAATTGCATGATATAGTGACAACCGGATGCTATAAAGTCAATTGCACGATATAAACTCGCAATTGCAAGAAAAATGACAGCATTGAGAGAAAAAATCTAGAATTGGGAGTTTATATCTCACAATTACGACTTTTTCTGCAATTGTGAGTTTAGATCACGCAATTTTGATCAAAAAGTCTGAGTTGCAAGATGTAAAATCGCAGTTGCGAATTATTAAGTCAGAATTGTGAGATAGTCGCAATTGCATGTTATAAAGTCAGAATTGCAAGATTTAAATTGTGACTTTATATCACGCAAAAAAAAAGTCAGAATTCTGAGATCTAAACTTGCAAGTTTAGTTTAAATCTGGCAACTTTTTCTCACAATTCTGAAATCATAACCACAATTGCAAGTTTATATCTTGCAGTTCTGACTTTAAAAATCACAATTGCGAGTTTGTCATGCAATTCTGAGAAAAAGTCAGAATTGCAAGATGTAAACTCGCAATTGTGAGAAAATGTCAGAACTGTGAGATAAAAAGTTGCAGTTACTTTTTTATCTCCGCAGGAAACGGTCTTCCATATTTATGAGTTGCTTTGAGCACAACAGAAGATATTTTGAAGAATGATGGTAACCAAACAGTTGACGGTAACCACTGAATTCCATAGTACTGAAAAAAATGCTATGGAAGTCAATGGCAACCAACAACTGTTTGATTACCAACATTCTTCAAAATATCTTCTTTTGTGTTCAGCAGGAGGAGGAAACTCATACAGGTTTGGAAAGAGGGCAGGGTGGATAATAACACAGACATTTTGGTGAACTATCCCTTTAATGCACATCGCAATAGCAATTCCTGAAATCACAGGTGGGAGGTTTCATGAGAGGAACTTCCTTATTTTAGAAAGCATCTGATTGGGGGGAAAAAATAAAATGAGCTCATGCAAACAAAATGAGTCAATGTTTTTGGTCTCTGAAGAGAAAACGTTTTAAATATGTATATTTAGCAGTACACTGGCATATGCATGACATGAACTAAAAGCCACAAAACTCGAATTTTGATTGCATGTCATTTTTAATAAAGTGCTATGAATACAAAATCTGAAGTCACATTTCTTTAGGTACAATTTTGAAATAACGCACCGAATCAAAGCAGCAAACTCAATGTTATTTGCTGAAAATCCCTCTAGGTTTGTTTTCACCCAAATGAATCACAGAACTGTTTAAAGCAACTTGGTAAACAAGAATATTCAAGCATATTGTGAAGATTTCAAGACCTTGGGAAACACTGTCGTGCATGAGCGTGTGTGTGTGTATGCGACACACCGCTCGACAGAGCGACGAGGCCGCAAGCTATAATGAGAGCTCCTAATTAATGTTATGCGGCGTATCTCACAGCCACAGTGGCTCTATCTTCAGACAGCAGCTCGACTCTCTCACTCGCTGATGATGAAGAAGAGGAGGAGGGGGCGTGAAACAGACACTCTCCTAACACAAAAGATGCAACAAGTCTTTCTAAGACCCAACAGCTGCTTCACCTTTACTCTCAGCCCCACTAATGGCTCTCAATTGAACCCTCCCGCTCTGATGAAGATGTATTGAGTTCTTCCATCCAGCCTAATTCCCAGGAGGAAGGTGCAGGTCAGATGGATCACATTCTGCTGTAAGCCGTGCGTGAGGGACAGTTGGAGGTCAGGAGGACACATCCCTGATCCGGCTGTTTGTCGTTACACCTCAGTTGGGGAACCCTGGAGAAAGTGGGCTCTACATACATGCAACCCTCAAAAATATTCTTCAGTGGTTCTACTGTACCTTGTGTGCAGAATGACCATGTCTGCCTGTGTTCTTAAAGTCTAAAATATTGGTTTCTGGATTCTATAAAGTCTAAAATATTGGTTTCTGGATTCTATAAAGTCTAAAATATTGATTTCTTGGTTCGGTAAAGTCCAAACATTGTTCTGTACTATCTAAAATACAGGTTTCTGGGTTCTGTACAGTCTAAACATTTTCTGTAAAGTCTAAAATATTGGTTTCTGGGTTATGTAAAATCTAAAAATTGTGCTATAAAGTCTAAAATATTGGTTCTAGGTTCTGTAAAGTCTAAAATATCAATATATTGGTTCTGTAAAGTCCAAACATTGTTCTTTAATATCTAAAATATGGGTTTCTGGCTTCTGTAAAGTCTAAAATATTGGTTTCTGGGTTCTGTAAACTCTTAAATATTGATTTCTTGGTTCTGTAAAGTCTAAAAATGGTTCTGTAAAGTCTAAAATTTGTGTTTCTGTTTGGTAAAGTCTAAAAATTGTTCTGTAAAGTCTAAAATATGGGTTTCTGGGTTCTGTACAGTCTAAAAAATTTTCTGTAAAGTCTAAAATATTGGTTTCTGGGTTCTGTAAAGTCTAAAATATTGATTTCTTGGTTCGGTAAAGTCCAAACATTGTTCTGTACTATCTAAAATACGGGTTTCTGGGTTCTGTAAAGTCTAGCATTGTTCTGTAATATCTAAATGTGTTTTCTGGTTTCCTGTAAATTCTAAAAACTATTCTGTACTAAGGTTTAAAATATTGGTCTTCTGTGTTCGTAAAGTCTAGCATTGGTTCTGTAATATCTAAAATATCGGTTTTCTGGACTCTCTATAAGTCTAAAAATAGTGATTTCTTGGGGGTTTTTGGTAAAGTCTAAAAATTGTTCTGTAAAGTCTAAAATATGGGTTTCTGGGTTCTGTACAGTCTAAAAAATTTTCTGTAAAGTCTAAAATATTGGTTCTAGGTTCTGTAAAGTCTAAAATATCAATTTCTTGGTTCTGTAAAGTCCAAACATTGTTCTGTAATATCTAAAATATGGGTTTCTGGCTTCTGTAAAGTCTAAAATTTGTTCTGTTCTGTAAAGTCTAAAATATTGGTTTCTGGGTTCTGTAAAGTCTAAAACTATTCTGTAAAGTTTAAAATATTGGTTTCTGGGTTCTGTAAAGTCTAAAACTATTCTGTAAAGTTTAAAATATTGGTTTCTGGGTTCTGTAAAGTCTAAAATATAGAGTTCTTGGTTCTGTAAAGTCCAAACATTGTTCTTTAATATCTAAAATATGGGTTTCTGGCTTCTGTAAAGTCTAAAATATTGCTTTCTGGGTTCTGTAAAGTCTAAAATATTGATTTCTTGGTTCTGTAAAGTCTAAAAAATAGTTTTAGAAAGTCTAAAATATCATTTTCTGGGTCCTGTAAACTGAAAATTGTTCTGCAAAGGCTAAAATACTGGTTTCTCGGTTCTGCTAAATGAAAAAAATAATGTTCTCTAAAGACTGATAATTGTTCTGTAAAGTCTAAAATATTGAATTCTGGGTTCTGTAAAGTATACAATTGTTCTGTGCAGTCTAAAATATTTGTTTCAGGGTTCTGTAAAGTCTAAAATATTGATTTCTCGGTCCTGCAAAGCTCTGTACTCCTCCTCTAGCAACACCAGAACATTTTGGATGCTGTTAGATCCGAAATGACTGAATTGGTCTCATGAGACCAGAGTATGGATTCCCAGAAGTCTATATTTTGTAAATATGGGCCTTGGAAAAAGCTAAATGAGTTTATTGTGCTTTGGCTACAGTCGGTAGTTCTGGTGTGGATAAACAACAATGCATGTCACTTCTGATTGCTGCATCTTACTCTGTGAGATAAAATGTCACTCTTTTCATCTTTTGTCGGCTCTGAGACGCTTGCATGTTATTTCTCCGGCTCTTTTTCTAGTAAAAACTCACTCATCACTAAATGAAAGTTTAAAGAGAAAGACCTGATTATTTCAGGGGCCTTTTCACAAGTCCATTGTTTTTGAATTTCTATGTTACTTTGGCTATATTTTCACACTTAAAACAATAATTTGGTATTCCTCTTGTACCATTGTCCTCTTTTATGCTAAGAAATAAATCCCTGAAATCTGTTTTCTTTTTTTTTTCTTTTTTTTTTTTTAGGTTTCTCTCTCAGTGTTTTCGTTGTTGTCAGCATTAATGTCTTGAGTATGAATCAGTCGTCCAATATAACACTTAATTATCAATAAATGCTTACCTTTACAGATTTTGTTTCACATACTCTTCCCTTTTTTGATCAATACTTGCCCTTAACCTTACCCCATTTTTTCTTTTTTAGTTTTAATTCTTAGTAACTTTTAGGAGGGGGTACTCTTTTTGCAACACACAACTGGTTTATCCATTCTGCAAGAAAATGTTATGTTTCTCTGAATAGCTTTGTAACATTCTTTCCTTTGGTAACGTGGATCAGCCGACTTGCGGAATCTTATATCTTAAAAAACCATAACATTGTCTTCTAAGCGAGTAATTGCTGAATTTGTTTAGTTTCATAGGTGGTGTACTCATTTATGCCGTGCACTGTAAATAATAATAGTAAAAAATTGCAACATCCCACCTACATTAAGTTCCAAATGTAAAATGGAAAGGATCAAATTGCCTCATGAGTCTCATGTTTCCCCTCAGACAGTGCACTGTCCCCCAGTGTCTTTGCTGTGGCCTGTGGTGGTTTAAGATTTAAGGTTTGTGTATATGTGTGGCTGTGGGTCTTTATCTGTGTCTTCAACCGTTGTCATCCATGTAAGTGTGGGCAGCTCTGTGTCCAGGAAGCTGTGGTTTAAATCAAAGCTGCCTGTCTAGGGTCTTCCACTTGTTCTCAGTCCATGTGTTGCCACCTCAGGACATGTGCCATTCTGTCTAGAAGTCACTGTCAGATCATTTGCATAAAACAATGGAATCTGACCTGTGAGGCATTGAGAAAAGCAGTAGGGATTTTTTTTTTTGTGCAGTTTTTGCTTTTTTTTTTGCTTGATCATTGACCTCCTACTCTTCTACACAGCATTAGCATTCAGTCACTGGAAAATGTTCATAACTACATGAGGAAGTCCGTTACAGATGCTTTTTTCATGGTGCCACAGTTTCATCTTTGTGCCTTATTGGTATCTACAAGTACAGCATTTTTAATCATCTTCTTAATTTTCTTTCAGTCCCAGAGACGCGTTTCAGCAAAGCATGTGTCTGTTGACAAGCTTAGGAACATTCTTGAAGCATCAGCACCTGCGCAGGGTGGAGGGTTGTCATTTAAGGGCTGGCGGGGGCGGGGAAGGATATGTCTGAATTTCCTGTTGTGGTGATTCGATCCGAATGCAAGACTTTGCCAGTTGCAAAGCACTAAAGCTCCAACCACACCACCAACTTTTACATGTTGTCTTATTAACACTATATACCTCTACATACCAATTTTTTTGATTAAATAAAGCCATCAAAAACTACAAATTTCTGTGTTGAGGATACAAAAAAGTGGGAAACTGAGAAAAAGTGGGAGAGATGCTTTCAGACATCCCACATCAGCAGAAACACATGCTCACAACAGTTTGCCCCATTTTGTTAAAGTTATCAGTCACTTCAATCTCTCTCGCCCGCTCTGTTTTTCTCTCTTTCTCTCTCAAACATCATTTTCCGCAGCTTCTGATCTAGAGAGACTCTTCAACCCTTGTCGCCTCCATCATGTCCGACCCTGCCGCGGACCTCCCGTTCTTCTATGGCAGCATCAGTCGCTTGGAGGCCGAGGAGCACCTGAAGCTGGCCGGCATGGGAGATGGCCACTTCCTCCTGCGGCAGTGCCTCCGCAGCTTGGGCGGCTACGTCCTGTCTTTGGTTTGGAACCTGGAGTTCTACCATTACTCCATTGAAAAACAGCTTAACGGCACATACTGCATCGCAGGTGGGAAGCCTCACTGCGGACCTGCTGAGCTCTGTGAGTTCTACAGCAAAGACCCCGATGGGCTCACGTGCACCTTGAGAAAACCCTGCCTGCGAACGGCTGACACATCAATCAAGGCAGGCGTCTTTGACAGCCTGAGGGACAATATGCTCAGGGAATATGTGCGTCAGACTTGGAACCTGGAGGTAAGAGGTTCAAAATGGGTTTGATTCTGATTGCCTTGTTGACACGCAGGTTTTGGATTATAGGTGTAACTGTGGTGCTATGAAATATTGTATTGTTTTTTTGATCTCCACGATTTACGGGTTTCCATATCACTTTTTTCCCAACCTGACATTGGTAAATGATGACAGAATTTCCTTTTTTTAGGTGGGCTAGCCCTTTGTAGTCATTAGTTTAAATGGAAGATTTAATTCTTGCACTTTAAAAATGAAAAGTGTAACAGACATTCTTACTTTTACAGGTCATTCTTTAGAATACATGCTTTTCATTTTTTTTAGTTAACCATATATTTAACCGTAAAATTCTTGCGTACACATTAAAGTATTTTTCCTGCAAATGACACCATTATGGCCTATTCCTCTTATTTAAATGTATTTACGCCATATTTTATGCACTTTATTATTTTCTTTTTAAAAAAATATTACATTTTATTGTCAGTCTCCAACGGTAAGGACATGTTTGACCATTTTTCATGAGAGATCACAAAAATAGGATATTATGTTCCTTTTTGTTTAGGGGGAGGCCATGGAACAAGCCGTCATTAGCCAGGCCCCACAGCTAGAGAAACTGATTGCCACCACAGCGCATGAGAAAATGCCCTGGTTCCATGGCAAGATCCCTCGCCAGGAGGGTGAGAGACGACTGTATTCAGGATCTCAGCCGGATGGAAAGTTCCTGTGAGTGAAGAGCTTGAGGAGTCATCAGTCTAAAGTTTTCCCGCAGCGTTATGGTGGAAATGTCATGATGACACATGGGCTGCTTTTAGAGGCAAACCTGATGAACAATATTGTTTGTAGCAGAGATAAAGTTAGGTCTTGGGTGATGTAATGAGTAAAATCAATGCAAAGCGGATGATTACAAAAATGATGTCGGCTATAGATGCTGTATTTGCTCGTCTACATTCCCTCAAATAGCTCTGTCTGCATCATGAAAATATGAAATTCAAAAATACACACAGCAGGATTGGTCAAGATGACATAAACATGTTACTCCAATAACTAAAGAGAAATAGGAAAGCACAGAAAACAAATATCTGACCTGTGATCTTGTGATTTGTTTTGTTTTCCAGAGTCCGAGAGAGAGAAGAATTTGGCACGTATGCGCTGTCACTGACATACGGAAAAACAGTATACCATTATCAGATTTTACACGACAAATCAGGGAAATGCGCAATGCCAGAGGGAACTAAATTTGACACGGTGTGGCAGGTATGCTTACCCATCAATGAACCTGTCATCTCATATTCTGCTTTATGAAAGAGTAAAAAAGATTGAAGGGTAAAATTACCCTTCACACAATGTTACTAGAATGTAATAGCTTTTGCTAAATTAGATTTAAACTCATTATATTTAGCTCCATAACAAGTATGACAAGAAAAGAGTATGCCTATGACATAGATATTTAAGATTTATGTTTTGTGAAGGTTATATAATATAATTATTTTTATTTGTACATGCTGTGGTGTTTGGCACCACAAAAAGTAAATTAAAATATAATTTAAATCATTTAAAGTATTGCACAATAAATACATGTGCATATTCAATTGTTTTAAAATATTGAAAATGTGTTTTAGTATAACAGCTTGCAAAGCAAACAAAAACATCCAATAGATAATACAATAGTAATTTATGACCATATCAAAATGTATCTGCATATATAAAGACTTTGACCTTTTTATTTTTGTAGTTGTCTTTGATGTTTTTTGTAATAATTATATTCTTCTGGAGGGCAGCTGGTTGAATATTTAAAGATGAAGCCTGATGGTCTTGTGACTGTACTGAGAGAACCGTGTATCAACCAAAGTAATGCAGTTTCAGGTATAAACTTTAATGTTAAAAACATTTTATGTAAAACATATATCTCTTCCCCAAAACAGCAAATATATGTATATGCCTATGAACAATCAGTCTTGGGGCTTTATATGGTACGATTTCAGATTGTCTAAGATATTTTTCTTCTCTTTTCTTTTCTTAACTTTTAGCTCTTACAAACGTTCCGGTAAGTCTGGCTGACAGAGCACATCTATTTTTGAAGACATTTAATAATTTTGTGCATGTGGTTAATCGTAGGGCTTTCTGTTTGTGTGTTTCAGAGGAGGCAGAGAGGTAATGGATACACACCGCCCCCTATGGGTAAGTTTGTATCGGTACAACATTAGAAAGTTGAAACCGTCTAACAGCAGTGATAAAATCAACAAATATGCCTAGAAATTTATGTCTACTTGAAATATGTTTAAAACAAAAACAGTCCAAGTCTCAGAGTCTCTGTGCTGTCTTAGTGATAAATGCATCAAGTTTTGGCTATTACTACTAAACTCTCTGGAATCAGACCACATAGATTTGCACAAACTATGAACAACAAAAAAGAACAACAAAAATAAATGGCTTGGATTTACCATACAGCTGTACAGTTTGTAGCCCTGAAGAAGAGAATTTGCATTAACCACGTGTTTCTACTGGCATTTCTATGGGTTTTCAGAATGCTGGTTTTCAATTCATGAGTAAAATAAGGTCTGTGGTTAGCATTAGCTACATGAAGAGAATTTTCAACAATCATACCTCAAATGTGAATTTTTAACCACTGTGTGCTTAAAAAAATATATGTTGCTAACACGTTGCTACATAAGCACTACAGCTACCACAAGAAAATGTATGTTTACTTGTTAGCAATAAAAAAACTGAATGTTTTCGTAAACATTTGCCCACATGACTTTTTCAGTAACTGTTCCCTCCTGGTGGAATGACCTTCCCAACTCAATCTGAGCAGCTGAGTCCTTGGCTATCTTCAAGAAACGACTAAAAACACAAAAACATCTGTTCCATCTTTATTTGACCCTCTAACTATAACACTTTCTATTCTACTCATCCGTAATTTATCTTTTGTTTTTAAACAGTGCTTTCTATTTTTGCTGTTATATTCTACGGTTTTCTTTGTGGTATGTGTGTGTGTGTGTATATACGTGTATATATATATATATATATATTTACACCTGCTAGGTACCTGCGTTAGACGCTAAAACCGAGAAAGATAAGCTGTCATTCAGGCACTTATAAATTGGGCTACTTTGTAAGTTTTGACTGCTAGTTTGTCCTCATTTGTAAAGTCACGCTGATTGGATAGATTTAAAAGCGTCTGCTAAAGATGACATCTAAAATAATGTAAATGAGTGAACACGCTTATAAATCACACAGTATTACGTTTTTTGAAAATCTAAATGCAGAAAGTTTCCTGTAAGGGGGTAGGTTTAGGGGTGGGGTTGGTGTAGGGCAATAGATTATACAGTCTGTACAGTAGAAAAACCATTACGCTTATGGAGAGTCCCCACAAGGTGCCAAAGACGAAGTGTGTGTGTGTGTGTGTGTGGGTGTGGGGAGGG
>JADLZN010011303.1:15154-182516 GCA_018155175.1 Sinocyclocheilus anophthalmus
GTTTTGAGCCAGGACAGAATGAAAACATGTGAAGAACAGTTTTAAAATATTTGCTTTAAGTAACTTTAATATTATGTCCATCATACTATAGACTTAGCAATACAAGTCACCTTTTTTAACTTATTGGCCTGCTATTATCAGTGCTCATACTATTTGCGTTCAGTGCCTATTTACTAATTAAATATGCCAAGAAATGCTTTTCTTCCTGCAAGTGTTTCAGTTATTGACATCAGATGGATACGTTTTCTCTATCATCCATTAACACTTTCAATACGAGAGGAAATACTTACTTAAACGTCTTGTTTTTTGTTTAATAATTTGATTGTAAGTTTCCTGCAATTTTCAGTACTCCTTTTAACAATATGTGTTCTCAAATATTTGTATGAAAATTAATTTTGTGACACGTCTGAAGGTTTTTTAAACCTTGCAATAAACTGTAAATGCAATAAAAAAAAATCATGTTAAACAGATGCACTGGAGCTGACTTTCATATGCATAACCTTTCCACTTGAACATAAAAAGATGAACATAATTATATATTTGTAATGCATCGGAGATATTTATTGCATATTTATATTTTAAAAAAGCAGCCTTTTAAAATCACTTAAACGAAATTATTTGTAAAAAAATGTTGGGGGGGGGGATAAGTGTAAGTTTATGGAATCTGTCATCAAGCTAAATTTTATAGGCTTGCCAGCTGAATTATAACATAAATAGCACAAATGTAAAATGTAATAAAAAATAAAATCATTGTTTTGGCTGATAAATATTATAATTAATAATAAACTCGACATTTAAAACAATTGACATCTCGTCCCAGTCTTACATTTATAAAAATAAATCTATTCTGAGAACAGTTTAACCTTTCAATTAAAATCTACCTTACAGACATAGTTTACTCTTGAATGTGTATTAGTGTGGCTTTAGCTGTGGACTCCTCTATTTGTTTATTAAATGTTTTGATGTTAGTGTGTAACCATAGTGTATCCAATGCACTTCCTTCATGTTCAGTGCAGACTGGAGAGAGGCTCCACTGATGTTTCAATAGAGGAAGTGTACTTTGCTCAGCAGGGAGGGGCTTGTGGTTTCCTTAGAAAGTGTGGACTTAATAATTGTTACAGTACGAAGGCCACGTTCCTTTTAAATCTATAACAATTGTAAATACAATGTAATTACAATAACCAAGCACGTTCTTGAATAACGAACAAAATAGAGGGCGGTGTAAAAAGGCGGTTCACATCAAAGCGGAACAAGAAAGGCGCTCGCTCGGTAAGTTTGCTTCAACTTCACTGTACGCTACAAAAACATTTGCTTAACAGCATCGTAATTTGGTACGTTCTGGGTATTCAATTGTCGATTTTACAAAGGTTCGTTTGTTATCGCACCTGTGTGTTTTCATGAAAGTTAAATTCGTGTCCTGGTCACGCCATTAAAAAGACATCGTCATACGGAATTAACATGTTTCGCTTTTGATGTTTGCTACTGGCATCCATTCATTTACAAACATGTGCATATTTACATGTTTACAATATATCAATATTTAAATTTAAAAGGTAATGTATGTACATGTATATGTATATTTAACGTAAAAATATGTATTCAAATAATTTTTAAAGTTTTAATTTTAAATGCATAGGCCTACTTTTGAAAAATATGTGTTCTAAGTTATTAATAATCATACTGTAACTATTATACAAGTTAGTGAAATCCCCCTGCCCTGGCCAGTAAATGCCACCCATGGTGCCCAACAGGAAATTACTCATTAATTCCCCTAATATTCTAAATATAATACCTCTGTATACAACCTGTTCAGTGGCCGACTTTTCTTTAACATACAGATATGATATTTTGTTTGTTCAGTTGGTTAAACTGAGAAAATCTTTAAAAACAAATACTCAAAATGCTGTTTCTTGCTACATGTGCCATTCTATCACTTAATGTTGAAGCGCAGCAGATTGGAATTAATCCTTGAGTCTGAGAAAATGCATGTGTAGGAATGAAATTTTGGTCGAAAGATATGAAGTTATTTCAGTGTCACAGCCAGAAGAAATCAGAACATCTCAAGCACTCTTTTAATGTTTTGTCTACCAGGGTTCCCATCTGTAAACCTGGAAATATTAGAGAAAGTCCTGGAGAAGTCATGGAAATTAATAAAATCTTCTTATGTTAATATATTTTTAGTCTGGCTCAGCACTAAATAATATAAACATAAAACATTTGCTAGAAACTGCTCTTAATGTGTGTGCTATCGTATAAAATGATGTTCTCGTCTTATGTAATCAAACCCTTATTCAAAAGAACTTGGAACCCTGGAGGAGACAAAGTTTGACCTAGTTTTATTTTCTTTCCCTTTTTCTCATTCAGCATCCGTCCTTCATCAGTCGGTGATACTGAAAAGCCTCCACACAATATTGTCCTTGTTTATCTGTCCTTTAATTTTTCATTTCAGGCACCCTTGCTATCAAAAGGCTCATTTTAGACACATTACACAACAATCCTGTCCCCTAGCAACCATGTCCACGGCCCTAAAACAAGTCTTCAACAAGGACAGGACATTCCGGCCCAAGCGCAAGTTTGAGCCTGGAACGCAGCGCTTTGAGCTGCACAAGAAAGCACAGGCGTCCCTAAATGCCGGCCTGGACCTGAAGCAGGCGGTGCAGCTGCCGCACGGCGAAGACCTCAATGACTGGGTGGCCGTTCACGTGGTGGACTTCTTTAACCGCATCAACCTCATCTATGGCACCATCAGCGACTCCTGCACAGACCAGACCTGCCCCGTTATGTCAGGCGGGCCTAAGTACGAGTACCGCTGGCAGGATGAACAAAAGTATAAGAAGCCCACCGCTCTCTCTGCACCCAAATACATGAGCCTGCTAATGGACTGGATTGAGGTCCAGATCAACAATGAGCATATCTTCCCCACTAATGTTGGTAAGGACCTAATAATCCAAACAAAACATTTTGTTTTGCACCAAAATGTCCTTGATTTGTTGGATGTGTTTAGTTGTTAATCAAGTTTAAAACCCAAATTTTTCTCATTTTTTTAGAGTGTAATAAGGAGTGAATTAATTAAATAATTAATTAATAGCCGAAAATGTATTTGATCACCAAAGTCACACTTAAAACAAATGAATTATATTGCTCAGATAGCAAAATACTAAAGTTTTATCCAAGATTTTTTCTCATAACTAACTTTTTGGAGTTATTTGAGCACTTTTAACCAATTGATTCAAAGGATTTTTAGTGAACATACAGTATGAAATCAGTCTTTTATTAGTATGTCAATTGTTTTATCATTTAAAACCTAACAAACTGGCTTAAAAAGTGTGCTTATGCTTATAATTCTTTAAAATTAATGCCACTTCATTGTATTTTTTTGCAATGCAGTGACGTTCAAACATTCAAAAGTCATCAAAAATGTGAACTAAATGTCCAAATACTGTACCTTTTGACACTGCTGAATTTATTCTCTATTTAGTCCGCCAAACCTAAACCTCTGTAGGCCATCCAAATGAGCTATGCAGACATTTAAAGACACTTCTAGTATAGCATGTCCATCATACAGGTCACCATATAAAAAGTAACTTGTTGACCATTTGCAGCATCATTTAAGATGGATAAACTATGAATCAAGATATAGATAATAAATTATGCAGAAAACTTTGGGGTGGTCAAGTGTAGTGTTTGACTTCCCAGGCTTTGTCTCATTATCCTCAACCTGCCATTGGGCATCTGTGGTGCATATCAAATTGGGTCATACAATTTACAGTGGGATATAAATAGACCAAGTCTGCAAATGGAACAGATTCTTAGAATGCAATGAGACAGTCTGAGAATCTGCCATGTATAAGGACATGGTTGTCTGCATCCAGGCCAGATCACGGGGCTTTATTAATAAACCGCACTGAGGAAATATTATTCTGCGATTTATAATACGTCGTAGCACGTGTCCCAGATGAGCAACTTATGATGTGAGGACATGCAGATGAGAAAACAAAGTTATAAAGAGTTTCCTCCTATCCAGAGATACAAGGCATTTGTTTCCTCTGATGATATCAGCAGGCTCAGCATCCACCCATGGCATTTGGAAAACAGCGAACAGTGGGCAATATTCATTTAAAGTGGTAAATATAGGAGAAATATGTCAAAGTCATTTATATATGTCAAACTTCCTGCTGCCAGCTGGTGGCGCCATGACTACAACTGAATATTGGCATGTAGATGTCTTCAGGCCAGGACTTTTATCAAACATGTGAAGTTTAGTGCAGATTGGACATGGTATGTTTGAGTTAGTGTAAAACATGCCATTTCCTGTTGCCAGATGGTGGTGCTATGACTATAACTGAATATTGGTATGTAGATGTGTTCATGCCAGGACTCTTATCAAACATGTGAAATTTGAGGCAGATTGGACAATGTATGCATGAGTTACAACAACTTCCTTTTTCATGGCGCTCCAAACAAATGACTTGTGACATACCGTCACAGACCACAGATTTCATCCCGTCCTACCCTTTACAAAACCGAAAACTTAGCATGGCAAGGCCTTATGAATACACTCACCAAATCTGAAGTGGAAGTCAGTCAAGTCAAGTCTGCTTTATTGTCAATTTTTCCACATGTACAGCACATACATACAGAGTATTGAAATTGCGTTACTCTCAGACCCGTGGTGCATACAGATAACATAAAAGACAGATAGTACAACAGATTAAATAACAAAATACAACTATAACAAATATACAATAAGGTCAACATGTAAAATAATAAATTAAAGCAACAGGCCTATGGCAGATAGATTGAAACCAGTAAAGTAACAACAGGCCAGAACTACCAGTGATTGAGTGCAAAAACAAAAAAAGTTTGTATGTCAAAAGCGCTTATTCAGACTGATTAAGGACAGTGTGTGTTTGTGGTAATTTTGGATGGGGTTTGGGAGGTCCATCAGAGGGTCAGATGTGCAGTGGTGCGTGGGCAACAGAGGGGAGGTTGGTCATTGTCGGGAGGGAGGGAGTTCAGCTTCCTGATAGCCTGATGGATGAAGCTGTCCTTCAGTCTCCTGGTCCTGGCCTGGAGACTCCGCAGTCTCCTCCATGATGGCAGCAGACTGAAGAAGCGGTGTGTCGGGTGGGTGGGATCACCTGAAATGCAGAGGGCTTTGCGGGTGAGACAGGAGTTGTAAATGTCCTGAAGGGAGGGGAAAGAGGCACCAACGATCTTCTCAGCTGATCTCACTATGCGTTGAAGTGTCTTGCAGCAGGACGCGTTGCAGGCGCCATACCACACCGTGATGCCTGGTCAGAGCGCTCGATGGTGCCTCTGTAGAAGTGCACATGATGGGGGCCGGGCTCTGCTCTCTCCGGTGATGTTTGCGGAGGAAGTTAGAGACGCTGCTGTGCTTTTCCTTTGCGCGCAGTGCTGCGTTGTTGATCAGTCCAGGAGGAGATCCTCTTTGATGTGCACACCCAGGAACTGGTGCTGCTCACCCTCTCCACAGTTCACACCATTGGACGGGCGGAGGGGCATGCTGAGTGCGCACTCTCCTGAAGTCAACAACAATACAACATCTCCTTCGTCTTCTCCACATTTAGAGAGAGATTGTTGTCACTGCACCATCCGGCCAGGCGGCTCACCTCGCTCCTTTAGTTTGTCTCGTCTCTGTTGCTAATGAGACCCACTACAATCGTGTCATCCGCAAACTTAATAAGGAGATTGGAGTTGTGTGACGGTGTGCAGTCATGTGTCAGCAGAGTGAAGAGGAGGGGACTCAGCACACATCCTTGGGGGGCCCCTTGACATTACACTTAACGTTATGGTGCTGGTGATGTGTTGCGTCCGCCTGCGTACTGCCTGATGGGTCTTCCAGTCGGGGAGTAATGCCCCACACCAGTTTCACAGCGAAAAAAAACTAAAGTGTGGGCCCCACTGGACCAGTTATGTGAATGTCTGTTTTGGGAGATTGTGTTGATGCAGAAACTGAAGATGATCCGATTAGAACTGTAGGAGGAGTTCGTTAAAGTATGAAGGCTGAAAATGGCAAAAACTGCACAAAATCGTAGAGGAAACGATATCTGCGTGCACGTGCCTGCATATGATTAACAAAGATTTTGTGTTTTAGTTCTCACTCTTTTGACTGTTTTCACATTGAAACTTGCAGGTTGTTCATTTTCATATGGTGTTTCTTTTTTAGGTACGCCATTCCCTAAGACCTTCATGCAGGTAGCAAAGAAGATCTTGTCTCGTTTGTTCCGAGTCTTTGTCCATGTCTACATCCACCACTTTGACCGCGTGAGCCAGATGGGAGCAGAGGCCCACGTGAACACCTGTTACAAACATTTCTATTACTTTGTTACTGAATTAAGCCTCATAGACCACAAAGAACTGGAACCTCTGGTAAGTGTATGGGTTAAAGATAGCAATAGACAAAAATTATATTATATTATAATATATGTGCAGTAAAATGCTACAGGAAACATTTTTATTATTTTATAACTATAGTATTTATATGTGCAAGCGTCTCTTTATGTGTGTGTGGATTTAAAAACATGTCAGAGTGATTTTCCATAACCTAATGAGGGCAGAAAGCGAGAAACAAAGAGCGACTGATACAGAAACAAGCACTAATGCGTCATGTCATGATTATGCGAGAAAGTGTAAGAGCAAGCACCAATTGGGGATAAGTAAGAGCTTGCTACGTGGGAGGGCCACAAAACTAACAGGAGGAGTCAGCGGGGAGTTATGATTGCCAGCCAATCTTGCATGGTAAGGAGGTGTCTGAGCTCTAATGGCACAGAACAACACCTAAGCGGTCTATAGAACCCGCAGTGCATTAATCTCAGAGCACAGGTTGATGGGTGCCAGGTGGGATCAAGGGTCCACCCAACGCAGGTCCTGTTCTGAACCGCAGGAGCTTGTGGCTGTTTGCATAGTGTTTCCACATTTTTTACATCTGTAAAGTATATACAAACACAGGGAAGATGATCTTCATGTATTTCACATTTTTAAACATGTTTCCTTCTATAAATGAAAAAGAAACCAGAAGAAAGGCAGCCAGGTAGTTTTTATTTGAAACAAAGTAATGGTTTATGTCATACTGATGCAGTGTTTATTTCTCTTAACAGAAAGAGATGACATCACGGATTTGCCACTGAAAAAGAGAGCGGACCTTTACATTCCAGACAGATCAGAACCATGCAAATTTACAATTTAAAAGCAGATGAAACAGAAAGCAAACTTTTAAAGACTTTATTTTTATACACTTTTAATGTACTGTAATATTCTATTTAGGGAGAGACATGTACATCTCTCAGTATTCTCATGTGTAGGCATATGCAGAGTATTTTTTTATTAGAAATCAGTATTATCAATTATTTTTGTTTTTCCAAATTTGTTCTGAATCATTCCTTTTGTTCTGTTGAGCTGTTATAATCTTTAACTTACAGATTATATTTGACTATTTATGTATGTGGTTGAGAAATTAAACCCACTTCCGCTTGTCTGTATGTAATTGGTTCTGTTCTCGGTTACTGGTCGTGTTCTCATCAACATTAATTCTAACTAAAATCTTGAGGAAGCGGTAGGACTTAATGTCTGACTACTATAAAAGATATCATTCAGTACATCATCCCTGCCATTTTATTTCACAACATGCTATGTCATGTGGACTTTCTGCTTTTGTTTTAATCTTATCTGTGTCTTAAATGAAAGACACTCCTGTTTCTCCAACTTTTCTGGTTTTGTCTCAGTCTTATTTTCTCAGCCTTCTCGTGATTTTCACAATTAAATTAGATTGCAGTTAAAGGGCTGACAGAAATGGTGCCCCGTTAGCCTGCTGATTCATAAACGTGAAACACATTTGTTTCTGTCCACTAGATGGCGATAAAGGCATTTCACAACACAGACCTGGGGCAAGTTCAAGCTCAAGCCGCTGTGCACCATTTTGCAACGGTTTCCGGCTTGAACGACATGTTTCCTGGAAACGGTGTGCAACAGGGTTTGAGATGCCTTTTCTCTTGTTTGGTGGGTTTGTCCAAAAATGTCAGCCCAATCAGCAGCAACAAGTATATAAACCACGCAAAAAAGAAACGGGTATTAAAGAGACCACTCGCACAATGTAATTAACATCCAAATACATTCACAAGAGCGAGTATATTGTTTGCACATGTTTTTTTACATTAAAGGCAAAGTAACTGAAATAATAAGGGCACAAGTATAGATCTGGAACTTCTTTAAGTCTGTCTAAATATCATTTAGTAATTGCAATGTCTTCTGGTCCATATCCTTTCCTTAGGAAGGTGTGCTAAATACTGATTAATGTAACATAAATCATACATATTTATATATTTTGGCTATTGTATTATGTAGTGGAAACTACTATTCATAAACGTTTCGATCCCGTCTGAATTATAGAAGTACATAGTACAATATCATACCACAGACAACAGTGATCAGCAATATGATAAGCCTAATACTCACATAAATATATCATATAGATTCATACACAGTCTTGGAGGTAAGCTGGATTATCTGTTCACCTGAAATGTTTTTCTTTTCACCCTGAAATGCTAGGCAAATGTATGGATCACAATAATGAAGACGCCACAGTTTTCTTTCTCAAATGCCGCTCATTTGATTGGGAATGTTCTCTTTGTATTCTGACGGCAAGGGCGGTGACTGTAACATCGAGCGTATTTTGCTGTATTAAACACGTATTTATCCCGATTTCTTCAGGCTCAGAAAATTCTTCAAAAAGAACCCAAAGAATGGCCTTCTCAGCTGCCATAGCTGCAACTCTTGCGTCATCAGAACAGTGTTCAACGCACCACCATTTCCGTTTAAAAAACATTTTGCACCATTTTTGTCGGCGCTGAACGTGTGCACGCCGGATGAATGGAATGTTGCATTATACCTTATTTCCGATCACTATTTTAGTTAAACAGGTCCACAATTCGGTTTGCAACGGGCTTTCTTCTTTTGGAAAGCTCTTTTTATAATTGTTAGGTTTCTTATAGCTGCTTAACTACGACTCAAGCCATTTGTAATGAGTTTAAGTTTCTCATTGCTCTGTTTGTCTACTATCCTGCATAGCTGAATAAGTGCGAGTTTCACTTTAGAGAAAATTAATTCGCCCCAGCTTGTCTTTCAACTGTTAAGCGGCGCTCCACCTGGCCTTCAACTTCACCATCATCCCATGTCGCAATCTTCAATCTGTCCGCAATTCCATATTTTTTCCAGCAGTCTCTGCATTAATGTAGCACGGTCGTTGTTTTGAAGTGTCCACGCAACACTGAACGTTGAACGCTCTGCAAACAAGGGTATGCTAGTTTTATGATGAATCTAATGATTTTATTTTGGTAAATTTCATATTCATAAAAGTAAAAGAAACAGTTCTAAACCCTGTTTGAAGGTCTTTATGACTGGTTTTCATTTGTATTTTGAGTCTCTCCAATGTATTGATAACAAAAAAATGTAGAGATACAATTTTATTCGCTAAAGAGTTGAAATTGACTTTCCACGGTAGCCATAGGCGTCCTTTTTTTTTTTTTTTTTTTAGTATTATTGATTGAATTTTTTTTCTATGTAATGTAAACCCATTCCTTTAATTTTGTTATCTTTTTGGATGTCTTGTTAAAAGTTGTAAATGTTGCATGTTATGGTGTCTTTAAGGGAAATGTCTAATAAAAATAAAAAACAACAAGTGAGGCTAGTTGTTATGTTGCTGGTTAAAGCCCCATTTTCCAAAGGCAAGTAAAGATCTTAGAGATTCACCCAATTCACAAAGCTTTGTTCGCAGCCAGCTATGATCATCATATTTGTTATGCCAAATGTAACAATACTCAACATGAAGCCAAGCTGCCAACTGCTCTAAAAAAAAAGGTTCAACTGAAAGCTGAAAAAAAGTTCAGAGAACGTATTTATACTACATGCTTAAGCAACGTTTAAGAAATATTAATAAATAATAATATAATTTCATAATACATTTTTATTAGGGAAAAACACACCCAAAAGAAGATACACTGAAGAACTATTTTGCCAGTTGCCTTTGCATGTGTACATCTTTCTTTTTTCAGGACAGCACTGTTTTTCCTGTATAGTGGTGCAGTGCAGTCATGATATCAGATGGCAATACATTGGTACTATATATCATCATCTACAGCCGTCATAATACATTAATTAAGGTCCATAAAGTAATCAATGCGCGAGTGTGGTTGTCTGATTCAAAGAAGCGACTCAAAAGAGTAAGTGATTCATTTGACCGGGCATTGCTTTGTAAACCATACATTAAGCACCCTACATAACCATAAATGTATGCTTCCAACTGCAAATGTTGTATGTGCGCAGCATAACACCATAAATTTATTAAATCTCTAAAGATGTTTTGTTGGAAGGTGTAACAATGTCCTTGGTTAAGTAGTGCTTTGCTCAGATATAAGCACTGCTTGCTCACAGTCCGCGCCATAACAGGCGGTTTTCTTTCGCTTGCTCCAGCAACAAAACTCCTGGCCGGCCGTCTGTTAGGCCATACGTGTTTATTACTGTATATTGTCATGTTCTGTCGCTGTACCAGCACTGTAATGACGCAGAAACTGCCTCAGTGGGCGGGCTTGACCTCATTCTCCTGAGACTGCGAGTCTGAACGGGCCAGACGAGATGAAAGCCCACGCGAGAGCACCGCGCGTTGTAATCAGGCATTGGCGATATCAAGCCGATTTATGCGTGTTAACTGTTGGCATAAGGTTGTCATCTTGGGATTCGAATTTGCTATTTTATACTGTTATCTAGATTCTAGACTACTGAATCCCAGGGACTCTGAAATACTCTGAAACCAAAATAAATATTTGAATAAATGCATACAGTTTAATAATATTGTGAGGAAGAAACGAACAAACAAACGAGTGTTATGATAGAAAATCTTTAGATAAGTGTAATATGCAGACATATCTAAGGACAAGTACATACCTAGAGATATATGTAGTACATATCTAGGCTATATCTGTATTTAAATATAAGGAATTGGGATATGCTTTATCTAAAAAAATGTTTCAGTGTGATCCTGTTTAATTAAAAAAAAATTTTTTTTTTTTTTTTTTTACCCTGCATTTACGTCACTGTTATGTTCTTGAAACTCCAACTATTCTGACTCTCACAGGCATGCAAATATTGTTCCACTAGTATTTACATTTTCTGGGTTTATTGTTTGGGGCCTGGAGGATTTCCAGTTTCTAGGAGATTAGGAGAAACTGAAAAAACCACACTTACACAATAGAGGCCCAGAACACATTGCTTAATCAGAAATATATTTTAGGGATGGACAAAATTCTTCATTTAAGAGGAAAGAGGAAGTACATGCTTCCCTCCACAGTTGCTGTTTTTCTACAAAACCTTTCAACTTTATTAGTTTCATAGATTATTTTTTTATTGCCAGACCTTATGTATACCTATTCTGTGCAGCCAAGCAGTAATATGTAATCCACAATCTCAGGTTGAGCAGGTAGTGAGGATGTAATCACATTCAGGTGTATTCTGCTGTCAATGCCTGATGTTTCTGATGACAGTCACCTCATAAGCTGTTCATACTTTCCTGCCACATGGATTTTGATTCCAGGAAGTTTGAGAGGGCCTACAGCAGAAGTTGAATCCAATCGTTCTTATTTTGTATGTAACTAGCTGAACTCCCCATCGAAAACCTACACAACTCCGTAGGATGTACCCGAAAGAGGACTTCAGAATTCCCAAAGAGATCAGTCCAAACACACACACACACACACACACACACACACTCGTCTGTCTTTATCTCCCTCTCCAAACACACACACTCTCACTGTCATCGCACACACAAACACCTCTCTTTTTCACTTTCTCCACTTTCCTCACTTTTCCTCCCCAACAAAAACGTCACATATGTTCTTGCACTGTACATTCAAATGCAGATTAGTTCTCTTATACAGAACAACCAGACATGAGCCTACTTTTCCTAACACACCCATAGAACCTCACCAATCAGATCCCACCCTCTTTGGGATGTACATGTGTGTGCTGCTGTTATTGACTCTGTTATGCATTCCTACCCAATGGAGAGTTAGAATACCATTTGGACCCTTTTGCGAAGACCCCACTCTGTCAACCTAGAGTACCCTCTGCTCCTCCTCTATCACGTGGCTTGTTTTCAACATAACTTGGCATTTCATCATGTGTTTCTTTCCTCCGAGCCTCGCTCTGAACATTGCGTAATCTTTAGAGCTGTTTTTATGGCTGAATATATAGGCCAAAACACACTGAGAGGCCAACCAGAGAGATGGACAGAAGGGAGGGGGAAGTCACAAGATGTCCCTTGGACCCAAATGGCTCTAAGTTGCATTGAATTGTTTGATCACCTGAGAAAATAAAGCCACTGAAGAACATTATATATTACTATTGACACAACTTGTGAGTTAAGGAAAAGAAAGTTTCACTGTTTTTGTGACATTGTACATTGTATGGAAGCTGGAATGACTCGGGTATCAAAACTGCCATGCCTGGGGCTCATAGTTATTTCACTTGGCTCATTCATGGGATCGAAATCATCAAAGCTTTCATTAACACCAGCGTGAGGATACACTCCTGACCGTCTATCTCCGACTCAGCATGTCTGTAAAACGTGCCTGTGTCACGATCGTGTGTGTGTGTGTGTGCGCGTGTGCCAGTGAATTCCAACATTCCCATCCATCCAATTAAGGGAAAGGAATGATGAAGTTACAGTTCAGATGAGACAGCTGTGTTTTATAGAGTAACAAATGTTGCTCATGCATTGTTCCTAAATAATCTACAAGAAAATATTGCTCTTCATGAAAGGGTTTCCCAAACTGTTGGTGAAAAGCTAATAATTAAATCATGAAATGTAATATTATTATTATTATTATTATGTATTATAGTTATTGAAATATTTACTTTAAATCTCAGGGAGTACTTTAAGGAAATATTTTAGGTCCAAAAAAAACAAAAAACAGATGTAGCCTAGATCCCAACTCCATACATTATGAAACTGTACATTTGCATGTATAATATGAATAAGAAACACATTGTCTTAAAATGTTCAATTCAATGTGTTACTGTCGTTTCTTTGTAATTATTTAGCAGTAATTTAGTATAGCAGTCTCTGAGTGTAAATTGTTTAGTTCATTGTTTAGTGTAAATCCTACACCATTTATATATATATAATCTCTAGTCACTAATTTTGTATTGTCATCATTAGCTATATTTCCTTAATAGAAATCCAGTTCTTACCAGCTGTTTAAAAACTCTCGCTTAGTCATTTGGGGTTCTTGACAGTTAATTGGTCTGTTGCAGAATATTGCATCAGGCAAAATGAATGCTAGTTCGACTAGTGTATACACACGACGTACGATTTGGATTATGAACATTTGAGTCTTCATAATTCTTTTGAGTGGATTCATATTACGGTACCAGGACCAGTTTAAAAGGCTTTTGCATAGGCTTTAGTGATAAAGAACAAACAGACTAAAGCCCATTAGCACAACATTCGTCAGCAGCCCACGTGACTCTCGCGCTCTCTCTCAGTTGATGCGGAGTGTGTGTGGTACATGTTTACAGAGACGAGGGGGCTGGGCTAACCGAAGGAGGTGGGTAGGAAGGGGCGTGAGATTATAAAACCGAGGATCGCCGTGTGTCCTTTTTGTACCTTCCACATAGTCCCAACCGCCCACGGCCACCATCTGCTGCTCCCGAAGCAGAGGCTCATACAACGGCGTCAAGCCTGGAGCTTTAAAGACAACAACGGGGGTAAGGACGAGCTTTACATTCAGCTGACAGATCGGGATTGACAGACGAGTAAACTGAACGTGGCTTTGATTTTAAAGGATGCGGCGCAACGGTTGGATTTGGGTCATTGTTGGCAGATCTTTGGAAATGTCCTAGAAATTACTTTATTCATATAGTGCTGTCATTTGTCTTTGGGAGGTCTTCGTTTCTTCACACTGATTTAAGGTGCTGGCGGACTCATTGCAGTCGCTGCGTTGTATTATGTTTTTGAATCATTCAGTGTGGCGATTCGTTGAACATCACGAGTGCATGTGATTAACGTTAGTCTCACAAAGAAAATCATTTACCATGTCGTTGAGTGAATAACGGACGGAAATAGCGAGCTTTTTCTACCGGAGTTATTCTTGGCACAAGTCTCAGGGGCATGTAAATGCAAGCCCCTGCTTGTGACGCGACTTGCTTTTACTGCGCCTGTAGTCTATTATCTGTTTGATTTAAAGGAGCAGTTCACTCCGAAATAAGAATTCTGTCATTTTATCTCAAACTCCTATCGTTACAAACCCATATCACTTTAATTTGTACGGACACACAATGGGGACATTTTGCAAAAAAAAGTCTTTGTATTCATTGACGATGAATGGTGACTGAAAATGTCAAGGCTTTAATTAAACAACTCAAATCAGCATAAAAGTAGTCACCACACTCGTTCTTTTTATTTCGGTTTTCTGTCGGCCACCTGTAGTGATTTTGGTAAAAAAAAAAAAAAAAAGATATTTGTGTGTCTCTATATATATATATAGTATAGAAAATATATATTATATACTCTAATTATATAAGGGCAGACGAATGATTTATTTGAATCGATTCTGTTGATTCAGTTTATAACACCAGTCTGGGTTGCTCTGAATGATTCGTTCATAAATCTGACTGATCCAGTTCTCGAGTTCAACTCGCTGATTTAGCGATTCGGTTGCAGATGTTATTCACTGATAATCTTCACCTCCAGTGAGCAAACAACTTTATTATTGGTCTGTCCTCACACAAACTATAAAGTACATTTGTAATATAGCGCATGAGCCGTTTGGACTACTTTTATTGTGATTCTGCATCCTTTTTTACAGCTTTATAATTATAATTCATAATGGCAATGGTAATAATAAACAAATTATTCCTTTATATGCCTTTGGTTATTAGAAACTAGTTGTCAGAATTAAGTGCTATAGTGCTTAGTTTGTAATTAAATACATGGCCAGATTTACAATTAAGCTATTATTTCCCCTCAGGTATCCCATTTAAAGCACCACGGTTCCTGATTAGCTGAGTGAAATTTATCACTAAAGCTAAGACCACCGTTGTTGACGCCATCCACCAGTCCCACAAATCAGAACAAAATGGTGCAGAACAAGATCACCGAAGTTACCGGATTCCATCGCTCTTTTAAGGTGAGAGTGCAGTCTCACTCGTCTCCACTGCTGTTGCATGAACAAATGAATTGTTTTGGCATTAGGCAATAGATCACGTCACATAATACTGTTAAACCGTTGAAGTCTTGAATAATATATATTTTTTATCTCCAGGGCCAAAATCCCTTTGAATCTGAGGAATTTTCCAAAACAGGATCCCATCTCCTTGAATCTGCCTTCGATTTTGATTGTTCCGCCCGACCTGGTAAGTTGATGTGGTTTTTCTTATCTAACTGTTATGGAAAAACCAATAGGAAGACCTGTTGACAGAAAGCACTGCCTGTGATCCGTGACCTTACACCAATGTTAACATATTTTATCGTTACAGATTAGGGATGAATATCATCTGCTTACTTATTTTTTCCTAGTATAATCAAGCTGCTTCCTGTGCATGTTTATATGACAGCGTATCAGGTTTTTACATTTGAATTTTCTTTCTGTTATGATGTGCAGACATGCCATCCAGCCAGCCCATTGACATCCCAGATGCCAAAAAGAGAAACAAGAAGAAAAAGAGATGCAGGGCAACAGACAGCTTCTCAGGGCGATTTGAGGGTAAGTGCATATCTGATGGGGTTTTCTATTTTTCCAAGGTGTTAAAGTTTCTCCAGGGGAATTATTCAAGTATACTTTTACAGTTTGACAGGTCCAAATGGGTTCAGTAGTGTAACAATAACACTTTTGTTTTGATTTCAGATGTATATAAACTGCAAGACGAGGTACTGGGAGAAGGGGCCTATGCCAGAGTCCAGACCTGCATCAACCAAATCACCCACAAAGAATATGCTGTGAAGGTAAGATGCTTTATGAGTTACGTGTGTTAAAGGAGACATATTATGCCCCTTTTTACAAAATGTAAAGTCTCTGGTGTCCCCTGAATGTGTCTGTGAAGTTTCAGCTCAAAATACTCCACAGATCATTTATTATATAATTTTGAAAATGCCTATTTTGAGTGGAAGCAGAAACATGTTGTTTTTCGGGCCTGTCTCTTTAAATTCAAATGAGCTGCTGCTCCCCGCCCCCTTTCCAGAATAGAGCTGCAAAAATAGAGCTGCACCATTACAGCTCGGACCTGCTAAGAAACATCTGTTTTGGTTCTGATTATAATGTTTATCGCGCTGAAATCATGCGTTTTAAACCATATGAGTTTAAACTTCTGATATACGGTTTTGTGAGCGTGTGTGGCGCATCCAAGCACGTAACCACAGAAAGCGGCTGTCATAGCATGTGAGTACTAAACTAAGTTCTTTCACACACAAGTTTACGTTAAAACACACACATGAGTTAAATAAGCAGTCAGTTATGTCTGTGAAGGTAAAAAGCTGGGAAATAAACCGCATGTTTATTTTAGATCTGTGTGGCAGCAGCAAGTACAGTAAATAAATTAATAAATCCACTGCTCTTGTCTCCTCTGAGGCTGGGACTCTAAATAGTGTTCTGTGCTCCTCTGTGCAGCCCAAGACAGAACAGTTAGCATGTTTTGCTCAAACTTTGACCATGGCATTAGAACTAGTACACCGTTGTTGCTTGCGAAAACAAATGACAGCGCCATGGGTGTAAACTTACAGATTAAGGGGTGGTAATATTATAATGAGATCCCTTTGCCACATCACCAAGGGAGCAAAATCAGACGCGCTCGTTTTCTCAGACGCTTGAAGAAAAAGGCTTACCAAAACAAAGTTACTGGGTTAATCTTTTTCACATTTCCTTGGTTGGTAGATGCACCGGGGACCTGATTATAGCACTTAAAACCTGGAAAATTCAGATTTTCATGATATGTCACCTTTAAATTTTAACTAACCTGAGCTGTGACAATGCAGTGTACCTTAAAATAGCAGTTACGTTCTGTAAACAGGTATTCCATGTGAAGCATCCGTGCAGAAATGGCATTCAAGAGCTATTGTTAGAAAGGACTTTCCCTTTGAAGCAGTCTCTTGGAAATGGAATCAAATGGGTTACGGGAATGATTTTTCCCTCTTTGGCAAGCAGACGTGACTGTAGTTGTTTTGTGCTGACTGGCACTGTTGCATGTGATTGGAGAGGGCATGCTAGATTTCTGCAAGCAGTGGATGGTGAGGTCACGTTCAGGCCATGCTTATGAATTGCACACTTGGGTTTGAAAATGTTTAGATTGCTGAATTCATTTTGTAACATATTTAAAATCTGTGAATAGTATTTACTTTGCAAACTGAAGTATTTGTACCTGTCTGTGTAGTTGATCTAAGCTTTCTCTTTCTCCGCTTTCTCTTAACCAAGTGATGTTGTTGTTCACTGGCACGGATGCTTGAACAAACAGTGCCTCTGTTGTGCTACTGTAGTTTTACAAGTTATAGAGCAGGCTTAACGGGAAGACTTCATTGTTTTTGTTAGACCGGATAGAAGACCAACCAACCAGAAATGTGGAACAGTTACATGCTCTTACCGTTCATCGCTCTCATTGGCTGGTAGGTTGTACTGTGGGGGAACATTATGTACTGGCAAGTCTGTTGAAACATAAACCTCAAAAGTAGGGGGGGCTAGGGTGGAGTTAAATCCTTGAAGTGTTTACCTACTTTTTTTTTTCTCACACACATTGCAGAATCTAGAACAAAAGCATATTAGGAAATGTACATTGTGTGCCAGAAATATGTCTTGCTTTTACTTATTGATTTGAGGAAGTTGTGACGGATGTTTTGTTTTGTGTTCCAACAGTATAATTTAAATACTTTTTTTGGGAAAAAAAGACAAAAATGTTTTCTTAATTTTATCAGAATTTAAAATGGTCTTCCTTGTTTTAATTTACACATAAAAGAGGAACAATATAGCGCATTTTATTTCAATATAAGGTCCTCGTATAAGCCAGCCAAGCTAAGACAATATAATGATTTAGGGATGAGTTTTAATCCCTGAGGGGGATGGATCATTACAAGCATTAGTCATTTTAGCTGGGATGGTTTTCAGACAACTCTCACCAGATGTCTCCCAACCCCCCCCCCCCCCCCCCCCCTCAGGGGGTGTGTTAGCCTGGTCTGAACCAAAAGAGTAAGGCTGAAGAAAACCACTCCAGTAGCTATCTCAGCTGGGCCTGGGTTGTGTTTACAAGCGTGGTTTGATTTACAGACAGCGGTCAGACTCTATAGGACGCCTTTCTAAGCTAACATGGAGATTTATGTGCGCTCTTACTTGCATCGTATAGCATAATGTATTTGCCAACATATTGTGAAAGCTTTTCTGTGCAGCAAATAACCTGTTTAGACTTCAACTAGGTGAAATCTGTCACCACATCCCTTAGGTTCCCTCAAGCATTTATAATACCCTGTAAAAAAATTTTTTTTGCGGCTTTTGAGTAGATTGATTGCCGACTCAGCTGTGCGGCAGCAGCGCTGGGGTTTTTGGGAATGCGCTGGCCTGCAGGCCTCATTCTTAACCCTGATATGCATTGTGTGCTCGCCTGGACGCTCTCAATAGCACTGCTAATCCAGGGAGCTGGAAGAGCCGAACAGAGTCCGGAAAACACAGAGGCCTTGGATGGGGGGAGGATGTGATTCAGTGTCAACAGTATCTTTTGCTTGTGTATTTGGTCATTGGACTCGGGGATTAAATGAATGGTGTGGGTCCCTCGTTTGCAGTTTTTAAAATCTTTTTAATGTTCGTTTTTTGGAGGGATGGTTCACCCAAGAATAAAAATGTTTTTTTCACTCACCCTCATGTGGTTCTAAATGTATATGACATTCATTCTTCTGTGAAACACAAAAGTATTTTTTCTCCATACAGTGAAAGTGGGGGTCCATCATTAAGATCCCATTTGTTTTATTCAATTTTAAAATGTGCACATCAACTTATATGCAACACGCATATAACTTGGCAGTCAGGTGTCCGCGGGTCCTTACTAATGGCTTACATACGTTTCCTTAAAAAGTCTTAAAATGTCTTAATTCGGATTCGATGGGTCTTAAATTTTTCTGGTCTCATTACCGCAAAAATATCTCCAGTCTGACGGACCTGATGACTGTACAATCATTGGACAGACCGAGGATGTTTTCTTCCCGCGGTAAATTACTGCGTCATCAGAGAGAATCGCAGTAAGTTAGCAGAATACAAGCTCGCGCTGAGGCTCACTCTGTTTTTCTCGCCCTCAGACTTCAGAACAAATGAACGTAACGGCACCCATAAAGAAACTCAGACGAAACACACTGAGGTGAAAATTCAAAATGTTTAGTTTATTCATAACATGATATAGTTAAATAACACCATGACAAGTGAGCTATTTTGCTCAATAGTCTCACGACGCAAAAGAAAAAAAAACCTTCAAAACACCTAACAGTGCACACGTGCGCATTTACAGCGCGCTCTTTTATGGCATGATTCAGTCTATTAAAATACATTCAGAATGATCACAAATTCAAGACACTGGGGCAGAAAATGTGTATATTTATACCTCTTAATATAGTTCAAGTTCACACGGAAGAGTGCCTTTTTTCCTCCAAATAATTACCATATATATATATATATATATATATATATTTTTTTTACAACAGTTCAATAAACTTAAGTTTTATTAAGAGACTTACATTTTAGAAACCACATTGCCTGTTTTTGCACTATTTCGCCAAAAATAATTCCAAACAAAGCCACAGCGGCGACGGTGTTTTCGTTCCCATGTATCACTGTTTAAATGATCTGGCAGTCTCACAATGACTCACTTAACAGTGACTTGCTGCCACCTACTTGCGGTTTTAATTTCACATTTCGACTATGTTTTTTTTTTCATGTTTTAAATTTTTTCAAATATCAGTATTCAAAGTTTTAAGATTAAAATATCAAAACATTATTATGCATTTGTAACTGCAGGTTAACTGCATTCATGTTCTGCATTACAAAGTGTGTAAATATATCTAAATGCCACATAAGATGCACCTATGTCCGGATTTGCAAAGAGGATTTGTTGATCTGATTTAATTTGCTGGTACCGCCCAAATTCGTATTATCAATTCAACTGATTAAAATGTAAGAATTTGACTCAAAAGATAATGCACACTTATTGAAAAATGGCTTTATAAAGGTAAAAATCAACTTAAACGTATTGGAAAAGGTTAATTTCTATCTGACCACCACACAGAATATGAAGAATATCAAAAACTTTAGGAGTCAGCTGTCCACGAATTAAGATACCAGCATGATAAAACACTTAATCAGTTGAATGAATGACTCACTCATTAAGTGACTTACCGACACTTACTGGTAGTTTAGTTAGAATTTGTTTGAAAAGTATGCATTTTTCCCCCCACACCGCCCCCCCCCCCCCCCCTCAACATTTCTTATTTGTATACTCATAAATGCATTTAAAACATTAATCTCATAACATTATTTATTACAGTTGTAATTATTGTTATTTGCAGTGTAAATTATTTAATCTGACTGGTAGCAGCCCTATAGTGTATATTGAATTTATTGATAAATTGTAATAATTTGACATGTAAGATGATGCATACATCTAAAAAGGTTAAAAATAGGCCTTTGTAAAGGTAAATATGCAGATTTAAGTACGTAAAAGCTGATAGAACACTGATGAAAATATTGCTTCAGAATAAATTTACTCCACCAAAAATCTCAGTGATGCAGTTATTTTGCAGGGTTATTTTGTATGGAATATTGTCTGCTGATATGAATAGTTCACTGTATATCGTAGTAATAAATATAATTTATTACAGCAATGATATTTTGTTTTCTTTTTAATTTATACACATTAAATATTACATATGTATGTAATAAAATGTGTATTTCCATTACAGGTTTAGGTCTTAAATTTCATATAAGGTGGTATTAAAAAGGTCTTAAAAAGTCTTAAATTTAACTTGTTCATATCTGCAGAAACCCTGTAACAGTAACGTACTTGTATATTCATGCATATAATACAAAAACAACACTTGATCGTTCACTTTTTTTGGTGAGCTATTACTTTAAAGTGGATTAAACAGCTCTCTTTATTGCCTTTAGAAGTGAGCAGTTGTCACTTTAGGATGTTGATTGTCATTTGTCTTTGATTTTAACCTGCCATTTTTTTTCACCTTGTAGATAATTGAGAAAAGGCCAGGACACAGCAGGAGTCGTGTTTTCAGAGAGGTGGAAATGCTGTACCAGTGTCAGGGCCACAGGTAACCCATTCATTTGTGACAATCCTTGAATATATGCAATGAAAACTTGTATGTTATGCATTTTAATAACCTGCAATTGTTGACAATGTGGTTTTGACTCCCTTTTGTCCACCCAACAGAAATATTCTGGAGCTGGTGGAGTTCTTTGAGGAGGAGGACAAGTTTTACCTTGTGTTTGAGAAGCTGAGAGGAGGTACGTGTGCTTCTGTAGTGTTATGTTACTTTTGTGAAACATTACCCAGTCTCCCCTGGGCCCAAAGACCAGCCATGAGTAATTAAGTTGAGACCCTCTCCTCTGGAATGTATAGATCGCATGCCCTGGTGTTAATTTGTAACAATGTGTTTTTTTAGGTTCTGTCTTGGCCCACATTCACAAGAGGAGATACTTCAGCGAGCAGGAAGCCAGCATTGTGGTGCAGGACATTGCGAGTGCGCTGGACTTCCTTCACAATAAAGGTATGAGAACACAGACTTGGAGAGGTGCTTTAGGACTGGAAAGGGGAGATAAGAAGATGGTGTTACACATGGGGGATGGCTTTCTCTGGAGACAGTTGGGGAAGGGGAGGTTATGGGGGTTGTTGGAAATTGAATCAAGTTGAAACTTGATCAGATTTCATCGACTAGCTTGAGGGATGCGCACTGGATTTCTAGGTCAAATTGTGGGCTTAAGTTTTATTCCTGTCAGTACTGTTGGGTGAGGGGATGCTAAGCTAATTTTAGTAGCACTTAGCAACAAGCTGTTTTGGAAACATTCGCCTATCTTTGCCCCGTCAACAATCCTCACTTAGCCTGAATACCACACAACTAACTCATGACTTGTGTGTGTGCTTTTGTAGGAATGGCTCACAGAGACCTGAAGCCTGAAAACATCTTGTGTGAACACGAGGACAGGGTGAGTCTTTTATGACAGCATGTTTGCCGAGTCAGAGATTCAGAATATACTTTGCATTTGTGGTAAAAGTTTGATCAGATTATTTGAGGTTTCCAGGCAGACTATAAACACTCAATCATGCCTGTCGGTTGTGGATAGTCAAAGGTTTTTGATCAGATTTTCTGTTGATGTGTTTTTTGCAGATTTCGCCTGTGAAGATTTGTGATTTTGATCTGGGCAGTGGAATTAAACTCAATAGTGACAGTTCACCCATCTCCACTCCAGAGCTCCTCACTCCAGTAAGTGTCTTTGTGACCCTAAAGAAGTATTGCATTTGACTGAGAAACAAACATAAGCTGTTAACGGCCGTCTCCCTGTTGTTTTGAAGTCTATGGATAAGATGTGCACATTGTCAATGCCGTTACTTATCAGGAGGACATGCTTTAATGCGACTGGTCGATGTTGAGTAGTGTCAGTAGTAGGGCTGTGCAATATATCGAAATCTACTAATATTGCAAATCGTACATACTTCGCAATACAGTGTTTCCGCTTAATAGCTTTCAATATTTGCGCGGTGCATGAACAAAACGACAGAGAAAACACTCACCTGCCTTACCCTAACTACTTTTGTAGTTTAATAAACATGGCATATTGATTCAAAGAGGAAATACTAAGAAGTGTTTTATTTTTCCTTTTTATTATTCAGTTCCTAAACTTGTGTTAAAATTATTACACTAATGTTAAAATGACATTTTTTATGTAATGCTCGAGTAAAACACATACCGTTCACTTTCAGAAGTTGTTGTAGGGGTGCTTTCTTATTGGAATCAGAATGAGCTTTATTCACCATTTAAGTGTGCGCAAACACAAGGAATTGGTTGTGGTTTTACAGGAACTCTTGATACATACATACAAATAACCATATGTATATGACACAAGATAGTTATAGAAGTACACAGAACTGACTCAGCAACAGCTGAGTAAAACTGTGTGCACACATCTGAGCTTGTGTGCACTTGGTGCTCTTAAGCATTATCGTATCGCATATCGAATATCGCATTGTTTAATGAGTTATTGCATATCGCATTTTTCTTCACTATCGCACAGCCCTAGTCAGTAGAGTAGCTCATTCTGATTGGCTAATGTAATCATTCTAAAGACAGTGATGAGGTCAAGGAATGGTTTTATTACCACAGTGGAACTTTTAAAGAGGCCAAACTCTGTTGTGAGATAGTGGAGCAGCAGTATTGAGCCCATTCTCTACATCCGTGTAGTTATCAACTTCACAAACTTGTGGATAAGTTTTTGGCTTACATCCTAAAAATATGTGTGTGTTGTGTGTGTGTGTGTGTGTGTGTGATGTGTGTCGTGTAACAAAGATCATGTCTTCAGCTTCCATGGCTTTAATTGCTTGGGGCAAGACAAGGCGAGAACATGTGATATTGCGGGGGTGGACCGTGGACATCCTCAGCATATTGCTTTCAGGGTCCACCGAGTTGGATCCAACAGCTGTTGAAAGCTATTTGTGACTGAATGGGTTCAGGTGAAAGGTTGTAGGTATCTATTCTTAAACCATGTGGGTTTGGCCTTATGCCCTTGCGTGTAGATGGGCACGTTATCCTCGTGTGATCTGCAGTAGGGGAGAGGGTTTGATTAATGCATTGGCATGTATTTAAAGGAATAGAAATTCTGTCATTTTCTCAAGCCCATTCCATTTCAACCTGTAGAAACTTTCTTCTGCAAAACACCAAAGATTTTATTTTTGAACAAACCCTGCCTGTGTTCATCCTCTTGTCCATATATCGTAAGTGTTTCGTTTGTTGAACGATTCAAACCGTCAGTACATCATTTCCTCTTAAAATTATATCTTCCAAATACGACTTTTGTTCTAGGTGAAGTAATTCATACAGGTTTTGAACAACATGAAGTTTTATTTTTTTGGGTGAAACTTTTACAATTCAGTCTTAGTTGCGCAGTGAGAAAGACCTTGAAGTAGGAAGCTCAGTTCTTGGCTGCTTTCATTTTTTCCAAGAAGCATGCCCTTATTCAGAGTTCCAGAAACACAACTCCATTCATCAGGAAAGGATGGAATATTGATCAGAAAGTTCTTTGTGATTTTTAATTTTTTTAACTTTGAGCCAGTGTTTATATAGTTCCAAATTCTCAATTCCCCCTTGCTACTTCTGGACAGCATGAGGAGGACAAGACTTCAACCCAAACAAACGTTTCTGGTCTTTGTGCTCCAATTTCCTGTCGTACCTTCTCCCTTAAGCACAGTTTAGACTCAATTTCTCATTTGTTTTTGTCTCTGCGGATTTCCTCAAGCCTGTCTGGGCATTAGTCTTTCAGTCAGTGTTACCACCCCACACCTAGCAACTGTTCTGTGATTGGTTTGGTGAGAGGGAGGATGAAAGGGGGAGGAGCATCTAGTGCACTCTCTGGTCATGCACTCGACATGTTTTTCTTGGGCAGGATCCCAGGGATCTTATCAGGGGGGTTTTTTCACCGCTAGCTTGATGTTAACTCTTTGTTTATCACTTGATTGCTTTGCTTCTTATAAGATTTTCCCTTTTTAAAATTATTTTCTTTTTATAGTTACAGCAGGCTTTTTGTGTGCATGTGTAGTGTGATCATATCATAAATGCTTCAAAAAAAGTCGCAATTTCTGAGAAGTGCATGTACTTTACTTCCTGAACTCTCCCTCTTCCTTTCTCTTGACGATCTTGCACTGCATGTACTTTTATACTGTGTGTTAACCTATAACCACAGTGGAAATTCATACATATATAGGTGACTCGCTCGCTCCGCTGATGCATGCCTTACTGCCAACCACAAAAACACATGAACCGACTGCGCGACAGCTCAAGCCAGTTTGTCCTTCCTTGGAAAGCCCCATATGTAGCATGTGTTAGATGCTAGTAGCTGCAAGTGACTGATGCAATGCTGTGCTAGTCTTACAGCTGAAGTTTGTCTTGAAAGTGAAAATCGGCTGCGCAGTTATCACTCTCCCTCTTACCTCAAAGACACCGAGATAGGCTCACAAGCGAGCCAGAGGAATATACTTGGGTTTTATGAAACACGTGGAAACTGGTGCAGAACATGAGCCCTCATTTGCTAATTACAGGTCGCTCTGTTTCCCTGGTTTCTAGAAATTGGATACAGTTGGGTACACAACTGACTAGTTACATACTGTAGCAATGTATATGTAGATCTGGATTGGTTGTTCTTTCTGAAAGTCTTTTGTTCAGGAGTGGGGGTGGTTGTGAAGTGTTCTCTTGAATGTGAGGGTGTTGAGAGGCGGTGAGCCAAAACAGCCTTGTCGATGGGGGTTGGGTGCAACAGTGGAAGCTTTTGTCTGCACTCGGATTCCTGCACTGCGAAATAGCATTACATAAGTGCACGGAGGCGGAGCAACAACGGCAGCTGGGTTGAGGATAACAAAAGAGACTAGCAGAGCAGACCGACCGCTTCCTTTAACCTCAGAGACACGAACCAAAACATGACCATGTTGCACTTGAACACCTGTGAAAATATACAGAGGGGGGTTGGATTTGCAGCATTATTGGTTTATGCCAACTTTTGAACTTCAACCTCGTGTGATAATGTATTTACGAGTGTATTTTATTGTAAGTTGTTGTTGTATGGGCAAATTATTATACTTTTACGTCATGTAGGGTTCAGAAATTGGCCTTGATGCGTCAGAACTGAAGTATACAAATTCAGGCAAGTTCTGGCATTTGTAATCTCTTGGAAAAAACCGCTAAAGCAAGTTATTTTGTAACACTGACCTCAGTCTGAGTCGCATAATTATAGGGGCTTAATGCAGCAAGATGGCCCAGCCTGTTGAGGAAAACTAAAAGGAACCCAGTTCTGCAGATCCTTCCAGAAGGGTTTTTTGTCCTGCTGAACTACTGAACTGTTACTTCAGAGAGGTTTTGTCCTTTTACATCAAAGATGTGTGGGTACGTGTGGTGATGTTGTTGCAAACTGAGTGTGTGTTGCTGTTATGTAATAAAGAATGGTATGTGGGTTTTCGGGGACGCACAATCCTTTTATCTTTTTTTTTCCTGTCCCAGTGCACAACCTAGTTTTAGGCAGAGGTGGTCGGAGCCCGAACCAACAAAGCAGTCTGCACTTACAGCTGAGCCCTCAAAACACTCCATGACTCACTTCCCCGCCTCCATCTGTGACATAACAGTCGTTACCCTGGTTACTTCAATTAAAGATCTGTATGCCACCGTCGGATTTTCTATCTGGACTGCGGCAGAAATGCGTTTCATAAGCAAGAACCAGGGATGAATACTTTAGCATTCAACTAGAAAATCTGTCGTCAACCCCCCTTCCCCCCTCCACTCCAACTTGGCGAGATCTGCTGTTTACCATGTGATTCTCACGCTTTTGGTTTCAGACGTGCTTAGGGGTCTCACAGAACACATGACATTTGTCAGCTGAATGTGAACAAGGACGTCTACAGTGAGGGGGGGGAAATGTAGAAATTGAAATGCAGCTGTACATAACCAACACAAATTAAAAAAATGTTTTTCTTAGTTCTGTGTATGCTTACCACATTGCATAACCGATGTGACTGCTATTTCAGTATTTTTGCCTTTAGACTGAAACGACCCATGTGCTAATGATTACTTTCTTCTCACCCCTTCTTGCTCTCACCTTAGTGTGGATCTGCTGAATACATGGCGCCGGAAGTTGTGGAAGCCTTCAATGAGGAGGCGACCATCTACGATAAGCGCTGTGACCTGTGGAGCCTGGGTGTCATCCTCTACATCATGCTGAGCGGTTACCCTCCCTTCGTGGGCTGCTGTGGAAGCGACTGTGGATGGGAGAATGGAGAACCTTGTCAAGCGTGTCAGGTACATCACACACCCTAGTCTATTCAACCACTGTGCACTGTTGTAAACCTACGTCAAAAGTATCATATTTATACTTTATATGAATTCTCTCTTTATATGTCCCCCCCCCAGAACACCTTGTTTGAAAGCATCCAGGAGGGCAAGTATGAGTTTCCAGAGAAGGAGTGGGCTCATATTTCCTCCAGTGCCAAAGACCTCATTTCCAAACTGCTTGTGCGGGACGCCAAGAAACGTCTTAGCGCTGCTCAGGTTCTCCAGCACCCCTGGGTACAAGGGGTAAGGAAACGAATGTTTCATTGTGTTCACTACAGCAAACTTCTAAGTGTAATTTTAGTAACCTTAGACTGTATCTTCATGATTTTTTTTTACTGTCTTCTTTCTTTCTCCAGGGTGCCTTTGACTGTCTCCCTTCCTCTATCCTGCCACAAAGGTGAGTTGAGTTGGTACTAGCTTTTCTGCTAGTACATGCAGCTTGTAAAATCCTCATCAAGCTAACCTTGTCCTTCCATGCTCACAGGAACAGCAGCACTAAGGACCTGACGTTCTTTGCGGGCAAGGCTGTTGCCATGAACCGGCAACTAGCTGAGCAAGACGACCTGGAAGAACAGCAGCTGCAGGACTCTCCTCAGGTCGTCACAGCCAGTGCCACGTCCATGCGCCTCTCCCCTCCCTCCAACTCCAAACTTGCCAAGCGCAGACAGAGGAGTAGCCTGCTGAAAGGAGCGCCCGTGTCTGCCTCTGAGCTCAGGCAGCTCCTGGCACCGCTGGTCATTGTGGGAGACTGTGCTTGATCTGTTGAGCTGGGCTCCCCGTGAACAATTTTCCAATTTCAAATGGACAAAGTATCTGCTACCTTTAGTGCAAATCCCTCTCCATTTCTTCTGCCCACTTGAATGGGACCCAGCCCTTTCCTAAATGATGGTTCAGTTTGTGCCTGTTGCAAATCCAGTTTTGCTCCCTTAAGCACTGGAGCAAGAGCTCCTACAGCACTTTGATCAACTCGACAGCATGGCAATTACCTTGCGAGCTCAAGGCGAATGAACTGGACTCCGTTTAGGATAGAGATTGGGTTACACAAGCCATTTGGAAATTTGTCTAAAGGTAGAGCGTAAAATACCAGCTCCGACACCAAAGGTCTAATACCTCCCACCCCCTTCTTTTTGTGCTGCTTCCACGTTACAACTGGATCCACTGTGAATTTTCTCTGTGAGAGATACAACTGCATTTGTTTTTCAGGAATGTTCTTCCTGTATGTGTGTGTGTGTGCGCATATATCCCTCTCCCCTTCAGAAGATACTGGTATGTGCTTATGCAACCCTGATGAAGGCTATTATGACTTGCATTACTTTAGCAGAGATCTTGTATAAGAGGAGCGAAGCTCTGATAATAGTGCCTCGCCTAATTTAATGCATCGCTGTCCTTCCCCCACAGCCTTTTAATTGCAACAAGAAAATCCCCTGACTGACCATTAGGAATAACTAGTTTTTTCTGTTATTCAAGCACTTCCAGAGTGTGTCCTTATAGCTAGATTATCCCAGCAGTCTGCTTTCGAGACATGGGTTCCCCTAGTTGAGGAACCGATAAATGCATTTGATTTAGGGTGTATGTGAGGTTTTCGCCTTGCAAGACTCCAATTGGAATTGCAGCATCAGATGCATCCAAACCGATGTCTGGGAAACTCTAACGTTTCCTGTAAATTTCACTAAAATCTTATCAATAACCGATAAGAGTGACTATAAACATTTCCGAACACAACTGGAATTGAGTGTATGCTGGGAAGCAACCAAGCACACATTTGCCAGTGTGACTACATGAATGACGATGGTCGGTATCAGAGAGTTGAGGCTTTGAGCTTGTACCCCACTTTAAAGGGGCCATTATGGTACAGAAATATCAATCTGTCAGATTGTGGATGCCACCAAAAAGCAAACTATATAAATATTAAGAGGGGAGGGAGAGATTATTTTCAAGTAACTTAAAACTTAAAACTACAAAAAAAAAAAAAATATTTAAAAAAAAAAAAAAAAGTCTTCCCAGAAAAGTACGGTTATGAGTGAATGGTCTAAGAAATTTACTTTTTTTTTTTATACGTTATGGTTGACTCCATTGCAGATTTGTGCCACACTGATATTTCAAACGTTGTTGAGCTTTGTTTAACTTTTTATTGAAAGAATATAATTTTTATGTAGGTGCTGTTCAAGTGGAACGTTTTCCTTTTTTATAGTTTTGTTACTTTATTAATGTTGATTTATATGCTGTAAAGAGTGAGAAGAGTGTATGCGAATGTGACTGGAGTTAGGGGGAGAAAGGAAGGAAAAAAGAAAGGGCGTCATATAGTCTGTTCAGATCTGATGTTTTACTGTTTTTGTTCTTGCTTTGGAAATGACTTCAGGGTTGTTTAAACTCCCCTTTTCTCTCAGAAATTATTGGTGGCTTGATCGTTTTAGTAAGACGCATCAATTTTAGCCAAAGTGCGCTCGTTTCTAAAATCGAATGCACTGAGGTATCTGGTAGTGCTGATCTTGAATCAGCTTTAGCCTTTCCTATGCCAATTCATAAGACACCGCGTACCTGGTAGAGCTGAGCACAGACCATCATTCACTCTCCGAGGTGCATAAAACATTTGAGTCCAGACGTCTGGATTCATATTGAGTGTTTATAAATTCTGCAAGCATTAGTGTCACCAATGGGAGTTCAAATCACCCAAGCATACGTTGAATGTTTTCAGAGTGTCGCCCGTTCTATCGTGTTGCTCTGAGATGCTTTGAGAACCCTAATGGCAGTCCTTGATTTGGAAGGGCCCATTGTGCTGATTATTATGACACTGATTGTAACCTTTATTGTTTTTTTTCGTCTTTCTTTCTTTCTTTCTTTTAAGAATCTTTTTACAGATGCATCTTTGTGGGTTTTTTATGTCTTATAGTAAGACTTGAATTGTATGTGCAGAAGTTTCCTCATGTTTTGTTCAGGAAACTTATTTTGCTACAATGTATAAATGGCAAACAAAAATGTTCATAAGCTGAGATTTAAAGCAATCTTTGGTCTGGAAAGTACCATTTCCACCACTTCTGTTCAGTATTTTATCTTTCTCCTTGGCTTTGGTATATTGCAGAAATCCCAAGTGTTTTGGGTTTGTATTTTCTGAGGAGTCTGTGGCGCTTGGCTGGTCCTCTAAAGTCCCTGTGCCTCTGACAAAAGATTCACCACTCTTTTACCCATATTATAGTTATGGGTTGCCTTCTATTAACAGATCTGTCTTGGATTTTCAAAAATGATTTTTTTTAGGGGGTGTAGAAAGTTCTCATTCAATGTTCAGCCCAATATTAGCCATTACAAACAAGTGTAAATTATCATAATATGAAGTTTCTTTGTTTTCTTTTCCCCAACTCAAAGATTATTGGGATAATAATATTCAATAGTATACTGATAATAGTATTCAGGTGCACAATTTAAACTTTTTTTAAAAATTGTATCTAATGTGACCCTTTAGTCCGAAGGCTATTGTTTTGGGGGTGTTGTCAGCAACACTTATTAAGAGCACTGTTTGTCCATTTCCAAATTCCAAACTTTGTCCAAAATAATAATTGGGGGGAAATCTAAAATGGGGTCACATTTAGGGCAACAGGTATTGATTTAATAAAAAGCACTTTACTGTACAATGTGGCTGACTGCAGCTCACACGAAGCTAAATTTATGACTGTTGTGACAGAATTTTGTATCGTTTTGTACAAAACAAACCAACAAAAATGCAATAAAATGCTTTGAACAGTGTTCTTGTTTTGTCTTCAGTGTTTCTGTAAAGTTGAACTTTATCAATCTCAACCTCTGCCTGTGTTCACACAGAATCACAAGCCTCATATCACATGCTGATACTGCAAACATGACACTTCTAATAAAGATCAATCTCTTAGAACAGGTTCTCAAAATGACTCATCCTGTTGACATAATCACACATGTCGCTGTCACCTGAGCATGAGTCACATGGCGCATCACCTTACTAAGTCAACAGGCTAGAGCTGCACTAGAGAAGTGCTGATTTTTCACTTGAACTTTCCAGGGCCGACTACATTACAGAGTCTGGTGCAAACACTAAAAGTTAGCCAGCCCACGGCTGCCATGAAGATCTAAGCAGCATAGCAGCCCACTGGAAAAGTGTGGGTTGGACATGAAAATGCGGAGGGAGGGAGTCTACAAACTGTTTGGATCACACTGCTGTGTGTCCTCAGATTCACAAGTGTGAGCGTGCATAAATTGAGGGCCATTATAATTTTGCTTGTATATATTAACATTATTGATATTAGCAGAACTTATAGAATATTTACAAAAGTACTAGAATGGATATTTGAAAAATAACTGAAATAAAATAATTTTCTATATCAAGATTTTAGATTAAATGTTTGATGTGGAATTATTATTATTATAAAAATAACCAAAATTCAGGCTCTCATGGTTTGCACTTTGATAACAGGTTCATACCTCTTCATACTTCTTGCTATGGTATGCCTCCCTCTACTGTTAGATGAGCAGTGAGCACTCTCTTTCCCTGATGACCAATGCCCTCTCATTGGATACTGGAGACTGTTTAGTGGTAATTAACCTGTTACTTAAGATGTGTTTTCAAATTTGGGTAATTTGCCAGTGATAAATCAGGATTTCAACTGAATTGATATTACACCCGGTTTCTAATAGGCTAAGACAGGGCTGTCCAAACTCGGTCAAGGAGGGCCAGTGTCCTGCAGAGTTTAACCCTAACCCCCATCAACTACACCTGAAGCAGCATCAAGCTTTATAAGGGCCCCCCAAAAATAAAAAAACTAGAAACTTCCAGTCAGGTGTGTTGAGGCAAGTTGGAGCTAAACTCTGCAGGACACCGGCCCTCCAGGACCTTGTTTGGGCACCCCTGGGCTAAGATGTCCTGCTAATTAAAAGTTGAGATTGCATTCAGGTGTGCACAACTTTATAAAAGTCAGATCAAAAGCATTGCAAGTAGGTTTAGAGTTTCACTTCTGTATTTGCTAGTGTCTGAATGAGGGGTGTTTATGGTCACACTGAACAAATTGCTTTTGTTACTGGGCTCACTTGCACATGTGTATTTGTATGTATAAGGTGAGTGTTTCACTTAAATTGCTAACAACTGTAATTTGTAAACTTTGTAAACCCCCAGTTCCCTTTTCCCTCGCTCAGCTTGCTGCAGCCAGAAGCTCCACCGGGAATGAATAAATTGAATGCTGCTAGTGTTTTCGATTTCTAAAATAAAGCATGTTATGTGTCGTGCCAGTTATGAACACTTCTCAATGTGTGCACTCTTTTACACTCGCTTGACCTCTAAAGTCACTGCTCTCCGCCCGGTCTAACCCTACTTCCTGACGACACTCAGATAATTCATGTTAAAAAAAGATGCCAAAGGCTTGAAAATAAAGCCTAAAGCAACGTATTAACATGTTTTAAGATAAACTACTGTCAAATAAAGCAGCTGTTCGATTGCACAAGCGCGGTGCAGATAGCACGCTAATTCTTACAGGCGGATGATTCGGTCAACTATATTACGTAGAGAGCGCGACGTGCGCTGGGGGCCTTGGGCTCGTCTGTCGCTCATAAAATATGGCGTCTTAGGAAGTCTGTTGTTGTCCGTAAGAGAGTGGCAACTACGGATATGCAAATAACCACGCATGAAGTGGCAAAAACATACCAGTTAAAAGGCATACAAAGTGACTGGTTATGAACCGCGATGTTGAGGTCTACGGGTTTTTTCCGTGGGATTGACTGTCCGTTTTATTCTGAGAATAACAGTGGAAAAGCCGGTGCAGATGGGTGCAGCAGACCCTACTGTCACTTCAGACACAGCAAACAAAGACGAGCCTTCTCTGGGATATACGACATCAAAAAGACTAAAGCGCTTTCTGCGAGTCCAAACGGTGAATTAAAATGTTTTTATGGTGTCATGTTTTCCTTTTGTTCAAGTACTGTTCGGGTTCATGTACATTTAAATGCACAAAAGACACAAAACAACCCCAGAATAGTGCTGTCATATGTCAGACAGTCCAATTTATGTATTAAAAATAAACCGTTTCTATAGCTTTTACTGTTGTCAGAAAAACCTTTGATGCCTCAAGAATAGGTAGTAACTGGGAAATGTTTGTTTTTGTTTTATGAAATTATTTCTGCAATTAACTGCATGTGTGTGTATATATATGATGCATTATATACTGTTTTGATTCTGTGGTTGATTTTTGTGACTTGTTTACAGATCAAGGATATGATCCATTTAGTCCAGAGGTTGTAAGACCAGGTGAACATAATGTGGAGCCACCGTCGAGCCTGTTGGCGGGACAGGATGTGGACCTGGGTACTGTGGAGCTGGAGTTGGTCAATCAGGCCATTGAGGCTGTTCGCAATGAGATGGAAAGGGACAAGAAGAAGCTTTCTCAGATCGGCGATCAGGAATATGAGCCGACCACAAACTCTGTTAAGAGACCGAAACCCACTGCATCATCCCATCAGGGCTACGATCCTGGGAGCTATCAAATGGGCCAAGCGAGTGAATACACCCCGTCCCCTCGCTCCAGCAAATACACTTTAGACTCAGACAACAGCAGTACCAATGCACTGGAATATGTTCCCACTGCTGTCTCCAAAACAAGCATTAAAAAGGTGTTACCTCCGCCACCATCCCGTGTAAAGTGTAAATACACTCTGGATAATTCCAAACCAACCACGAACATGGAGTATGACCCTCTCTCGAACTATTCGGCTAAGCTGGCTGTTAAAAAACAGCAGACCTTGTGTTCAGAGGGAGAGGGGAGAAAGAGGGTTTACCCTGAAAAACAAGGGGAAGTTGAGGAATATGTTCCAACGGCAAAGAAACCAAGGTCATTGTCTCCTAAAGCAGATGTCCCGAAGTACACTGCAAGTTTCTCTGAATCCGATGAGGAAAGTTCCGGGACAGAGTATCGTCCAACATCCATTAGTCGAATGCAGCGCAAGGGGATCAACATCAGCTTGAAAAAGGAACGAGAGTCAGGTGCGATGGGACAGCAAGTAAATCGGGTGTCTAAAACTGATGAGGTTTACTCACAGAGCGGATCGGATGATGTGGACAGGACAAACAAAAAGATAGACAAAAAGACGCCTGTGAGTCAGTCGAAAAATATAAAATCTGATAAACTGAAAAAAGAGGAGAAGGAACCCAGTAAGAAAAGTCAAAAAGAAAGGCGGGAAAGTTCAAGTAAAAAAGACAAGAACCAAAGTAAGAATGAGGACAGAATCAGTAAGTCCAAGGAAAAGGTGCGGAAAGACGGATCTGAGTCAAAAAGTACTGATGAAAAGAACAAGAAGATGGTTAAGATAAAGAGTGAACATGGCCACAAGGAAAAAGATAGAGGGAGTGGCAACATCAAGAAGCCCAAAATGGACAAGCCTGTTAAAACCGATAAGGTGCCGTCCAAATTCAAAGACCAGATGAACGGAAAACTTGAGAGCAGCACAAAGGAAAAGGGCAAAAAGAAAAGCAGCCATGGGAGCAGCAGCAACAGCACTAAAGATAAAAGCAAAAAAAAGAGCTTAGTCCTTGATCACAAAGAGGCAAGTGAGACCAAACAGAGGAATCTGAGCCACATAGACTTGTTCGGTGCTGAGAGTGCTGAAGAGGATGATGAGGAAGACGAGAGGATAGTGAGGAAGTCGGCCTCTGCCTTTAAACGGGGAAGCATCATGAATAATAAAAGAAAAACTTCTGAAGATACATCATCATCGGAAGATAATTTTGAAGTGGATGATGATGATGATGATGATGATGGTGGTGAAGCAGTGGACTACTCCTGTCTGCAGGATGAGATGGAGTATGGGGGGGACACCTCGTAACCCGAGGGAATTTGGGGGAATTGTCTGCGGATATTTAACGAATCCAAAGAGGTGAAGACGGAAGACAAAGGGAGACAAGCTAAGCAGGTACCACACAGAGTTTTTATTTATTTCTCTAGATTTGATAATCACTTCAGTCATTTTGGTTGCTCTAAAATGCCTTTATGGGGTTTTGAGGATGCTATGCAATTTTTTTTTCTGTTGGTGGATTTTCTGGGTTTTCTGTTGCAACTGAAATTTCAGTTTCACTTTCATGTGTGTTTTTAGCCTTCAACGGAACTGGAGGAGGGGGAGGAGGAAGAAACAGAAAGCACTTTAACTACTCTCTTTCCTGGCCAGAAGAAGAGGGTGTCACATTTTAAATCTCAAGGAAAGGTTAGTGTTGGAATGCTTGTTCTGACATGTCTCTATGTTATTGGTTCCCTGCACTTCATATTTGCATATTAGCTGTATTTGGTGTGCAACAGTTAGACCATAAGCCAGTCAAGACAGAATCTGTAGCAATTTATCCACTGAGATATATATTATACTGTTCTAAAGTTTGGTGTCAAAAGAAATTAATACTTTTATTCAGCAAGGGCTCGGTAAAATTGGGCACAGGAGACGTAAAGATATGTATAATGTTAAAGCGCACAACCTTTTAAAATGCATTGTACTAGGAATGGTTCTTAAGAAAAAAACATCAAATCAGCAAATTAGAATGATTTTTTTAAAAAATAAATTACATTTTAACATTTTAAATAAATTACATTTTAACATCTATTGCAACCAAAAAAAGTAAAAAAAAAAAAAAAAGTTAAAAATTTCCACCATATTGGTTTATCACCTTATTACTTTATTTTGTATTTTTGATCAAATAATGCAGCCTTGTTAAGCATAAGAGACTTTCAAAAACATTAAAAAAAAATCTAACTAACTTATATATTTTAACTGATAGTTTCTTTGATATAGTGTTTCCTCTATGATAACTATATATGTAGTTTTAATAAATATAACATTATATTGTATTTAGTTTACATATTATTGTTATTATTTATCTGGCACAAAAACGTAAAGTTTTTCTAGATTTTTAATGTCTTAATGTTAATTCTTAATGTAGATTTCTAAATTTCTTATACAAAATACTACCAGCAAACATTAAAAGACCATAAGAATTACCAGTATTAATATGATGTGGAAAAAAATGGCTGTTACTGAAAAAGTAGGTCATTACTGGATTGAGCTTCTCTGTTTTGAAAATACCTGAGCTGTTGTACTGAAAAATGCAGACAAGGAAGTGTCCCTACTTTTACACTTTCTTTTTAAAGTGCCTAAAATCAGCAAGATTCCAATTAGAATAAAAAGTCAATAGAAAAAAATGCAAGTTCACCTAAATAAGGTTCATAACATATACTATACTATTAGTATAGAATCCGTACTTGTGTTCAGAAATTGCAGTAGAACATCTGTTTAATAATTCTCTTAATTCAGTCAGAGACGTCGCTGAATGCTGTGCCGATGCCGCAGCGGAGGATGACAGCGCAGGAGATCTGTTACCAACGCATGCTGAAAGCCCAGCAGCAGGCGGCACAGCTGGCTGCTGCAGTAAAAGCTGCATCTGCATCAACCAACCCAAAACAGGGGCTCTCTGGAGAGAAACGACGGGTTGCGCACCAGCCAAATGCCTCCTTGCCCTCCTTAAAGCCTGGTATGAGGGGTCCTACATTCAGTTCCAGCAGGATTAAGTATTAGGAATTAAAAACACATTTATCTTTGAGTGTTATTTTTTTTGTAGGACTAGCTGATGCCAGCAGTCGGGTGTTGTCACCCACCAGAGTGGCGGCAGATCAGCTTTCACTCAAAGCTCATACATCGGTGGGCATCCTGTCAAAGACCACATCCTCTACATTGCAGAAAAGAGTGGCTCACACCCCCACCATGAAGGTGACGTCACCCTGTAACAGACCTATAACGGTCTATTTGCATGTCCTCAATTAACTTTCTCTCTTTTTTGCCCATCACAGAGCTCTGCCATGAAGCGTCCTGTCATTCCTACAGAATTTGGGGCCAAGGTGCCCACTAATGTCCGCCAGCGTTACCTAAACATCTTCATTGATGAGTGCCTGAAGTTTTGTTCCTCTGAACAGGAAGCTTTTCAGATGGTATGTCATCAAACCTCCATATCTCCATTTTATTTAAAGGGATAGTTTATCCAAAAATGAAAATTCTGTCATCATTTTCTCACCCTCATGCTGTTCTGAACGTGTATGAGTTTCTTTCAAAAAATAAGATATTTTGAAGAATGTTGGTGACCATACAGTTGACTGGAGTCTTTGGATTCCACAGTATTTTTTTCATACTATGGAAGTTAATGGCTACTGGCAACCAGCATGGTTGCCAACATTCTTTTTTCATTTTCGTGTGAGCAACCCTTTTAATCTCAAGTCCCTTATATATTGTTGATGTGTATATTGTGGGTGTCTTCTTCGCTCTCAGGCTCTGGAAGAAGAGAAGGTGGTGTATGACAGGAGCAGCAGTAAGAACATCTACCTGAATGTAGCTGTGAACACACTGAAGAAACTTCGCAGCAAGAGCACACCTACGTACCCTGCCATCAGTGCGTCTAACACACACGAGCAGATTAATACTCCTGTTATACTGTCATTTCTTCTTTGTATTTATTTGTTAATTAGCAGATGTTCGTGTAAAGTGACTAAGGGTACACTAAACCTACACTAAAGAGCCTTTCTCAAAGGAATAACAGTAGTTTTGCCATTAATCTGCCACCAACTCTAATATTCTGTGTTTTACACTGATGTCGATAATAAAAGAGAGAATACAGTGGGATCCGAAAGTCTGATACCATATTGAAAATCTGCTTCCCCTCTTATCCCCGGACATACCGCCACGCTTCGGCTTTCGCAAACTATCCAATCGTGAGCTGGAACTAAAATACTACCTTCCATTTTCTTAGTGGTAATACTCATGCCGAATAAGCAGATTTGTGTGTTCTAAGTTTGTGCGGGTTGTGTTAGCACGACAAAAAAAAAATTATATATATAAAATACATTTTTCTTTTGTGTAATGTAATTCCATTTTGTTGTTCCACTGTAACTCAACCATATTTTGATGGCTTTCTTTCTCACGTGGTGGTGCGTTTCTTTGCTACAGCGGCGCCGGTGTATCAGACTGAAGTGTCTCCCCAAGTGTTCAGAACGTACCTGATGGAGAAGAGAAGTACTTGGGGCGGCTTGCTGCGCCAAAACACACGGTCGGAACAATCCCGAGCCGCTCTCGGCAAGACCGCAGGATGTAGACCTTAAAGGTACCTCACTACCCTCTCAGTATCTTCTGTAGTATATCTATGATTTCATTTCTGGTCGAACCCCTTCATCCCCTTCCTTCTGAGTTCAATTACGTGATGTCAATTTTATGTTAGATATCTCATTTGCGTACTTGCGCGTTATTTTAATTGCACTCGGTTAGGTTGAATCCCCAAGCAACATATCTAATTTTCATTCAAGTTCTTTTTACGTTTTTCAGCTAATATTTATATTTTATTTCAATGGATAGAAACTATTTTTAATGACCACACTCCAACCACTTTCTGTTCTGATCTCACTCACCCATGTCTAGATTATTTTTATAGCATTTGTACAGTCTGCATGATATTATTGGGGTATTTCCAAAGGCTCACCAGGTGTTTTTGCATCATCCTGGTTTTCAGGAGCCATTCTCTACGAAAAACTGAAAAAGTATGCAATGACTGAAGAACAGCTGCAGGAGCATGGCTACCCCAGACCTCACCCCGAGGTGTCGGGGCATGCTGTCGTCCATAACCTCCCAGAAAAGAAAAACAATGACCGTAAGTTTTATTTTTATGGTCTTAGACCAATTTCTTGATGCTGCTTCTTCACATCAACCTTATTACAAAGAGCCATACCACTAGGTGGCACTATGCTCACATTTTTATCACCAATGCAGTTTGTTTTTCATGTACTCTTTGAACATAAGTTACATTACTTGAAACATTTGTGATAGATGATATTGTATTACATTTGAAAATATCTTCCCTTACCATAACTTTTGTACTTTTGATTTTGATTAAGTGTCCTGTATCTCTTCCTCAGCTTTTTTCAAAATCTGTTGTCGATGTGGCGCCGAGTACAAGATAAATGCTAACGGCAGCTGTGTGCGTAAGGAGGAGTGCAGTCACCACTGGGGAAGATTACGCAGAAACAGAGGTTGGTATGTGTACCTGTGAGACAGGATGAGACAGTACAACTGCGACAGTACATGTCATTTCAGTGACATGTTCAGCTGACATGTTTTGTGTCTTACATAGTTCCAGGAGGTTGGGAGACACTTTACAACTGCTGCTCTGGTGCAGTTGGTTCTCCTGGATGTGAAGTGTCTAAAGTAGGTATCATTGTGGATCTGCAAAAATTGGATCTCCCACAATCATTTCCTAAATCTGAACCTAAAATAAGATTTCAGATTTGCTATGTTAACATATAATGGATTATGTATTATAGATAATTTCAAGTAAATGTAATTGCATAAAAACACAGATTTTATATTTCTCAAAACTGCAAACGTTGAAATGCCAAAATCATTGCAAATCTGCAATAATAAAACAACTCCTCTCAAACTCATCTAATAAAATATTGTTAATAATGTGTAGTTTTTATATCTTTTATTTATTATTTATAAATTATTTTCATGTCATATATATATCCTTTGATATGGCAATAAATAAATAGACTTCATTTTACATACGTATTTATGTTTTTACTGATGACAGGCATATTTTTGTGAGGGTACAGAAGATAAAACGGTTTGTACACACTGCCTTAAGGTGGTGTCTTTTAGGTTCAGAAGTCTTTTGCTAGTTGAATCCGCTGGTTGATGGAGGCAAAGCTTTTATTAAGGTGTTTAGAGTAAGTATAGCCTACTAAAAAGCATGTTCAGTAATGTGTCTCTGAAGGATTAGAATACCTGCTTTTACTGTTCTCTTTTCCTTCAGCAACATGTACAAGATGGGCGTAAAGAGTCCTTGGATGGTTTTGTGAAGACTTTTAGCAAACCATTGCCAGTAGATGGAAATGGAGGTGTCTACGCCTTGGACTGTGAGATGGTGAGAATAACAGTTATTCAAATACTCCCACACTAGGTGGATGTAAAAAGCCTCATGAAGAAAACAGGATGCGGACTAAAGTCTATATTGTTTCTATAAAGGTGATATTAAAGATACTACAAGCAGCTCAATTAAATTCTTTTCATCTCAATACTTGATTTATAGTGCTACACAAAACAAGGTTTGGAGCTGACCAGAGTGACCGTCATTAACTCTGACCTCAAGGTTATTTATGACACATTTATCAAGCCTGGCAGCAAAGTGGTGGATTATAACACACGGTAGGATTTGTGTTAAGAGATCTGCCATTCATTTGCCTTTCAATTGTTCTAGTTTCAATTACACCCGTTTCTCATACGTCCAGGTTTTCAGGTGTGACACAGGATGATCTGGAGAACACCACCATCACCCTGAGAGACGTGCAGGCGGTGCTGCTGAGCATGTTCGGTGCAGAGTCCATTCTAATTGGACACAGTCTTGAGAGTGACCTGTTTGCGCTCAAGGTTCACACAAACACTATTTGTACTGTCTTTATAATAAGCCAAAATATAGTATGTAGCCTGCCTAGATAGTATTTTTAGGAATTTCACATGTGCTTGTGATACAAAGGCTGGTTCAAACAGCAGCTTTACAAAATACCTAAATATTCTAAGCTTGCAGAAGTAAATGCAGTAAAGTAGCATACTAGCTTTTTGTCTTTTAATCAATTTTTATTTATGTAACCTGTTCTGTGATTACAAGCTTATTCACAGCTTGGTTGTGGACACTGCTATTGTGTTTCCTCACCGCCTGGGTTTGCCCTACAAACGTGCCCTTCGCAATCTTATGGCCGACTACCTCAAACGCATTATACAAGACAACGGTGAGGATACTATTAATCTGCACTAATTTACATCATCTGCATGAATCCCAGCAAAATGTACAGGATGTATTTCACTCCTTAAAAAAAATTACAAAATCTATTTTGCATAAAGAAAATATATCTTACTTTTAAGGAACATTAAGATTAAGTTTCACATTGTGATATTATTGACATCAATAACTGAATGTGCTGTCATTGGTATTTACTGTGCCTGGACACAATGATTATTTTTTTTATTAAATGAGAATAAATTAAATTCAGTACAACAAATACCATGCTACTATTATATATAAATACTTCACAATTTAAATAAAATATGTGACCCTGGACCACAAAACCAGTCTCAAGTCGCTGGGGAATATTTGTAGCAATAGCCGAAAATACATTGTATGGGTCAAAATTATCGATTTTTCGGTCTGGCAAAAATCATAGGATATTACGTAACAAGATCGTGTTCATGAGATTCTTTGTAATGCGACCAAATATATATTAAAACTAAATTTTTGATTAGTAATATGCATTGCTAAGAAGTTAATTTGCACAACTTTAAAGGCGATTTTCTCAGTATTTAGATTTTTTAAAAAATTTACACTTATGACTGGTTTTGTGGTCCAGGTTCACATATAGTATGCGTATACTTGAATTTGGTGTTAAAATTTGCTAATTATATATATATATATATTATATATATATATTTTTTTTTTTTTTTTTTGGGTAAAGTGAGTAGCCTTGATATGAGGCTTCACCGTCTACCTAGCTTGTGAAGGAATGTTTTTAAGAATTATTATATTTTTATTATTTTATTTTATTATTATTTTATAATAATAATTATAATAATAGTGTATTATCAAACCCACATAATAGCATGTGACACATAGAGGCTCTAAATAACATGCTCTGGACTGTCTTTGTGTTTCATGTCTAGTTTCCTGTCTCTTTACAGTTGGAGGGCATGACTCCAGTGAAGATGCCCGGGCCTGCATGGAACTCATGATCTGGAAGATCAAAGAGGATGCCAAGGTGAAGAGATGACCCCTGACCCTGCCAGTTCTCTCACACTATGTTATGACCTGGAATGATTATCGATGAACAGAGTGTCATAGAGGAAGAGTCACTGAAGCTCTTCATAATGGGCAGTGCGTCACTTGGGTCGGATAAACTGCGTCAGAGTAAATGCTGCAGTTTGAATGAGGGGGAAAGAAAGAGATGGACTGACAGGAGGGATAATGTGATAGATTGCAAAGCCTAGACCACCATGGCTCCTAGCAACCAGAGCTCTAGTGCCCTATCAAACAAGCAATCTTAATTCCCACCATGCTAAAACTGACCCGGTTTTGGCCAATATTTTCACAAGTGGACATAGATTGAGGTGAGGGTAATTGACCTTTTGTTGAGTTAAAGTATTCTCTATTTTTTTTCAGCTGTACGTTTATGTTTTCAAAGACCCTAGTCCCCCAGATCATCAATTGTGAGGGTGTTTTAATGTTCACTTTAGGTGATGTGGCTCTTGGAAGGTCTATGTGTTGCACTCTTAAGTTACTTGAAATCATGTTTTTCAGCACAGATTTGATGTCACTTCCTCTAGTAATAATGTATAGCAATCCACATAATCAAAGAGGCTGTCTTGTCTAGCTCTGAATGAGTAAAACTAGATCATTCTGACATTTTCATGGCCCAATGCCTTGTAAACCAGACTCAGTATTATTATTTCTACTCCAATTAGTACCATTTGTTTACACATTCAAATTTGTTGGTGATTTGTTCACACAAACCATGAGCTGGCAGGACAATATGGAGAAGAAGAAAAAAACGGTTTACTTTGATTTACTTTTTAATTTACTTCAATTTGTATTAAGTTTAAGCTATTAAATGCAGTATATTGTAAACTGACATACTAAATGTCACATCATTCATGTAGGCCTGCCACTTTAAACACATTACTGCTACTAAAAACACATACACACACACACTTTCGATATTTGTCAAAACAAAAGTTCAAGATGGCTGTACAGTAATTTGTAATGTTATTAAATGACATTAATGCCACGAGCTGTAAATAAGTTGTATTTAAACTGTTTTTGTAGCTTAGTTTTTCTAAAAAAGCTATAAATAAAAACTCACACATTTTTATACAAAAATGTTATACCCACCTTAGTATTCATATATATTTATTTTTCTTATATATAAAATATTGACATTTTAAAAAGTATATACATATACACTACTGTATAAATGTTTGGTGTCAGCTATAAGATTTATTAAATTTTTCTTTTATTTAGCAAGGATTGCGTCAAATGAACACAACTGAAGACTTTATATATCAAGTTCTATTCTGTTTCAAAAATTCTGTTTAATAACGCTTTTGAACTTCTATCATGTTGATAATCATAAAAATGTTTCTTGAGCAGCAAATCAGCATATTAGAATGATTTTCGAAGGACTAAAGACTGGAGTAATGGCTGCTGAAAACATAAGGACCTTTCTTGCACCAATATCGAATACTGCATAACTAAATAAACATATCTTACTGACCCCAAACTTTTGACCACCAACACATACATATTAGATATATTAATATATTAATATACTATATATATTATATATTAAATCTATATTATATGTATGTGGTGTGTCGGTGTAATAAGTAGGTGTTGGGGTGTGTCAACATCTGTATTCAGCAGCAAATGGGAAAGGTGAAAATTGGCCACTAAATTCTAAACAAAAGATTTCATGTCCTTCTTGAGAAATTACTCTGATCTTTTATCCTAACCTGTCTGTTCCACTGCACATTCATCTCCAGTTAGTTGTATGTCTATATATGAGACCTTTTCTAGCAGGTGCCTGACTAAGAACTCTTTCTTCAGCAGCTGGTTTCTCGGACAACAAAATGACACAAAGAGTCTGTGGAGGCATAGGGGGGAGGTCTATTGTATCCCGCTCACCCCAGGCCCATGTGTTTACCCTGGGCCCCAGCCATCTCATGTCAAAGTCCCAGACCCAGGTATTAAAAACTGCGGCAGGATCAATATCTCGCACAATGTCCGGGTGGCCGGGAAGGGGGGCGGCTCTCACTGTGTTTATTGAGTGGTTTAAAGATTTGAGCATGTGCAGTGACACAGCTTAAAGTCTTGTTCATTATCAAGTTCGATCAGTCGCTCGCTCTTCTGATCACCTTTGACTGCTGGGGGTCACAAGAGAGAGGAGTGCTGCTCATGGCCAAATGGTAGTGTTTTGCCATTTGGTTTGATGCTTAGTAATCTGGTGCACTGACATTCATATTTTTATATGATGAGGTTTATATTATAATATGTGTTTTGTGAGCAACACTAAGCACCAAGTAAACTGGTCAACACCTCCAACACCAGAGAATGGTATATACTGACTGCATATCATATGTCATTAGCCCATTGTACAATCTTGTCACCTAATTAGGTGATTGATCCTCAAGTTATTTCCGATAATGATCTGTTAGGCTTAAGATAAGCCAGACTCGTGCCATGGTCTGGTATAAAAGGTTTTGTTTAGGTTTGGGTCCACAGAGATCAAAAAAGTGTTCACTTGAGTGTCTCATGCTTGTAGGGTCTTGTTAGTGCAAATTATTATCAGTGCGTGTGTAACATCCACAGCTCTGTTTTGTATATGAGATTTCTATTCTAGATTAATTGAGTAACTGTTAACATTTTATTTCAGAACATGGTAGTTTATTTGTTTTTTTTTTGTCATCTTTGGGTCAATATCTGTAAAACCTAGATATTTAGCTTTGTAATTATTTATGCAGTTCAGTCTGTGCTGAAAGATCACTGAATCATTCACTATCGACTAATTATATTGTTTTTATTTTTGAATTTGCATACAACATGGGTGTTTGTTGTGTGTTAAGTGGTTTGGGATAGTTATTTTATTCTAGATTATTTTCTATTTGTTGGTCTTAGAGATTTGTTTTAATTGTTAGAAATATGTCTCTGAGACATCTTAAAGAGGAGATCTTACTGAACTTATTTGAGATAAACTTATTTGAATTTGGCCATGAAAACTTCCTCAGCATGTTGGTTTCATTGTTTTGCAATTATTTGGTAAATGAAAGATAGACAGACAGATAATCTTATAAAGAAGTGTTAGAGCAAATATTCTTCTTAATATCAACCCCCCCCCCACCAATATATAAAAACAACCTTTTTTGCTCCTGTTTTCCTAATAAGTGTGGGTCTTCATCACCAACCCCCGCCGACCCCAAACAACCCATTGTAGTTATGTATCCAACACTACTTTGACATTTTAAAAACTGCAAAAACTTTGCTATATTTCAAGAGGGCATAGCTTGGACCTTATTTAAAAATCCTCCATACATTTTTTTTAATGGAATTTCAACAGGTGTTCATGAGTTAACTGGGAGATAAACAGTTGGGATCAGTCCATTATCTGGGTAAACATCTGGTGCACGTTTTACTCCTGCAGTGCGTTTAGTTTTTTCTTGGAGTTTGATAGCTTTTGTTTGAGTGTTCAGAGGCTCTTTTGAGAATATCTCTGGGTGCCTCTTACTGGAGCTTAAACTGGGCTGCTGACCTCACGCTTCTGGACCCTCAGTGCGCAGGGTCAGAGGCCAAGCTCGCCACATCGATTTCCCCCTATGAAGAAGTCTTTAGTCCCACAGCACTTCTCCTAAGGCCCCCCTTACACACTCCTGTCCACACAGAGCTGCCCGGAGAGCCAATTGTGCCGTGCTAGAATCGATCCGCCGAGTGTCCAAGGGGCCTCTTGGTTAAGCGGCTCTCTCTCAGATAACTGACAACTACAAAGCTCTCCTCTTGACAGGCGCTTGTCAATACAAATTTCCACTATTGATAAGTAATTAAAGAAAGGCAGAGCATTCTGCTCCTCACTCCCAACATCTGTTAAACAGGACCTGTAAACAAAACCTCTCAAAAGGCTAAATGAACCCCCTCTGTCCTTCTCTAGAGCCCCCATGTAGTTTTAAACCAATCCAAATCATATTAAAACTCTTTCAGTTAGCTGCAGCTTTAGAACCTCCATTGAGATAAAAGGTCCAATTCTGCTCATAAAAGCCATTCTAAAAGAGCAAAAGTTTCCTCATACTCAGAACCGAATTCTACTAGCACCCCAAACACTCAATAAAATTATTGTACAAACAAGATTTCTTAGGTTCCTGGGCTATAGTTTTTTCTACATTTCACACTAAAATCGTTATCCTGGGTTATGTTTTTGGAGTTGTTACTGGAGTTATATTATTGGCATATCACACTGTACATTCGTAAATCCCAGGTTTGCGGTCTTATGAGCATATTTTTGATTGGACGAACACAGCAAGTGATCTATATATAACGACTTGTCTTGCATCATATAGTATGCGCCATCCAGTGGGTCTTGAGCAAGCGTTTGGATCATAACTGTAATATTAAAATTATGTCGTCTTCATTTAACTTAAAATGTTTTCCATCACTTCTGTATGACGCTAAAAACACTGTTCGCGAAAGTTTCTGTGCAAATCTCATGAATATTTAATGAGACGAGCACTGTTCAGTTTTGCTGAGCAACTGCCCCTTATGTCCTAAAAGGGCCGTTCGCAGAGAATGCGTTTTTGCGTTCCACTGTGACTGCACGGATTTTCCTAATACGTTTGTTTTTCTAATATGTAAACATGCACTAGACGGACATGTTTGATGTGTTTGTCTTTTGCAGCATCTTGCGCATGACAGACTGATGTTAAAATAAGTAACTTAAAAAACCCGCAGCTTTCTTGGGGAAAAAATATAGGGCCTAGAAACACGCTTTTTAGAAGTTGAAGTTCTTTTAACTTAAGCGCTAAGTTTCTAGAATGGTTTTCCCCTTTTTTGGAAAAAAACTAAAACATGGACCAGAAAAAAAACAGGCTTTTTAAAAGTTGATCTTAATTACATTTTTCCACTGCGTTCCACGTCATGCATGAAACGGTCAAACACATCGATCTAGCACATGTTTATATTGAAAAACAATGGAAAATCAGTGCAGTGGAATGTAAAAACACATTCTGTGTGAACGGCCCCTAACACTGCATTGTTTCACCTTTAGCATTGCATGTGGCCTTAACCCTTTAAATAAGCTGCTAACACTTTTCAAAAGATTACAAATTTAAAGTGGGACTCAAGAAGAAAATAGTTAAATATTAAAGGCCCATACTTTGTGTAGGTGTTTCTAAATACTATACCAGTTCTTTATTTTTGACCTAAAGCAAAAAATAAAGCAAAATCTGAAGCTATTTTATGGTTTTGAAACTCTGAAATGAGTTTACTAGTTTGGCCTGTGTTTTTAATGCTGCCAATCTGTGTCTTTGTAAGTGGATCCACTAGCATACATCCTCTAAACCCCTTAAACTCTACAGACAGGGCATAAACCGCCAAAGCTTGACTATATCTTGGCACTAAGACAAATGAATGGGTTTGCATCCAATTACACCTATGTAAATAAACATCTGAATGAGAAAATTCCAGATGCATCCACCACTTTGTGGTCTCCGAGTGGGTCGGGGTAAAGCCGAAACACAATTTTAGTGGGCTGGAGATGAAAACGGAGCTCTCATTACGGACTGAGCCGGAGTTATGAGGTGGGGATGGTGTGTGTTTGGGGTTAGGAGGGGGTTCTGCACTGGGGCGGTGGTTTTCGGGGAGGGGGTCACACACAACCAGCGTCTTTGTGTGGCTCTAATCCTCCCAGCCAACACAGCTTTGGCCAGGTTTCATCACGAAAGTGCCATGAAATAACTACTTTTTTTCTTAGCAGCAAATCTCCACTAATCCCGCAGGCTGAAGAGACAAAGGCTTCTGGGCTCTGAGCTCCAAGCTTTTAATGGGGTTCAGAGGCTGCTCAGCTAAGGTTCTTCTAAATGACTTATTTTGAGCGGACACTAATACAGCTTGACAGGCAAGAACAGAGCCTTGAACACAGGGAGAAAAAGTTCAGCACAATTCCATGATGGTTTGAAAGGTCAGTCAGGTGTGAAAATATCAGAAATGTGGAAAGTGTTGGTCTAGATGAGCTGTTGCCACTTGACAGCTGAAAAAGGAAGCCAAAAAGACTTACAATGATGTAAAGCATAAAATCTCCAAGCTTTAAAAACATTTTACAACTGGCCTGTTTATTACACAACAATATTTATTTTAAAACACTTTTTGGCTCCCATCTGCAAACTTTTTAATGTTTTTTTTTTTTTTGGACTGATGCACAAATTGGAATTATTTGGAGACTGATAGAGGTGTAAATAGTTCTGGGATATATTTATAGTTGTATATATTCAGGTTAAATAAAGATATATGTAAGTTTAAGTACTGGAACAGTATCAAAGCTTTCCCGTATTAAAATTCAAAGTGTCTGGCTCAGAACATACTTGAGTGAGAGTTCAAAAGTACAAAAATACAAAAGTTCTCACATCTAACTGTAATAAAAATAAATTGCTGAACATTAAATTCAGCAATAGTTGTTTGACACTGTTAGTTATATGTAGATGTTTTATAGATTGACTATATAAGTTTTTTTATTAGCTTTTAAATAATTACATGAGACCGATTTCACTTATAACTTTCACTTGTAAGACAAACACAATATAAATATGTAAATATATAGAAATATATCACTATATTTTCTTAAATATTCATGTCTAATATTCATTTCATTCTATAATATTCAATATTAGGTCTCTTATGCCCACCAAGGCTGTTTTATTTGATCAGGAAAAATGGTAAAAAAAAAAAAAAAAACAGTCATGGGAAGTATGAATAAAGTATATATAATATTGTGCTGCTTAAATTCATATATTATTAATATTCTTATTTTTTGGGGAATAGTAACAGCAACTGAAAAAAAGGCATTTATTGAAATCGAAATGGAACGTACTGTGTCTGTATCAATGTCATGTCTTTCTGAATAAAAGTCATAATTTCTTTAAAAAAAAAATCTGAATGCATTTTTACTGTGAAACCTATTAAACAGACAAAACTAAAACTAAAGGAATAATCAAAGTGTTCATCAAGCAGCATATAGCTGCACTTGCATTTAATTAACATTCCCATTATAATCTACATAGTGAAAGAAATGTGTAAGAATAAAGAGATCTTATGTGCAAATGTGCTTTCTAATAAAGACCGGAATTCCAGCAGGACTGTTGAAATACAAAACAACAAATCTTTACAGCAGGAAAGGAGACCAATGTGAGGTGGAAGATTGTGTTGATGTGCAAGTCTCAGCCAGTGTAGACACAAGCTTCGGTGGAGACTGTGTTTTGGTTCTTGTGTTGCACGGCTCTGGGAAACAGCAACACACAACACCACCCCACACAACCGACCGAGAGTGATGTGCAACGCTGATATCGGTGGGAAACATATTCTAGCTCTCCACACGCATCGCCTTCCTGGCCCTGAGCTGCACAGTGTCAGGATTTAGCGGAATTTACATCTCTGACATCTGAGCCGTCCAGCGGCGCTCGGCTGCCAGTTTTAACTGAGGAGCTCTGATCTGAGTGACCTGAGGTTTCGCTGGAGCTTAAACTGGCTGATGTGAGGTTGAGAGATGGATGATGGGATAATGACAAGGAGTGACATTCAGTTTACTTCATAACTGTCTCATTGCATAATTACAACTAATTTTGACACCACTGGCTGCAAATTGCTTTATTTATACCATGTGTCTTTCATTTTATTGAGTATTCTATTTATTTTCAAATGCTAATAGCTTAAATCCTTCTCTTTGATCAGAAGGAAAGATTTCTGGTACATTAGCCCTAAGAAATTACCCTAATAGGCCACTTCCAGAGTACATTCTCTAGTTGACATTTTCTGGGCAAAATATGGGTCCAGTTAGCAAAACAAACCAGCCAAGCAAACCCCCCCCCCCTTGGAGTTAATACTAGCAAAAGCTGGGGAACGGTGGAGAAAGAAGGAAGAGAACAACGGACAATCAAAGGCTGTTATTTTAATCTGCCCAACCCCAGAGATTAGCCGACCACATTGTTTTAATTGTTTTAAAGGGGGGAGCACAATGCCCGCTCATTGAAGGGAGATGCTTTGCCTAAATCTCCCAAGTTCAATAGTTTCAAAAACTTGAGCCCCAAACCCCCCTTTCTCTCCCTCATCCCACCTAATCCAGGCTAATACCTTTCTTTCTATTGGCTAATGGTTGAAGGAAGCTGAAGTTAATGCCTCTTAAATAGTGGAAACTGAGCTGGAGAGGACCTAAACCAATGTGAACGTGGAGCATTACAGGTCTGCCTTGCCTAAAGAAACCGTATTGTAATATTTTGGGGGATTTTAGCAGCTTCTGTGAAATGTTTCCTTGGGATTTTGGTATCGTATGAGTAAAAAAAATAATAATCTGGGTAAATGTTTTTTTGTAACTGATCATCATTCCACAGTTCACTGGAGGTCGCAAGTAAGTGTTCATTATGTTGTTTATTTATTGAACGTGTTTAATGAAACATTGAATTTATCATTTTATTTTAAATCATACTCACGTATTTTATTTATCCTCTCAGTCAGCAGAATGAATTCTGTATATTTCTGTGGACCAAGAAACGGCCAGGGGCCTTTTCAATTGCAACGCGTCAACTCGTTAATTCACGAGGCTCACCAGCAGATGGCGCAGCAGTATCAGCTTCACACTGCGGCCAGTCCGGCGTCTATGCAGACTTTCACTGTGGCGGAGCGCCTGGCAGGTGAGAGGCCGCTTAACTTTTGAGGCTCAAAATATGAATTAAGTAGTCTACAGGATAGATGCAGCATTTGTAAAATTGTAACTTCTGATTCCTCACTTTACATTAGTCTTCATATTATAGGTTTTGCGTAGGTTTTGAATAATTACAAATTAAAAACCTATGTCTAATAAGTTTCTTAGCCTATATGTTCACGCTTTTTAAAGTTTTAACATTAAGGGAATAAACATAATAATAAAACATAAAAGTATTTTTAATAAATATGCCTGCTTTATTATTATTTTTTAACTATTTATGTTTTAATTTACATTTATTTGCTTAATAATAAAGTAATGTACAAAAGTTGACCAAAAAAATAGTGCACCTAAAAAAGTTAAATCATAATGCTTATTGTTTTGACATGATTTTTTCAATGTTTCAAGGGATTTTTTTATGCGGATACTTTTGAGCCCTATGTAGCTTGTGTTACATGCATAATGTATCATGTGCAGTGTTACCTTAGTGTCACTGAGATATTATTTTAGGTTTATTAATATTTTTTAAAGCAATTTTTATTTTTATATTTTCCATTTTCATTTTATTCAAAGTTTTAGTCATTTTGTCGTGTTTGTATTTTTTCTCATTGTTAGTAGCTTTTAAATATGTCTATATAGTTATTTTTATAAATTTTTTTGCATACATTTTCTTTCAGTTTTAGTTATTTAAGTACATCAAGTTAAACTAAATTAAAATGAAAAATGTTGCCTCTGCAACTCGCTGAAATAAGTTTTGGAATATGACATTTTTTTTACAGCTGATGATTATTTATTTCAAGTAACGAAAATGTTTTTAATAGTTTTAATTTTACTTTCAATTTTAGTTGACTATAATAACCCTGGCATCATGAAATGAATTAAGCAAGTAATAAATATCTCCTTCATTTAGAACTCATCCTTGAGGCACGCTATGGGAACCAGCAAAAGCAGCGTCGCAGTCGCACCGCCTTCAGTGTGTCCCAGTTACAAGCGCTCGAAAAGGCCTTTCAGCAAACCCAGTATCCAGATGTGGGCATGAGAGAGAGACTAGCAGTCTGCATCAACCTCCCGGAGGCCCGTATCCAGGTGAGAGCCATTGGAACATCTGCAGTGTCCAACACGCAAAACACTTCTAAATATTAGAATACATTAACATTATAGAAAGTGCTATACACTCTTAAAAATAAAGGTGCTTCAAAAGGTTATTCAAGCGATGCCATAGAAGAACCATTTTTGGTTCCACAAAGAACCATTCAGTCAAAGGTTCTTTAAAGAACCATCTCTTTCTTATCTTTTTATAATCTGAAGAACCTTCTTTCGCCACAAAGAACCTTTTGTGAAACAGAAAGGTTCTTCAGATGTTAACAGTTCTTTATGGAACCATTTAGTCAAAAAGGTTCTTCTATGGCATCGTGAAGCACCTTTATTTTTAAGAGTGTACCGAAAACATGTGTTTCAGGTGTGGTTCAAAAACAGACGTGCCAAATATAGAAAAGGTCAACGTTTTGCACCCCTTTCTAAAGAAGAAAGCCAAATGCATCGTCCTGCTACTAAACAGCGGAAAGAATTGGTGAAGAACCAGAAGAAAGGCTCCAATTCAAAATCTCAATCCTCTATTAGGGAAAACAACACCATTCCTTCCTCATCTGACTCTATTCACCTTCATTCCCACCCCAGACTACACTCCTCTGCTGTTCTTCCATTTATTACTGGAGAACACTACCAACAACCAATGCCTCATGCACTTGGGCTGCTGTCTGCAGGTCTGCCTTTCTCTCCTACATATTTGCCTATAATGCAACAGCAGCACAGCACAGCCGTCAATCTCGTGCCATTGGGGAAATGCAACAATCTCATGCTTCAGTCTGCCTGTCAATCTAAATCCATGGTTGACCACCACTTGGACATGTAACCATACCAGCAACCAATAAACCCCACTGAGCCAGTTGTCCTCATTAGGATGTGAAGAGGGAGCAGGTGTTCCTGTGCCCTTCCCCCCACCACAACACTGTAACTTTTACTCTCAGAATAACAGAATGGTTTGGATTTTGATCTTTTTCTGTAACTTTCATTAAGTGGTTTTGATTGCATTTGTACAGACTGGCTTATTTTGTGAACTTGTCATGCTCCGTTTTGCATAGCTTAGAGCATTGTTGAGAAAACTGTTGTGTTGCACATACATATTTGAGCACTTTGTAGATTTTTATGAACATATGATCATTCTGAATACAAATAAACATGAAAAACATCTGAATCAGTATATATCTGTGTGAACTTGCATCATGACTTCTGTGTAATCTAATTCTGGGATTGCACATTTGGTCTTTATAATTTATGTCACTGCAATAAATAATTTTGTCAAATGTGGAGAGTTCTCAGCAGCATTAACATTTAAGTAGCAAAAGCTTATTTTTTGTGTGTACTTGTACATTCTCATTTATAGCTACAGTAAATGTAAGCCCATGATTCGTTCATTTTTATATGAATGAAAGCCAAAGTTACCCATCACTGAAGGTGTTTACATGCTATGGTCATATTTTGATTATCAAAGCATCATGTAAATCAGTTTGTCATAACTAGCTTAAGCCAACTGTCTGATTTCTGTAAGTCAGAAAAAGACTGCTGACATATGCCTGTATTAATCAATATTTTGGCTCATGTAAACACCTTCAAAATATTCCCATAACTAAATATTAATTTCTATTATATTAAATACAGACAGGCGATGTTAGATACAGACAGTGGTACAGACACTTACTAAAAATACAAAAACATTTACTGTACAAACACTAAGCAACTTCATTGTCTATATTTGTAAGAATTTAATGAACTACATTATACAATGACACAGCCAGTGTGCTATTAAGAGGACACGAATGAGAATTTATAAGTTGAATCACTGTAATAAATGGCAAGATAAAGAATTTACTTCCAGAAGAGAAAAACAGGTATTGAATTTCCATGTTCATATTTTAAACAAATGTATTTTAGGCTACATGTCATTATTTATTAGATATATAAAATATCACACACACACACATATATATATAAAACATATTTTTCAAATTGAAAATTTACAAATTACAAAATGGTCCTTAATGGGGAAAAGATATGCATTTTCTGTCTGTAACATATAAAAAAAATCGATCGGTTATCCAGCTTTAAAAAAAAAAGTGAGATATAAAATTTCTTAAAATATAATCGTCTTCTCAGTAATTTGTATTTTTGACAATGCACTCAAGGCAGAAACTTAATCTCTTCTGTCACAGCCTTGTCAATCTCCAGCTTTCCCATTAACTTTTCAAGGTATCACCATAAACATTTGCACATCCTTGATCCTGGTAAATTCTTTCTCAAAAGATGACTCCAGTATTTCCAGTAAAGGACCCCTCAAACTGTTGATCCAGACAAAACATTTGAGTTGTTCTCCAGGTGGGGACGGTAGGGAGCTTCGGTTGCGCGCGATAGCACAGCCGCATATTCACCAATCTATCTACGCACTTTTGAGAACGTATCCACAGCAATGGGAGTGTCGGGGGACGCCGGAGCTTCGCTCACTGAAACGGTTGGCTTAAAGAGACAACAGCGAAGCCGGGCTGGTCTTTAGTGGGAAATTAAATCACTTTTAAGAGCTTAAATAAAGGACCATGTCGCGGCGTACTACATAGGGAACTCAAACGCAGGTAAAAACATTTTTATGTTTCCTAAGGAAAAACATTCGCCTGTTCGTTTTAATCGAAAGACTGAAAGGTTCCCTGCTAAACGGCTAATGTGATGTTAGCCTAGCCGGTGGGTTGCTAAGCTAGTTTATTTGTGAAGGATTATTGTCATGTTTCTCTGACAAGGCTTGGAGTTGTTTAGCTGCTTTGTCGGAATTTCATTCCGTTTTCAGATGGGAGAGGGAATATATTTTGCTTTAGTTGTAAAACAAAATACATTTGGACGTGTATTTAGTTCATATTTGACGATTCAGCTAGACAGCCACTAATTTAAGGACGTTTTTAAGCCACTAGCCAAGAAGACGGCTCCAAAAAATAGACTGAATGCTTTCAAAGACATATTTACTGTTAAAGACGTGTTGAAGTGTGTATTTTTTGCTAGGCTAGAATAGGAAGCTTTCTAGGATTGACACTTCATTATGAAATAAAACATTTATGGACGGATGAGACACCCTTTCAGTGACAGGATTGATATACATGTATTTTGTTGGACGTTTTAGACGTGTACAACTGATTTAGAAAGCTCTTATGTCAAGCGCGTTATCGGCAATTAAATCATCTATGTAATTTTAAAAAATTAAGGTATTAAGCTCACGAGTAGGTGAGGTTTAATGTGGCTTAATTTTGGACAGATGTTATAAACTATGATTTACTTTTCAAAATAGAGTTGTGCCCAATTCTAGTCAGTTGTCGGACAGCAAACAAGAGGTGTGTTAAACTGTATCTCACAGTTAAACAAATTAGTATGGAAAATCACACTGTGCTTAAGGAAATAAATGACCAGGCAGCTCTCTTTCTCGCTCTTTGTCTCTCATGCCCAAATCAACACCACACAAGGCCTTATAGATCAACACAGAAGCAGTTTTATGGCACCAGCTTCTCTCTTTTGCCCATCTGAGAAAGTAGAAGTAGAAGTCTTGGTTTTTACACAGCCTCTAACACTTGCATATTTCCTGTTTGAAAGCTAAAACACAAAGTGCTGTCTAAGTTGAAACCTAGTTTCTTTCTGCTTTGAAATAAGTTGTAAATGGGTTGTTAGCTGACTTATCTCCTCATCTTTTAGGCAGAGTGACTCAAAACAGCTGTGAGCACTAACTTGGCATCCACTATTAGTCAGGCAGTTTTAATTCCAGATTATATGGTATTATGGTCATTATTTTGGCTTTGTCTGATTAATTTTTGCATCAGGTGTTTTTTATGATGATGTTCCTGTGTTATCTTTGAGATTCATCCCTTAATCTGTTTTATATCTTTCTCTAAATATGAAATTGAAGCCAGAGTCAGTCAGTATCTGCAATGTGTATCTTAGTTAAACATCATTCAAGCACTGATAAGATGTTTCTGATCTAAGTAGTAGATGGAAACATACCCCATAATCAGTACAGTAGTTCTTGTCCACAGATGTTGTAATTACATCTGATCCCTTTTTGGCTGTTGCTTTGTAGCATGGTTTTCCATTTTGCCGTTGTATGAGCATATAATCAGCATTTTTATGGTACCATCGGAATACACGACAGACTGCCAATCCTGACGAAACTGTCGCTTGAGGTTATTCCCATTTTCAGGCCATAGATGAAGATCATTATGGTGCTTGTTTAATGCCTTATGTAGTAATCCAATGTTTATTATTCACCTTTGTGTAGCTTCTACAATATGCAATTAAGATGAAGTGTTTCATGTAATGATTGATTTTTATATTGAGAATTGATGCATAGGAATTCTTTCCTAAAGGGCTGTCCAGCACCCCCGTAACTGTTATAAAAGCTAAGCCGACATGATTGGTGATGCATTTATTTTGCTGAATGACAGGGCACCATTTTTCATAATTCGTTTTGCACAGGCTAACGTATTATAATTTCCTCGGACTAGAAAAATGAGCCGTGCATTAATAATCTAATCCATTGAAGCTCTGACACATTTGTCACTTGCTGAACAAACAAAGCCTTGGATGTTGAAATTAAAGGGGTCATATGATGCTTTTTTAAAGATCATTATTTTGTGTATTTGGTGTAACAGAATATGTTGACATGCTTTAATGTTCAAAAAACACATTATTTTTCAAATACTGTACATTATTGTAGGTCCTCTATGCCCCGCCTCTCTCAAACGCTTCGTTTTCTACAAAGTCCCTCATTCCGACAAGCGCAGTCTGCTCTGATTGGCCAGCTGACCCAGTGCATTGTGATTGGCCGAACATCGCAAGCACTTGTCGGAAATGTAAATAATCACCCTTACCATAATCGTGAGCTTCATCTTTCAATAGAATGTAAAGACAGAGCCCGAAAGGGGAACAGAGTCGCGTGACAGAAACAGTGATGAAGCTGGTATGTGTGCAATACACAAGCCACGGTTAAGACAGCTGACTCCACTTTGATAGACCCTGTGCTCTTCTCCTCTCTCTGCACACACATAACAACCACAGATGCGCAAAACTCCGCATTTGAACAGTCAAGAGCAAATACTTAAACTAATAACAAAAAAAAAGTAGCTGATTCAGAAGCGCCAGATTGCCATCGCAAAGTCAGAATTACATCCTCTCTTAGGTTCACGAAACGGTCGTCCATAATATGCATTGCTGTTCTGTTGTAAGTAAAGATTCCTAAATGCATCTACTTCGGAGGCCAAATAAGTGCTTTTGCTTTCGCCTAGAAAGACACAGCGTCTCCCTGACATGCTGCTACAACACTAACTGCTGTTCCTGAAAACACGCCGCCTTTCTTTGCATGAACATTTGGGCAGAATTATGCTAATATTTCCACATAGTGAGGTAGATATGTGGGGCGTGTTAGAATGAGCCGTTTTTGGGGGGTGTGGCAGAGTCTTAACTTTTTTGATAAAGAATATCTCTTTGGTTTTGGTCTTTGCAACTTCAGGGATCTTATCTATGAACAATCAACTTGTAGCACTCCAAAGAGAAAGGAAAAAATTTAAATAGCATCATATGATCATATGAAAAATCTCCACCAGTAAGTGTCCAAAGATGTTGCCTGCTGAGCTGATTGTACATGCCATCAAGGCTCGGGTCTGTTATACTTTTAACCAGCCAGTCAGCTGCCATTGCTAGTTTTTAGTGATTTTCTGAATGAAAGCACAGGGGTACTTCCAATGTTCTGAATTACTGATCCGCAGTTCTGTTCCATTTGCGTTAACAGCAGTGATAACTGGATGGGAGAGGGGTGGTTGTGCAACAGAGATTCTCTGACTTATTAAACCGCTTCCCCGCTCATTATCAACCGCACAGGTGTCAGTCAAAGTTCCGTGGGAATTGGGAAACTGATTACGAGCACAATAGGCGTGTAATTGCTCAACAGGTTTTTCTGTCTCCACATTTGAAAAAATCTCTATGACTTCGGAGGCCAGACCAGCAACCTCTGTTAGGAGTCATAAATGGGCGCATATTGCTTTTAGAATTGCCAAACCTTTGACTCTGTGATTCTCATACATTTGTGTGTCTTTTCTCCATGCGAATGCATCCCATCCTATCGAGTATGCATTGCTTGTTTCTTGCTATTATGATTAAGGTCTCAAGTATCAATTTTTTCAAAGCCCAATTAAAAAACCCCCCCAAAACTACAGGTGACTAGGGCTGTAGCTATCGTTTATTTTAGTAATCGAGTATTCTACAGTTTATTCCATCGAGTAATCAGATAAGAAGATTTTTTTTCTTTATTAAAGAGCATTACTAAATATACAAGAGAAAATAAGACAGGTCTCATAAAATGAACAAGTAATTTGTTTCCTTTTTAGAAAAAATAATTTTTATTGCTGAAATTGCATATATTAATAACTGTATAAACTAATCCCATTTAGTGCATTTAATTGCCATATTACATTCAAAATGCAGATACAAATATATAAAAATATAAAAATCAATTTCAAATTACTTTAAAAAAAGGTAAACATAGTACAACCAAAAACTAAAACATAAATCAAAATAATAATAATAAAAAATGATAATAATACCTAAACTGCATTTATGTCGTGCAATGGAAGTTTCAAGTTTCAGCCAAACTAAAGCTCAAGCATGACATAAGCCTTTACTGTCTTCTTAGAAGGCTTTGTGGCTTTTGTAAGAGGCAAAAATTAGTGGGCAGGAAGCTAACGTATGGGATGATATTAGACTCAAAATGATTAATAGATGCACGCACAATTATCCATGTACTGCAAACATTTTATACATGTATCTTACTAACCACAAACAAATGCCTTTCAGTTTGAGTCTGTGGAATTTGGGATTAAATGATTGTGCAGCGATTTTTACAAATACAGACATGTTTGCGAATAATGTTCTGTTCTGCATTATATATCATAAATTGCTCATGCAAAAATGAATCCGTGCATACGTGGATCAGGTGACACGCGTGCATTAATTGACGTCTAGTTCGAGTCGATCTCGTTCGGTTCATTTGGATTTTGAGACTTAATTTTCGCAGTTTACAGCATTTCACGTCCCCCACACACACAACTACCAACGAACAAGGCCCAGTGCAATTCATTAACGTGTACACGATTATTGAAAAATGGTTTTTAATCGTATTGTGAATTTTGAGTATTTTGGGAAAACAAACAACAAACACCGGAAAAAGGATCGTTTCTAATTTTCTACTCTTCAGATGAAATAAAAAAAAAAAACGATGATCGAATGATTACCACGGAATAACAAAGTTCTACTGTGTTAGAATGAATGAAGTGGTGAGCTGTTGGTGCAGTTGTTTAATAATCTCTGCTGAGATCGTGAGGATTTAATTGTTTCTTTGTTCAGTGATTCATCTAAGGTGTGGGATGAAGTCAGTTGTCAGTCTTGTATTGCTCATTTTCTTCGTGATTTTGCTTGTTAAACAGCAGCTGTTACAGCATAAGCTCATCAGCACGGAAAGTACATCACATAAGTATTCATAACTGTACACTGCCATGTTACTTTTTTAGAGTGGGACAATATATGCTACGAGCAGTTAAGTTAAACACTCGGGCATTTAGTGGAGGCCTAATAAATAATAGTCTGTAGAATTCAAATTCAAATAGCCAACATTGTGAACATTTGGATTCGTGCCAAATGAGAGGGTAAGAGAGGATTATAGGGCCAAACAATTAAAAAAAGAACATCTCCAGAATAAAGTCTTTGGCCTATAATGCGAGATTAAACTCATTAAATATCCAGAAAAATTTAGAAATAAAATATTGAGGATACAAATAATTAAATCTCGAGAATAAAGTCCTTCATCAGCACAGGCAACTTCATCTTTGCAGACACTGACTCATATAACAGTTTAGTAATAAGTCGCCTAAGAAAAATATGTTCTAGCTGTTTATGCGATCCGCTTGAGCACGGAATAGGCTATAGCCTAAAAAACTTGTTTAGTATAGTTTAGTTTAATAGTTTAAATATAAACGTGCGATTACTAATGGCTTAAATGAGCGGGACTATAATAAAAAAAATATTTTTTTTTTTTTTTTTTCCTTTTCTTTTGTGTTTTAATAATAATAATAATTAATAAAATATACAAGGAAGAGGAATAACTGACAAACCTGCAGGTTGAATTACAAGAAAGAAAGAAAGAAAAAACCCAAGGTTCCGTCATGAAGTTCTTGTTTGGCAAAATTAATATAAGATATTATGTGTCTTAAGACAAGTTAAGTTAGAACAAGTTCAATAAAACATCTTTATTATATTTCTACTGTAGAGGAGAATAGCCAAATCAAAAAGAAACAAAGAAAACACAATGTAACATTCATAAAACCGTACTCAATGGAATGCTCACATGTGACTGGGGCTAGTGCCATCTAGTGTTCGCTGATGTTCTGTGTCTCAGCTGCGCGTGGATCGCGAGCTGTGTGTGTGTGGATTGCGCAAGGCTAAAAGGGCGGAATGAAAGTCTCAAAATTCAAATGAATCAAATAGAATCGACTCAGAAGAGACGTGAATGAATGCACGCGCCTCGCCTGATCCACAAATGCACATTTTAAATCGCAACAGGCACAAATTAGGATACTTTAATACAAACTATAACATTTGTATTCACAAATATGTCTCTATTTGAACAAAATGCTGCACATTAATGTAATTCTTAACTCTGCAGACACCGGTTGAAAAGCATTTGTTTCAGTGTAGTGAACATTTGCAAATTTTTCAAATCGAGTACAAGTTAATGAATTGCACTGGGCCTTGTTAGTTGGTAGTTGTGTGTGTGGGGGACGTGAAATGCTGTAAACTGCGAAAATGAAGTCTCAAAATCCAAATGAACTGAACAAGATCGACTTGAACTAGACGTCAATTAATGCACGCGTGTCACTTGATCCATATATGCACAGATTCCTTTTTGCATGATTAATTTATGATATATTAATACAGAACATTTTTATACACAAACATGTCTGTATTTGTTCAAATCGCTGCACATTAATTTAATCCCGAATTCCACAGACTCAAACTGAAAGGCATTTGTTTGTGGTTAGTAAAATACATGCATAAAATGTATGCAGTGCATGGATAATTGTGCGAGCATCTATTAATCATTTTGAGTCTAAAATCATCCCATAACGTGGAACCCAAAACAAGGTTCATACACTAGAACATTTATTAACACATTTTTCTTAGCAACATGAATTTAACAGTTATTTGGCGAATAAACCTTTAAATGTCTTCTGCATGGTGTGGTGGGTGCTGTGTGTGGGGTGTGTGTGTGGTAGGGCTACACGATAGATCGAATGCGATTGTCATGCGATTTTGGTTAGTAAGTCCGGGGGTTCTGTAATCAGCAGGAAATCATCATCACGTGCTTTCAGATGGAGCTGAATTTACTACACATAGCCGTTGTTCACTGACAAGTTACACAAAAAAAAATCACAGATGATTTTATTGCGAGATTATGAAATCGTTCGCAATAATGAAAGCTGTTTGCGTTGCTTCTTAGTGAACTACGGCTCTGTGAAGTAAAGGTTGTTCCATCTGAAAGCATGTGAAAATACCTCATTTAATAACATGTTTTTACTCCAAACTCACTTAACGTCAGTCGAGTGTTTGAAATAAACCCTTCTTTGAGATGATGTGGCTTCTACACAGAATAAGGCACGCAAAATATTTCATAGAATTCTAAGCAGTGATAAAGGCATTGAATTATAAATATACTTTATTATCATGAAAATTATAATAGAACTCGGATACACAATATATTGCGTAGTCGGTGTTATTAGTCACTTGAATCAAGGAATGAAAGCAGAGTTTGAATCTTATATTTATTCGATGCAGGAAGGCAATTTCCAGGGTTTCTCGGCGGGAGGTATTTGGAGTTTTGGAGAGCGCCTCTGGCCTTCGGATGTTGATTTACTGCTGATCACAGAACCGTGTTTCACTGAAAGAGACGCATGACAATCGCAGCTTCTGTCGAAACGTGATTTCGATTCCATTCGATTTATCGTGTGTATGTAGTCCAGTAACATGGTAGGGATAGCACGAAAATTCGGCGAGAAAAAAATGAGGAATTTGGATGTGCTTGGTCGAAAAACCAAAACGAAAATGCATTGTAATAATGATTTATTTTATAAATATATAAAGTAATTTGTAAGACTTTTTAATTTTACCCATTCATCCCGGATTTAAAAAAAAAAACACAAGCCAATAAATAACCACACTTTTACTGAAAGTAAAATTAGACAGCAACTATATTTAATATTAAAATATCAATGTGTTATTTTTATAAGGATTATGCAAAAGAATCAGACGAACTGTGTTGTGTGTTGTTTTTTAAGTAATTTTTATGGGCTTTTTATGCCTTTTATTGAGATAGGACAGTAGAGAGATGACAGGAAAGCACTGGGAGGAGAGAAGGGAGCAGGATCGGCAAAGGACCTCGAGGCGGGATTCAATCTCGGGTCGCCATGAGCGCAGTTGTGCTATATGTCGACGCACTAACCACAAGGCTATGGGCGCCAACGTTGTTGTTGTTTTTGACTAATTATCCAAATAATGTATAGTACTGAAAACAGGGTTTTTCCTTTCTCAAAATGCGGCAGAGGTGGTACCATCCTGATCATGTGCACACAATGTACCACCCTTCAAATGGCTGAAACAAACTCTTTTTACACGCAACATATTGTAGGTGTTGTAGTAATTATATGATTGAAAAAAATGACAATTACAAAAGGTATGTTTTTATTTCTCGGGCCTAAATGTTTATTGTATTGATTCATTAAAAGAGCCTTATGAAAGGTTTTCTTTTTCCTCAGAAATTCTGTGTTGTGTATTTACATTTTTCTGTTTATCAAATTAAGGCATAAAACATTAATATAATTTATCTTTAAATTATTGAAAATTAAACTTTTTGGCAAACAAAGGGGATTTACTATTAAAATTAAATCATGGAAGAAATTGTGTGATCATTCCTTTTCATTCAAAGTTTTCATAATTTTAGTAGTAGTATGTACATTCTACTGAACAATAATAATAATATATTTCTGCGGCAACTGTCGTCATATTAAAACGGACTTGTATTGGATGGGTTGCCGTGAATACCTTTAATTCTGTGTGTATATATATGACGCTAGTTTTACTCAAGTGGAAAACGGTTAATGAGTGACTGCTAGCAGTTTGGAGTGTTGTTCGTTGTTTGTTTATGTCATCATGTCACCGTGAGAGTCACGCAGCAGTCAAGTGTGTGTGTGGTAACGGAAAAACGCCGCGGTCTCCGCCATTCATGCATGCATTCATAGAAATATGAATGCGTTTATGAGTTAAATAGAAATGGAAAAATTAGATGTGGTTTTACTTAACCTGAAACATCCTAGGTTTATGTGACTTTCTTCTTTCAGACGAATCCAGTCGGAGTTATATTAAATTTTTTTTTTGATCTTTCAAGCTGTTTAATGGCAATCAGCGGGTGTTGCAGTGCATCAGTCCACAAGTCGTCAGATAAAGCTTGCGCATTCATAATAAAACGTGCCGCAGACGGTTCCAGGGGATGAATAAAGGCCCTTTGTAGCGAATCCATGAGTTTTTGTAAGAAAAATAATCATATGTCACATGTAATTTAAACAATTGTCTCTCACCTCCGATGATGACATCCACTGAAGACAGGTCGGCGGATGACGGGTAAGAGGTGTGGTGCGGGGCCGTTTTGCGTGATTAGTGACGAATGCGGGAGAGTGTAGGGTGGCAATTATTTCAATATAAATATGTATGCGATATATTTTTTCAAATAACGGTGATATTGATTTTTAAACACAGTTAGATATTTCGATATTACATACCAGCAGTGTCCCATACATGACTTATTTGTGGCATTTGACTTCGTGAAGAAACAGAGCACTGCACGTTTCAAAAATCATACACGGCGAGGGTGGTGTTATAGGAAGTATTTGAGGGAATTGAGTCTTCGAAACGTTTGATGGCATATATTGATTGTAAGAGGTCAGAGCGGAGCTGCTTGATTACAGCCATTATGGAGAAAACCGTAGTTTATCACTACAAAATCGCATCTGCTGACAGAGAATGAATTGCATTTTAATAAGCCCGTCCAGCAAAAATTTCCAGGCTTTGTGTTGTTCAATTTTTTGTTTTCATGCAGCGCTCGGAGCACTGTTCATAGCCTTTTTTCTGGCTGAGCAATTGTTTACTCTATAGAATCATCAGCCTACCTACCCAGTCAAAAGTTTTGATCGGAAGATTGGAAGGTATTATTTAGTATTAGTATTATGTTTCTTAAAGAAGTCTCTTCTGCCTTACCAAGCCTGCATTATTTGATCCAAAGTACAGCAAAAAACAGTAAAATGTTGAAAATTTTTTACTATTTAAAATTGCTTTCTATCTGAATAGATTTTAAAATGTAATTTATTCCTGTGATCATACATAGGTAAATTTTCAGTATCATTACTCCAGTCTTCAGTGTCCTATTTTCAGATCCTTCAGAAATCATTCTAATATGTGATTTGACGATATCAATATTTAAAACAGTTTGAGTTACATTTTCTTCAGGATTCTTTGGATAATGAAAGACCAACGATCAGCAGTAATCTGAAAGACAAACTTTTTGTAACCTTAACACTATTCCATCAGTAAAATTTTAATTATTTTTTGGATAAGAAATTATAGCCAATTAATACTTTTATTTAGCAAGGCTGCTTTAAATTGATCAAAAGTGACAGAAAAGACATTTATAATGTTAAAAAAGATTTTATTTCAAATAAATGCTGTTATTCATCAAAGAATCGGAATTATATGTATCGACCCGGAACATTAAGAAAATATCTGTATATAAATGTGGCCATATTCGTCCAAAGCCCGACAATATGCATATCGCTACAGATGTGCAATATTGGGGCTGAACAAAAGAAAGAGAGAAAATCACTCACTGCTCTTACCTTAATAACTTTTGTAGTTTAAATAAGAATCGGTGCATATTGAATTCAAAGAGTAAATGCTAAGCAGTGTTTTATTTTTCATTTTTAATATTCAGTTCCTAAACTCTTGTTAAAATGATTACACTAATGTTAAAATTACATTTTATGTAATATGCTCGAGTAAAACACATACCGTTCACTTTGTTGTAGGGGTGCTTTCTTATTAGAATCAGAATTAGCTTTATTCACCATTTAAGTGTGTGCAAACACAAGGAATGTGTTGTGGTTTTACAGAAACTCTTGGTACAAACATACATGCATACAAATAACCATATACTGTATATATGACACAAGATAGTTATAGAAGTTCCGGTTTTTTTTTTCTGGACTCCTTTTTATGGTTAAATTAAATTGTATTAATCAGAAATCATGTCTAATTAATTAAAATCATGAACCTTAAACAATTTAACATCAATTTATTGAAAGTTTAACAAAAATTACATGTTTATGGCCTTATGAAATGTTTTATTTTTTCCAACCTTTTGTTTTGTTACCAAATTCTGTTTTAGCATGTTTAATTTAAAAGCATAAAACAAGTTTCATTTATTCTTACCATAGCCTTATGATTTTTTTGCTCGGACCTTCGGTTGTGTATTTAAATTTGGTTAAGGCATAAAACATTCATTTTATCTATCTTTTAAGTAATGAAAATTAAACATTTTATTTTTTTGGAAAATAAAGGGGATTTAATATTACAGTTAAAACATTGAAGAAATATTGAATGATTATATTCCTTAAAAATAAGGTTTTAATAATTTAGTAGTAGTAGTAGCAGTCTGTTACGTACATTCTACTCAACAATATTAATATATTTCTGCCGCAATGCCCTCAAGTTAAACCAAACTTTTATTTTGAGGGTTGCCGTGAATACCTTTACATTTCGGGGTGGTGTGTCTTGGATAGATGATAGTTTACTCTAAATGAAAGCCGGTCAAATGCTGAGGAATGGACTCTCGAGCAGTTTGGAGATGGTGCAGCTATATGTCCGCATTAGTGAGGACGGCAGAAGGTTTAATATCAACGAAGCGTCTACGAGCGTTCATACGAGTATACACAAAACGCGAGGTCGCGCCATTCATTAAACAGAGGACACCAGCCATTATATTAAAATATGGATCGTTTTTTGCGGCTTAATATGTACAACTACTAGTGGGAGGAGGGCTTATGTGTGTGTGTGTGGTGTGTGAGAGGGCGCGCATCGGGCGGAACTTCGCTGTGTGTGATGCAGAGAGCGCGAGCATAACGTAGAGACTGAATTGACATGCCGTCGTGTAAATAAGATATGTAACATAAGGCTATTTAGTTTGCTTATGAAAGAACAAGGTATAGACATGTTTTATAGGAAAGGTAACTTTTTAAATGACTTCTGTTGTGATCTGGAGCTATAGAGAAAATAAAAGTAAATAAAATTAACTTGACCTTCAAGGGGGGCGGGGGGGGTGCCGTTGGGGGGGCGGGGCCGCCACCCTAAAATAATAGCAGGGGAAACACGGTATATGTGTAGATATATATATATAATAATATATATATATATATAGATATATATATATATTATATCTACAGTATCTCCCAGAAGTGAGTACACCCCTCACATTTTTGTAAATAATTTTATTATATCTTTTCATGTGACAACACTGAAGAAATGACACTTTGCTACAATGGAAAGTAGTGAGTGTACAGCTTGTATAACATTGTACAATTTGCTGTCGCCTCAAAATAACTCAACACACAGCCATAATGTCTAAACCGCTGGCCACAAAAGTTAGTACACCCCTAAATTAAAATGTCTAAATTGGGCCCAAAGTGTCAATATTTTGTGTGGCCACCGTTATTTTCCAGCACTGCCTTAACCCTGTTGGGCATGGGGTTCACCAGAGCTTCATAGGTTGCCACTGGAGTCCTCTTCCACGCCTCCATGACGACATCACGGAGCTGGAGGATGTTAGAGACCTTGAGATGCTCAAAAAGGTTTAGGTCTGGAGACATGCTTGGCCAATCCATCACCTTTACACTCAGCTTCTTTAGCAAGGCAGTGGTAGTCTTGGAGGTGTGTTTGGGGTCGTTAACATGTTGGAAAACTGCCATTCGGCCCAGTTTCTGAAGGGAGGGCATCATGCTCTGCTTCAGAATGTCACAGTACATGTTGGCATTCATAGTTCCCTCAATGAACTGTAGCTCCCCAGTGCTGGCAGCCCCAGACCATGACACTCCCACCACCATGCTTGACTGTCGGCAAGACACACTTGTCTTTGTACTCCTCACTGGGCTGTGAGGGTGTATCCTCTGGGAGCTACTCTCTCTCTCTCTCTCGAGATATATTATATCATCATAGATAATATATATTCTATATTCTAAAAAAAATATATATATATGGTAAATATATATATATATTTTAGGTATATATATATATATTTTTTATATATATATATATATATATATACTGTGGTGTGAAAAAGTGTTGGCCCCTTCCTGATTTTATTTTTTTGCATGTTTGTCACACTTTAATGTTTAAGATCATCAAACTAATTTAAATATTAGTCAAAGATAAAAAAAGTAAACACAACATGCAGTTTTTAAATGAAGGTTGTTATTATTAAGGGAAAACAAAATCCAAAAACCACATGGCCCTGTGTGAAGAAGCGTTTGCCCCCCTGTTAAAACTGTGGTATATCACACCTGAGTTCAATTTCTCTAACCACACCCAGGCCTGATTACTGCCACAACTGTTCGCAATCAAGAAATCTCTTAAAAAAGACCTGCCTGACAAAGTGAAGTAGACAAAAAGATCCTCAAAAGCTAGACATCATGCCGAGATCCAAAGAAATTCAGAAACAAATGAGAAAGAAAGTAATTGAGATCTATCAGTCTGGAAAAGGTTATAAAGCCATTTCTAAAGCTTTGGGACTCCAGCGAACCACAGTGAGAGCAATTATTTTTTTATTCACAAATCGCAAAAACATGGAACAGTGGAGAACCATCCCAGGAGTGGCCAGCCGACCAAAACTACCCCAAGAGCACAGCGACGACTCATACAAGAGGTCACAAAAGACCCCCACAACAACATCCAAAGAACTGCAGGCCTCACTTGCCTCAGTTAAGGTCAGTGTTCATGACTCCACCATAAGAAAGAGACTGGGCAAAAATGGTCTGCATGGCAGAGTTCCAAGACGAAAACCGCTGCTGAGCAAAAAAGAACATAAAGGCTCGTCTCAGTTTTGCCAGAAAACATCTTGATGATCCCCAAGACTTTCGGGAAAATACTCTTTGGACTGACGAGACAAAAGTTGAACTATTTGGAAGGTGTGTGTCCCATTACATCTGACATAAAACCAACACAGCATTTCATAAAAAAAACATCACACCAACAGTCAAACATGGTGGTGGTAGTGTGATGGTATGGGGCTGTTTTGCTGCTTCAGGACCTGGAAGACTTGCTGTGATAAATGGAACCATGAATTCTGCTGTTTACCAAAAAATCCTGAAGGAGAATGTCCGGCCATCTGTTCGTGACCTCAAGCTGAAGCAAACTTGGGTTCTGCAGCAGGACAATGATCCAAAACACACCAGCAAGTCCACCTCTGAATGGCTGAAGAAAAACAAAATGAAGACTGGAGTGGCCTAGTCAAAGTCCTGACCTGAATCCTATTGAGATGCTGTGGCAGGACCTTAAAAAGGCGGTTCATGCTTGAAAACCCTCCAATGTGGCTGAATTACAACAATTCTGCATAGATGAGTGGACCAAAATTCCTCCTCAGTGCTGTAACAGACTCATTGCAAGTTATCGCAAACGCTTGATTGCAGTTGTTGCTGCTAAGGGTGGCCCAACCAGTTATTAGGTTTAGGGGGCAAACACTTTTTCACACAGGGCCATGTAGTTTTGGATTTTGTTTTCCCTTAATAAAAAAAAACCTTCATTTAAAAACTGCATGTTGTGTTCACTTGTTATCTTTTACTAATATTAAAATTAGTTTGATGATCTAAATATTTTAAGTGACAAATATGCAAAAAATAAAAAAAAAAACAGGAAGGGGGCAAAAAACTTTTCACACCACTGTCTAATTATATATATATATATATTATATTCTATATAATTGTTAGATAGATAATAAATTTTTGCGACGAATATAGCCTAGATGTCGACTAGCAATAAAAAATAATTAATTAACTTAAAAATGCATGGTCATTCAGGATTTGTGTCTGTACTTCGATACGTCTGTACGTATCCCATGATTCCTCTGTTCCTCATATGTTTCATGTTTATTCATTGGTAGTAGAGGACTTACTTTAAAAATGCATGGAAAAGTTTAGAATTTCTAACACATATTAAACTGTAAGATTTTGTATAGTTCTTGTTTAAATGTAAAAATATATTATATATTGTTTTTTTGTTTGTTTTTTTTTGTCATGATTATTAAAGCTTTTAATGCTGATGTGGCATTTAAAAATACATAAAAATGCATTGTCATTAAAATGTAACATTTAGTGAGAGATATACATAAATGAAATCTGTCTTTGGTCTGGCTCTGTGAATTTTAATGACTGGTATATAAGGAAGGTGCATGTTGATTTATTGATTTTAACTGGTTTTCTACTTCTCTTTTCATTGTCTTTCAGGCATTCAGAGAAAGACGGACTATACCGCTCAAACCTGTTAATGCTGGTTTTGTCTGAGTCTGCTTACAGCAGTGTTAGAACATGAAGAATGTTCACTATAATACCCAAGACTGACTTCAACAAAACCATGAGGAGCACAAGGGGACGTTCACTTGTTTGGTTCCACTAGCAGGAGTTGTGTATGTCAGTGTTGAGGAGCAATTGTGGGTGGATGTGGGAGTGCGTGCGTGTGCGTCTGTATGTGTGCGTATGCTAGCATAACCTGCCTGCTTCAGGCAGTGACATGCTACTCTGAGGGCAAACGTACAGTAAAGGAGACACATCCACCGAAGGATTAATGCAGGGACGACACTTTTGGTGATACCTACCACGTCTGCAGAAGACATCGGTTTCTGCTCTTCAAAAATAACCAGTATATAGATACTTTTAAACCCCTTCACCCGTTTGTCTTTTCGCCAACATCCCCACACGTTTCCTGGGGGTTGTTTTGAAACTTCTCTGTTTTGCATGGCAGGGGAGTAACCGTGGAGAGGCCAGGGTATCACAAGCTTATGGATTTTGAGAAAAGAGGTGGGAAGGGAGAGACAGAGGAAGGGAAAAGGATGTCAAAAACAGCTAGTAGTAGGACTGGACATGGGGGCCGGGGAACGGGGATCAACTCTGGGGTCCTTATGGTTGGTCCCAACTTCAGAGTTGGGAAGAAGATCGGCTGTGGAAACTTCGGTGAACTGCGGCTAGGCAAGAACCTCTACACAAATGAATATGTGGCCATCAAACTGGTGAGTGCTCTTGTGCAAAGACGAATACTGAAAATGTCACATCCTCCCATGTTTACAACAAGATTATAGTTTGTATTCGTTTTATAGATTTTATATAAAGCAAGAATTAATTTAAAAGTAACTTTTTTGGCTTTCGATGCAGCTTTGGAATACATTTTAGTGATAACTATTTAAATATTACACTAGGCAAGATTATTTACTAGACTTTCTTTCCGAGTTTAGCCTCTAGATATTAATTTTTACAGTTCATATAACTGTTATTACAATGGGTTGACCCTATATTAAAATTGTATGCAGTATTGATGTCCACAGCAACAAGTTACTTCAATGTAGCTAGTATAACTTCAGACACAGATTTGGGTAATTGCTAATGAGGAAAGCACACAGATGGTCCCCGTCTTAGAAAATGCAATAAATCATTATAACTGTTTGTTGATGTTTGCTCGATTTTTATTTCCTCTTGATGAGCGAATAAGACGTTTATTGATGGATGGCATTATGGAGTTTTCATTTGCGAGAAAGATGATACCTATTATTTTTTTTACATTTTGGTAACTTTGGCTGGCTGTCAGTGTAAGGTAGAAACCAGAAAGTCTTTTCTCCATGCAGAGTGAAGTTAATCTGAACTACTTTTTTTGGCTATTTTTGGGCCACTGATAAATGCAAGTGAGTTTAAGGCTTTGTTTGTAAACAGGCAAACTATTCTTCCATACAACGCAAAGTATGGACTGACCTTGCAGTGAGTGGTCATTATGACAAGGGCTGGGTATCGTTCAAAGATTTTCGATATCAATACCGATACCTTGACTTCGATACCGGTTCCCTGAACGATACTTTTTTCTATACCAATTTGATGAAATCCATTTTAACATTTAACAAGATTACATAACACATTACCTCAAAAAACATTTTGGTTTTATTTTTCAGCTAATTAAAATATTTTCAGACTCAAAAACTGATCTCCTGAGCCACTGCACAAAGGAACATAAAAAGCACTAAGGAACAAAATATAACCAACACAATAAATCAGTGTTTATCACAATAAATATTATTAAGTTCAAATAAAACACATAGCTTAGACAGAATCAGCATTTCTATTCATTTTCCACTGATTTACTGATGAGCATTAGCTGCTTCCAGCGCTGTCTGCCTGTGTTTTCTCTTCTGCGATCGCTGTTAGGACTCAGATGAAGCTCATTCGCTGCTCAACTGTCAATCATATTATGCATTTATAACCCACCCTGTCTCCTATGACGAACATCCATTTCACTTCCGCGTTCAGTTCTATACATAAGAAACCCAGGAAAACATTTCCACAGATGAAACATGAAGCTAATAAACACACGATTATGACAGTATATGATTTGTATGTGATTTTCATGAGATTCTGCCTATTTTCTTAACAATACAGGGTGTTTACATGAGAAATGCTAAGCAGGTGTAGCGATTAGCTTTGTATAAAAGGCTACAAATAGCATATTTCAGCAAAATTTAATGGCCAAAACACACATTAGACCGCGATCGGAAGTTATTGCATACACTCGACGGTGGTTTTGAGTAAAAGCATAGTATAAATCTTATGTAGCATAATGCTACATTATGCATGAATGGACACACAACACACATTTTCGGTCGTGTAGTGTGTGGACGGAGATCTTTTCTGAAACGCCAGTATGGACGAGGATCGTTCATTTTAAAACACTGTTTTAAAACGAAAACACACTAGTGTAAATGTAGCCTTACATCTATGGGGGTCTGACGCTTACACACTACAGCCTCACGTGTGAGCCATGTCTCTGGGTGGAACCGGCGTAAACTAGTGTTTTTTTCTTGGATTCCTCACCAGAGCCAATCACCAGCACTTGATTTAGGCACATCAAGCTTGCTGACTAACTGAAGTTTACCAGATTAACCCCTTAGATATCGAAATTTGGTACCGAATGACAAGACATTTTTCAATACTCTTATGGTATCGAGGCAATTTGGGCAGTGCCTAAAAAGTCGAAACCCAGCCCTAATTATGATGTAACTCCTCACACTCTCTGTGGGCTCTTTGGCCTCTAAAACATGAGTAAACATGTCAAGAGCCTAGGAAATAGGCACCCAAAATCCGTTTTTTTATTCCAGGACAGTTCTGTCAGATGTGTGAAGAGATTTTGCTGTTATAGATAACTGGATTTCTTCCAATATTCATTCACGTATATGTACTTGGCTCAACAGCACAAGGGAAGTCTGAAACATGTTCAATTTGTGCTACACCCAAACAGAAGCTCAAAGTACAGGGCTATTTAAAGTCCATGTTTTGTGTTATTATTTGATGGGAGTTTTATAGGGTACATTTTAAGCTGTTGATGGGAGGTCCTGTGTTCTGGGAAATGACCGTCGAGTAACTTGGCACCATGAGAAAGGGATTGTCATAGATAGCATGTGCACACTTATTCGCCCTCCTCCCTGGGTCCTCCAGTGAAGGATATGATTATCTTTGCATCAGTAACGTCAAAGGCTTCATTATCTTTGCATTGTTGCCTATCAAAGCGCTTTTTAACTGCTTGATATGAAGTCAAGCACTGTAATTTTAGTGCTAAAATTATTTAAAATGATGATGCATCCATGCCACTGCGTTTCGGTCCAATTTTTCCATCTGTTACATGGCTGGAATAGGGCTGGGCAATGTAGCTAATAAGAAAAGCTTAATATTTATTAACTTTTCAACAATACTTTTTGTTTATGTATGTCTTTGCTCTAAAATACATGCATGTTTGTATAAATGGATACATTTAATAACTAAAACGGTAAAATTCTAGTTAAAAATACTGTTTTCACTAAATGAACACACTGAACTAAATGAAAATATTTAATTGTTATTTTAAAAGAATGAGTATATAATAGTTTAATAAAATAGTGACTAAGTTATTTTACATTATTTGTACCTAGATTTTTACTCATTTAAATGTATCTATCAATATACCAATAAATACGGCAATATTTACTTGGTGTATGTTTTTACTGAAAACATACCCTACTGTTCAAAAGTTTGGATTCTTTTTTTTAATGTTTTTTTTAATGCTCATCAAGACTGCATTTATTTGATTAAATCTACAGTAAAAACAGTAATATTATGAGATAATATTATTATTTAAAATAACTATTTTCTGTTTTAATACAATTCAAAATGTCATTTAATACTGTGATGGCAAATTAGAATTTTCAGCAGCCATTACTCCAGTCTTCAGTGTCACATGATCCTTCAGAAATCATTCTAATATGCTACATCTTATTGTTATCAATGTTGAAAACAGATGCTGCTCAATATTTTTGTGGAAACTGTGATACTTTTTTTCAGGATTCTTTGATGAATAGAAAGTTAAAAACATCTTTTTATTAAATAGATTTTATGTAGCGACGTAAAAGTATGAATTTCTTTTTTTTTTTTTTAAACTCACTGTACCCAAACTTATGAACAGTTGTGTATGTGATACAAAGACTAATAAATGTTATTATTTATTAGTTTATTTCTAAATAAAAAATAAGCCCTAGTTTCGATATTCAGGGATTTGTACTAAAGCGAACTCAGAATGTTGCATGTATGTTTTTCACTGAGCACTAAAACCTCAAGATACCCACAGTCCTCACCAGCTGCCTTCTGCTTATTTAATGAGTCTACCGCAAGTTCGTGCTGTCAGTTAAACATTCTTGTTGCTTGATCGTGGCACACATTTGATACAGGCTGAAAATTAACTGTCTTAATGTTGATTTTTGCAGCTGCTATTCCAGGATTAGCTTAAAGCCCCATTTCTGATTTTCTAGTCTTGGGCATGTTCATGTCTGTACCACACTCTGCTCACAAACAGCTCACCAAACATGAGCCCCGGTGAACCAACCCAGTGCCAGTTTACTGTAACACATGTTTTGAAAATGGATAAACACCGAAAAGTTAATTGTTTCTTTTTAGCTTGTATAGTTTGTACGTTTTTTTGTGAGACAGCTGCACCTGGAGCAAAGGTGAACTTCTCTGTCACGGTTTCCTAACATATGAGAAAGAAAAGAGCAACTGTCAGGCTCTGCCCTCTGACGAAATCCCTAGAACAGCAATAGTGGGAGAATGGGGGGAAAAAATAAAGGAGGAGAGCTGGAGAAACAACAGTAGTTGGAGAGAGAATACAGCTGATAAAAGGTTCTCTTTGTTCCCTGGTTCTTGTCGACACAGTGCTCTAGTCAGTCCATACTGAGAGGCTCACCAGGGACCCAGAACAGAGCGGAGGAGTTGAAACGCTACGTAGTTTCTCTCTTTCTCACACACACTTGTGCTGGGGATCCCAGTTGTGTAATACATGTATGACAGCTTCCAACCAAAGCTACATTGTAGTAATACAAGAGCTCTGGCTTGTTTATACATGTGTCCACAGATCTCGCTGTGTGAGAGATTCTGTGATTTCACTTTTTTTTCTGCAATTGGAGTCCTGAGCCCCACCCATATACAGTCTCTTTCATTCTGCTCTCATTCATCCATTTATAATTTGAGATTGAGAGCTTGGGACTGTGAGAAATGGACATGTTAGCAGGAGGAACGGAAATTGGCACAATCTCTAGGCAAGAATAATGGTTTTGTCATGGTGTCCATTAACACTTGATTAATAATGAAGCACTGTATCTCTCTTGCAGTGATCGACAGCTTCCATCACATGTTTGACAGCAGCTAGGCTGCTCCGAGAGAGTGAAATTCACAGCTGAATGAGACATTCTTCCCTCTGGGGATATGACCAAAGTGTAATATCACAGTGTGAGTAATTGTATATCATGACAGGGCCGTTGCTTAAGTTCACAAGCCCAGGACAAAATGTTTATGGGTTGGCATCCATTCTACCTCTGAGTCTATTGCCTGTCCCTGCATCCCTCTTGTTACTTATGAAGAATATGGGAAATAAATGTTTAAAGTATGTTTGTCTTTGGAGAACAGAATAAGATGTTGATTGTGGATGCATCCTGAAGAATATGCAATGAGTCGTCTATAATGTCCTGTCAGTAAGCAGAAGATTGATTTATACAGAGTAGATTAGGCCTGTCACATCTGCTCCTAAACTGCATTGCGAATGATGGCCTGCTCTGGAATCCTCTCTCATCTCCCTCAGGCTGCTCACACTAGTGACAGTGGTACCAGTCTGTGTATGAAGCTCTGCTGTTAGACCTCTGCAGCTGTTCTCCCTCCATCTGGGATTCTGAAATCTGATCTGAAATCGAGGGGTTGAAGGAGCAGGACACAGACCAGCTGTTTCTGTCATATCCAGACTCCTCGACACCTTTGCCCATAATTACTTCAGACTGAAGGCCCTGGTTGTGACTGTAGTATCATGTGCTTATTTTTGGCTTCACGTATTGGTGATGGAAACAATTAATTTGGGTATTTGTACCAAAATGTATATATTTGACATGAGTTTGACCTATTTGCTTACTTAATGTCCGTATTATTGTGCAAGGATGATCAGTGTGATACGGGATGATAGTCTCAACAAAAAAGTTTTTATAATCTTTCAAAATGTGTTTTTGATTTAACTGAGCTTGCATGGTTTCATTAACAAAAAGTATCATCATGATCCAGTCAAATCCATATGGATATAATTTTTTCCCATTGAATTTGTTTTGTTAAAATAAATGCATTTATGGAACTATAATGTTTAATGTTGTCTTTTAATTGCTAATTGCTTTAATTTCTAAAAAAATATTTTGCAACTTAAATTACTAGTAAAAGTACAGTGAGGTCACAATATCGAGTAGATATAAATAATTGTTTTATTTATTTATTTTAAATAAACTCTGTTCTTTTTAACTTGATTCATCAAATAATCCTAAAAAAGTATCACAGGTTCCAAAAAAATATTAAGCAGAACAACTGTTTCCAACATTGACAATAAATCAGCATACTAGAATGATTTCTGAAGGATCATGTGACACTTGAGACTGTAGTAATGATGCTGAAAATTAAGCTTTGCTTAATTTAAATTACATTTTTAAAGTATATTAAAATATAAAACCAGTATTTGAAATGGTAATAACATTTGCCAATATAACAGTTTTTTTCTGTATTTCTGGTGAAATAAATGCAGTCATGATGAACAGAAGAGACTTCTTTAAAACACATAAAAATTCTCACTGATCCCAAACTTTTGAACAGCAGTGTATATCCATAGCATTCTCATTCTGGGCTGCTGGCAGGGCAGCCTGCCTCTTCAGCCATGCATCACTAATGAGGGATCCCCACCTGGCTTTCTTCACAATGGTCATGCAGATTGTCCTTGGCCCAGACGTGCTAGTTAATTAGTTTCGTCGGGCACATTTTGTGAATGTTGATATGCACACCCCTCAAACCGTCATTTTCAAGAATTCTTTTACTTTTAAGTCACTTATGGTATCTAGTGAGTTTCGTCATTTTCTTATTATTATTATTTCATATTAATTTTATATATATATAATATATATATAATTATATAAAATAATTTAAAAATAATAACTGCAATAAATAATATTATATATATATATATCTATATGAGAGATCTATATAGAATAATTTATAATTCATTTATTATAACGTCCGATTACCAATATTTATTCCAGATGATTAGCTCCCTAAAAATGTCAACACATGTAAACACTGAGGCTGGTTTCCAGGGCACAGATTACATATAATCTCCACCTTGAAGGTTGTTATGTGGACAATCTCACAAATTGTACTGTATTTCAGAGCAATACATGGCTAACTGCTGTGAAATCACTCCTCTGTCCAATGTTGACTTGTTTAATCTTTGAAATTAAAAATATATTCGACATGGCATCCTGTACATATACTAACTTTCAGTAAGCAACCATTTCATGATCTATTGCTTATTATTGACTAATTACAAAGGTAAAAGATAGTTCATTGCGAAGCTCATCATAAAACAACTCACACTGTATGTGTTTTTGTAATTAAGGAATGCCTGTAGCCAGTGATACTTTATCCTCCATGTTAAGATGCACTAAAGTCCTCTAATGCAGCAGATGATATCATCGATTACAACTGACTGACAAGGATTAACTCCGCTCAGCCTTTCACAGTCGTTTTTTTTGGATTATATGTTTCATAATGGCATGGGTGTAAAGTCACAGTGCATCACATTAAAATGAGATCATGGACTCCTGAATTATTTCTGCGCAGTGGATTTGCAGAGTATCATCTCTCAAGCTTTTTAATGACATTAAAGCTTCAGTTTGTAGAAATGCTTTTCATGGTTGTCCCCTCTTGCTTGCCTACAGTTGTGTCATTTGGGGAGATTCATACTCAAAGCTCAGTCAGTTGGAAAGTCAAAGAGGAACTGATTTTGGACTAGTTGATTTGATCTCAGTTGCAGTACAAAGATGGGTCGTATATTATATAATAATATAATCAAGTGTGGATGAAATTAGGGGTGCTCCGATTGATCGTCTACCGATCATTATCGGCCGATAATCGCTTTGGGATGTTTGATCGACGGTCTCTATAAAGGCCGATCTCAAAAAAACGATCTCAAGCTGATGCCGTCAGACGTCTCTGTCTGGCACAGGTGAAATAATTGTAATGCTGAAGGTGAGGTACAGTACATATTTCTTCATTAAATAACTTATAAAGTAGCTAATTTGAAAACTTTCTGAGAGACAATTTCACAAACAGGGTGAGTGAATCACTGTGCGTGCTCTCTCTTTCTCTCAAAATGCACAAATGGCTTCAAATCAAATCGCGTCTGCACTATAAGCGAGCTGCACTCTGCACAGCTGACACAGGAATTTTCACTTGCACAATCGAGGCAGTGTCACATCGTCACTAAAGTTTATAAATTGCTTTTCTTTTTAATTCTTGCCAGTGTTTAAACCATTCAGCGCTCGCACGCTCTCCTGGAGACCGAGCGCTCATGCACACTCGCAGCGCACTGTAGCGTCTGGACTAATCAAAAACACAATTTTTCATTTGATTGAACAAATCAGTTATTCATTAGATTAACAAATCGTCACAGACCCCTCACCCAATAAACTGGGCGCCAGGATGTCTACGAACAACACCAGGCACCCCCTGCTCCCCATGGCAACTAATGCTGATATCACTGGTTTTATGGCCCCAAAGGAATGTGATTAGCGAAAATCACTACCTCTCCGTAGGAAGAGACACAATGCACAGTAGAAATGGACTTTTCTACTAATTAATTCATAGGAAAACCTTTCTTTGAATGAACACACATATCCTTTAGGTCATTGTGTATGTTGTCTTTGAGATTTTATACTGTTTTATGCAGGCTTACGATGGAACCACTCGTTCCTGTCATCTTACCTATATGTAATCCTACCATGTTTAGTATCTATGAATTCGCCTTCTGATGATCTAAACGAGCATGTATATTATATGTTGGTACATAGGCAATATATTAGTGTCCTGAGAATCTTTAGTAATTTCGATTCAAGTTCCATATGCAAATTACCATGCTTCCACACAAAGGGTTATAAAACAGTATCTCCAAACTCCCACTTGGGATTTCGGCCTTTCTCATTGGACAAGCCCATCTTGAGAGGCGTGAATCTTCTACAGCTTAAAGGCCTCAATTCAGTGACCTGCCCCGGAGTCGGTAGTTCTGTTAGGTTCTGAGAAAATGTGAGCTACAACGCTCCAGGACACCCTAAGTTTGTGCCAGGCCTCGGGCCTTGACTTTTCCATTCACCAAGATTCTCTGACTCAAACTGGTTCTTTTTCATCAACCAACTTCAGCAAAGATCAACTTGAACCTTTGGACTGCATCAAGCCTTTCTTTCAGACAGACGAGACGTGCAAGTATCAAACTAAGTCTTATTAATTGATACATTAGGTATCATTTGCACCTTTTTACAAAGGTGTGTTTGAACTAAGAATCTGATGTTTCCTTTAGGCTGTAAATCTGCTTAATATCAAATGGTTCCATAACTTCATATTTTTATTTCTCTGCTCTTTACTGCTTAAGCTTTAACCCTTTCCTATACCAACTGTATGCGTGTGTATGTGTATGTTTATGTGTATGTAAGACTAGTTTAAGTGTTTATGTAGTATGTTGGACTAGTTTAAGTGTTTATGTAGTCAAAATATAATAAAGTCTTACTTGTATCACACTTGACGTTGTTCATTGTTTGCTCATAACTGGAGACCCTAATCATGCAGATTTATGCTACAGGCTCTGTGTAGTATTGTACAGTAAGAAAGTTGTTTTCCTTAACCAGGAAATTAATGTTCTTATAATTGACAGACAGTTGACCCTGAGAGGTCAAGTAAATATCTACAGCGGATCTAAATATTTATAATTAATTATAACTAGTTATGATTAATTATTCATATTTCCCCATGAGCTGATTCGCTACAGCACACACATAATGCCAGGTTCACATTACTTTGTTTGCAGTGTGTATGTGGTGCGTATTTTTTCCGCGCTCAAGTTTACGGATTAAAGCGTTCACACTGCACCCGGCATGTGCGTGCCAGTAGCGGTGCGTCTGCAGCAGTGCAGAAATCGTTTCTGCACCGAGTCTATTTTTGCTGCGCTGAATTAAAGTAACAGCGTATTGTTTGCGGTAAATATGTACATGGATTGACACGAAAATGTAGTATTTACACCATAAATGCATATAATTAAAGTTTACTGTGTTTCACAGTCAACATAGGCTGTGGCTTTTTGGCTAGGTTTAAAGAAAAAGAGCACTTTTAGATAAACAAGGAAATAATAAATGGCACTCTTGAGGTGAAAACAAAGTTTTTTGTGAACCTCAGATTGCTTGAATAAGATAATGCAAAAAAAAAGGCAGTAGTGCTGACGTTTCTGTCATGGTAGTTTTAAATTTAGAATGTTAATGTAAAACAGTAGTTAAAATGTTTGTCACTTTGTTTAGCAACTTAATTTATAAATCTGAGAAGTAAAAGCTTGAATAAGGCTAGAAAGATTGTATTCCTAGCACTGTGCCCTGTGTAAAAAAGAATCTCAATGCTGAAAAAGTCATGGTCAGTGCATGTGGATGAAATCAAAATAAGTAAGGGATGCACCGATATGAAAATTGACCGATACCGATAATTATTTTATATTTGAAAGCCGATATCTATATCTATATCGATATATATGTTGGCCGATAAATCTATATCCGAATTGTTATATACTTTTTGAGAGCCTGTTTACAAAAAAGGTCTCATCATTAAAACCACATCCCAAACACTTCAACATTAGCAGCCTAGTTTTAACGGTGTACGTTTTAAAAATATTTTTTCTCTCCCATTACCAAATTTAGTCAAAAAAGTCTTACAAATAAATAAAATAAAGCATAAATAATGCAAACAAGTCACTGAACATCATTACACGTGTAAAGAATCAAAATAAATGCGACATAGATCAATAAAACGTATTAGCCTCTGCTCGGACAATAATTAAATGATTTTAATTAATAAACCATATTGTTGATGAAAATAATAAGAGAACAATACAAGTGGTTGTTGTTATTAATAATGTATCGATTATTTTGAAAAAGTAACAAATTAATACCTCTGTTTTAAATAGCAGCCGTTTGAGCTGCGCGTGTTGAAGCTGAAGAGCTGAATGAACATGTTAAACTGAAGCGTTTTGCTGGCAGCTTGTTTAACTCAAGGAAATGCATCCTGAGATTACTATTAATAACAACATAAACATAATATTACAACTTATATATGTACAAAATGATGCTTTTATTGCGTGCTATAGTCAGAATGTGTGATCCTTTTGTGGATGCGCTCTTCCCATAACAACGTGCTGAAACATGGCAAATAAACCCAAAGAATTCACAACTTTTTATTATAATAATGTTCTCATTAGAATTTTATATACACCACCATTCCCATAATAGTTATAATGTTGTGCACTGCTGTTTAAGCTGCGTGCGCTGAGCTAAAGATGATCACCGGTAAATTGAAGCGCTCTTTAAACTTTACCAAACGCATTCTATATGAGATAAATCAGATATACATCAAATAAACACAATATTACAACGTACAATTGCGCAAAAGGCTGCAAACGAACAGCGCGCTTCTGAAGTGTCTCTGAAGGAAATAATTCATTATTTATCGGCTTTAAGATATCGGCCAAATTTTCTTAACAGGCCGATACCGATAACAGAAAAAAAATGAGCATTTATCGGCCGATACAGATATGGTGGCCGATATATCGTGCATCCCTAAAAATAATGGATAAATGTTGTGTTTGTGGTAAATAGCCACAGATCAGTAGCAGACTCCTGTGTGAAGCACAATGAGTCCGTGCTGCTTCTGCACTGCTTATGTACCACACATGGACTGCATTCGCACTGCAAACGGAGTATGTGTGACACCTGGGTAAAGGCCGCCTCACAAACGCTCACAAAACCAGCTTGCGCTGTGTGTAACTATTGTACAACAATTGCACTATTGTAAAAACAAAAATGCAGTGCATGATCAAACATTTAGGTGAGATAATTATATATTTTTGAAAAATGTCAAAAAAATTCCCCCCTCCAACCCTCAAATTAAAAAATCCCCTCTCATAAGAGTCACCTAAGAGGGGAATTCATTTTCAAAAATGAAATTCAGGCCCTGAATAAATGTCTAAAATTCCAGGCTTTAAAAAGGTCGGTATCGGTGATTGTATCGGCAGATACTGCTTTCTGTGATTGGCCTCAAAAATCCTGATCGGAGCACCCCTAGATTAAATAAATAATGGAGTCTAATACAGCAGTAAACATGAAAACAAATGTCACCCTGTTTATTTGAATAGATGTTCCTGGTCTTATTATAAATGTTTAATGAATAATTAATCAACTCTCCCTTTTCAGCTAATGTCTAGCCCTCTTATTTTTTCAACCACTCCCATCCTTTTCATGTAGTAGCAATCACTTTTCTTGATCCAATTCCTTATAAATAAAATCATATTTTTTTTCTTTTTTAGTTGAATATCCAGTTTCTCTTGGAAATACATCATATCACAGTAGTAAAATGGGTTGCAAATGTATTTGCTGGTTGAATCGACACATATAGACACTTATGTTTTCTACTGTTATTTGACCTTCATTTTCAGTGTTTAGTTTTGAATAAAGCAGTTTGCTGATATACTTATGCGCTCCGAGCGCTTTCCTCCTCAGAGATCTCGTGATACTAATGTAATGCTCTTTGGGCATGTCTGTGGTTGATTAATTATTTGGGTGGAGAGCTGTCCATGGGTATTAATACACTGATTTCTCGTATTTGCACAGGGCACAGTGCTCACAATAGGAACCTGTGCCAGTGCCTTGGGCATCCTGTTTATAACCGTGATTCATGATGATGCTCATTTGCATGAAGAGAAACTGTGTTTTAAAAGTTTGCATGGAATCCACTAACTGTATTTGAATGCATGACACATTGTTGATTTTAAAGAGTGTAACTGTATCTCTCAGTGCTATTTATTTATTTATTTATTTAAGATTCTTAATATTTCATTTGAAGCTTGTTTAGATGTTTACCAGAGGCTTATATCTTATATCAATAAACTTTGCCCCCACTTCCCCTTAAAGCTGAGAGATTTGGATGGCATTCTGGTGTCTTATCCTGTCCGATCCCGTCACTGTGTCTTCCTTGAAAGAGCCGTAGGGGGTGCCTGACTACTGTTACATCACAGCTCAACAGATGCAGCTCTGCACCGCTGTGTTTGCCCGTTTCTCTTTGAGCCAATACATGAGCTGATGAACTATTAGGAATCCATAACATGTCTCTATTGTTTACTACCCAGCCATACTCTACTGAATTTTTAACTTTCATGCCACAGTAGATCTTTAAACCCTTTTCAAATTAAAACTTCTATTAAGCAAGGATGCATTAAATTGATCAAAGTGACAGTAAAGACATTTAAAATGTTACAAAATATTTTTCCCTACTAAATGCTGTTCTTTTGAACTTCTTAGTTCATCAAAGAATCCTGAAAAAAGCAGTTTTCAAATTCTTTTCAAAACTGATTTAGTAAGAAATGTTTCTTGAGCACAAAATCAGTATATTACAAAAGATTCCTGAAGGGCCATGTTACACTAAAGCAGTGTTGTTTTAGTAACAGTGAGAAACTAATATAAATGTTGTTAATATTTTAAATCGGTTTTTATTTTTATATTTCATTTGAATTCTTGTTAAAGTTTTAGTAATTTGTTGTGTTTTTAAAATATTTCTCTATGGCCACGTACACGCTGCAAGTTTCAGGAATGACAACTGTATTTAAATGCGGGAGTGAGTCCTGAAAATGATCTTATTCCATGGTCTGTCTGAATACTGGATTCAGATTGGCTGGCAGGTATGCAGTAAAACCGTTTAATGCACAGGTAGTTCCCAGTCAGTTTAATCACCGTTCTATATTAATGCACTGCTTTAATTGATGCACACTAACCAAAACGCATCCACTTCACACATACACACATACACACACATAGAGAGAGCGAGAGGTCAGAGATCGCTGATTGCGCTGCACACACACAAACTTGTTGTCAACGCTTCCCCATGATTTTCATTAATAAAATAGCCCAGATACTAGATCGCTACATTATATTCCCCAGCAACAAGGTGGTAAAATCTCTGTTTTGAAATAATTGTTTGTACAGAGAGACACGCAGCTACACACAACTGTCATCTCTCTCTCTCAAACGATTGATCGATAATTAATTGAAATACATGCTATAATAATATAAATAAATGTAGTCTTACCGCACTATTTCATCTCTGTGTATGATTTGAAGCGGACAGAATGCTAGCGCTAACGTGCCGTAACTGGCGAAAATAACGAATTTTTACCCATTCAGTCAAACAGTGTGCTGCAAAGAGCAATACTAGTTTTAACTTGTCTATAACTTGGCAAATGACCATGGAATAAGCGGGATAATCAACGGCTAGCCGTGCATTAAAGGATTTAAATGCACTTCGCTTTGCGTTTGGCGGTTCTTTGCCTCCACGTCATGCAACGCCGTTGATTATCCCTTACGTATATAATTCAGTCCTGTAGAGTCCTATATAATTCCATGTGTGTACGGAACACGACTCACTCCCGAAACTGCCATGAATTGCAGCGTGGTTGCTATAGCAACATTGTGGTATCTCCGAGAGAATAGAAGCCCGCAAATTAGCTAGTTTTGTGTTAGCTGCTATTCACAAAACAAACATTAGACTGCAAAGACATGCAAAAATCCTCAAAACGTTTTTTAAGTGCATTAATCAATGATATTTGAGTTATTGGATTCATGGGTGAATAACATACCTAAGATTGATCTTATGATTTTTTTCATTGCCTGCCCAAAGGCTTTAATCACAGAGCCACCATTACACAATTAAGGTCATGTTTGTGCACATCTGTGGTCAGGTGAAGGGATGCTGCTAAACCCTGAGCGCTGGCTGTTTGCAGGCTCTGGGAGATTGGGAGGCCTGGCTGCTGAACTCTGACGTCTCTGTAACATGACACCTGATTGAGGACTCACTCACTGTGTTCTCTGTTACAGGCCATTAAACACTGGAAAGTTTTTTCCAGGCAATCTCTCTTGAATTTTATAGAGAGTGCAGGGATGGCTTCTTTATAACAAAGAAAATGTGGGAGGGTGACAGAACACTCGCTGCTAGTTTGGCGATGAGAAGTGATACAGTCGTGTTGTTGGCATTTACTTCTCTTTTGCCATCCCACTTCAGTTTTTAAAAGAGCACTTGTGCCATCTGTATTCTTACAGATATTAATGATTTGTCTTAAATGATGTAAACTCACTTGACATTTCTGTAAAATTTTCTTTGTTGCTTAGATTTACTTTTTATATATCCTGTTTGTCTATCCATTATTTCCTTTTAATTATGTGCATTTATTTATTTATCGGTTTGTTCTTAAAAATAAAACTTTCGCATGCACAGTGCAACTAAATATTATCACTTCTATCCTGACTTCCACTGCATCCTACAAAAACTTTTTTCAACATTGATAACAATAAGAACTGTTTCTTGAGCACCAAATCAGCATATTAGAGTGAATTATCATGATGTGAATGATCTGAATGATCATGTGACACTGAAAACTGGAGTAATGATGCTGAAAATTTAGCTTTGTCATCACTGGAATAAATCACATTATAAAATGTATACAATAACACAATATATTCAACTAGCAAGCAGTTATTTTAAATTGTAATTATATTTCACAATATTACTGTTTTTTACTGTGTTTTTGATAAATGCAGCCTTGGTGAGCATAGAGACTTATAAAAAATCTTACCAACCCCAAGTAGTGTGCATAGTAGTAAAAATGTGCCTTGTTGGAAAATGTGCAAAAAAAAAGGTGTATATGTGTAGTGATGAGAAATATGTGATGCTGAAATTACCTTTAGTTTGTATTAGCCTGAAGCCAGGGATTATTGTCACGTTTGTGTTATATTTGAGTGATTCTCCTATTATTTCCTGTAATCCTCTAATGCCTAGCTTTTTCTGTTTCTTCTCTTTCAGGAGCCAATCAAATCCAGAGCGCCTCAACTCCATTTGGAGTATAGATTTTATAAACAGCTGGGAAATTCAGGTAAACCACACAGCCGTTCTAGAATTGTATGTTAAATGGTTTATGAAAAGCCGCTACCTACTCATCCTGTATGAGACTGATCATCCTTCAGTTGTGTGCTGAGAATTGTGGGGGCGGTGATTTCCAACCTTTTGATGTGGCTGCTTCACCCATCAGCAGCAAGTGACAGTGAAAAGGAGGAGAGTCTAAGATGGGGTTGAGATTAAGAGGGTATAAGGTAGTGCTGGGCGGTATGACCAAAAATTTACATCACGGTACTTTTCAAAATTATACCCGTTTCACAGTTCATGAAGGTATTTTTTTTTCATGCATGACCGGGTGTTAACCATATTTTCTACTGATTGAGAGAGGAAATACTGCAGTATATATTGACTTAGAATGCCCTATTTTACTGTCATGATGAGTGAATATTGTCAAAAAATACCACACTAAATAGTGACTAAACACGACCCCTTTTAATACATGTTAACCAGGAGTCATTCTCATTTATAATCGCGGCATCGTCTGATAAAATCAACGTGCATCTACACTAAAGAGCGGCTATGCGGTTGGTTTGGCTATATTACTTTTTTGTCTCATGCAGCGCACTGCCTGCGTCTGAGTAACTATAAAAAACAACAAACAAAAAAGTGCATGTGATATGAACTACGCTCATATTTATAATTCCAAACAATCAATAAGCGACAGTAGCTTGAAACCTGTTTGGTACTCGAGTCGGCTGCGGTGAGCCAACTGATGCACTTTCTCTGCCGCTCACTGTCAAGAACCGACACTGAAGAGTGACACTTCTCCTCCGGGAAGTCAACCTCTCATTCACGGGACAGCACTGGCAAAAAAAATATTCCACTGAACCATGCTAAGGTTTTTCCAAAAAATCTCTATGTTTTGTCAGTATGAATATTCTAAGGAAAAAAGCCGCTAAAAGGGTCTGAAAGTTGCTCAATCTAGTGCTAAAGGGAGCTGATGGCAGGGGGCGGTGGATATTTGTGGCGGTCAGTGTGGATATTGTGAATGAGTTCTTCTGTGTCATCACGTTCTATTAGTTCTACAGCTTTAGTTTCGGAACTTTCACGCTTTGTAACACATATAGCTGTTCCCTCACCACAGTGCAACATTGAAAAGGGACCCCTTTCAAACAGTGTGTGTTCCAAATGTTGTTTAAGCGACATACACCGACCGGTATTGCAGTATTTTAAAAATTAATATCATAACAAAAATAACCGGTATACCGCCCAGCACTAGTATAAGGTGAGGGGAAGTCCGCTATGAGAAGGTTGTGTTCAAGTTCTTATTTATTGCGTAATGCCTCAGTGTGTCACTCTCCCAGATTTAAATGATCATTTGCTTTATGAATGAGGTTATAACAGATTCAATCTCGAGCTGTGTGATTGGAGAGCTACACTTGGCCATTTTGATTGTGAAAAAAAAGTGACGTGACATGTGGCCAAGTATGGTGACCCATACTCGGAATTAGTGCTCTGCATTTATCCCATCCAAAGTGCAGACACACAGCAGTGAACGCACACCCACCGTGAACACACACCCTGAGTGCTTTATGCTGCGGTGCCCTGATTGTGGGTGCTCAAGGGCACCTCAGTCGTGGTATTGAAGGTGGGAGAGAGCGCTGTACATTCACTCCCCCCACCCACAATCCCTGCCGGTACGAGACTCAAACCCGCAACCTTTGGGTTACGAGTCCGACTCTCTAACCATTAGGCCACGACTTCCCACCATACATTACCATACATTGTTGCAGAGCCAGAAGGCTGAACTTTGATCCTTTTAAGCCCTACAATAAAAAGGACGTGCAGCTTGTACAAATCCTTGGTGCTTCCATCCATTTGATCACTGAACCGGAAGGTTGACTGGCACGAAGTGCAGCTCTAATTCACATCGACTCATAGACACCCTGCAATGCAATGATCTCATTCACTGAACGCCTGTCTCTAGAGCCGGGATCTGATCCTCTGCCAGCTCACCGGAGCCGCTGCTGCCACCCCTGCAACATTAATAGCCAGTGAAAGTGCAGGCGTGCAGGGCAGGCCCGCTATATTTATAACTACACAACTCCTCGCAGCTGGGTTGCTATTATCGTATGTCCAGCACGTGACTGATTCCTCTCTAGAAGAAAGCCATATGTTCAGTAGTGCGTGAAGAGAAAATAAACATGGATGGCTATCATGGCTGCTGCTGTTTTGATCCAGGTCTTTCACAAGGCTAAAGAAAGTATAATCATTTATCTTTTATTGTTTTTTTTATTGACTATTTACAGGGTTTCTGCGGGTTTTTAAGTCTTAAAAAGTGTTAATTCACACTTCCACACATTAAGGCCTTAAAAGGTCTTAAATCTGAGCAGAAAATCTTAACTTCATAAAATAAAAGTATTAAATATAGCTTGCACTGCAAAGAATGAATATCTTCATATCTTCAATATCTTCATATCTTTAGTATTTTTGTCAGCATTTTTTCCAATTCAAATGTCTAAACATCCTTAAGTCAAGATACATGAGTTGCAAAATGAAGATCAATTGGGTATGGAAACTTGTTTTCATTTTGAATTAAGTTTTTTCTTACCACACTGGCAGGTATTTGTTCTTGATTTAATCATAAACTCACTTTGGTCAATTTCTTAGGAAACAAGACTTCCAATTAGGGATGGGCAATATGGACTTAAAACTATATCACAATATTTTCTGGTGTTTGTTACGATAACAATATCAATGACTATATAAATATAGTGCCATTTACCACTTGTTTTGGGTACTAGTGATAGCTGCAAGCTGTCTTGATCGCCTCAGAAACACAAACATGTTTGTATGTTGTTTGTCCTGGTCAGTTTTTATTTGGCACATCTAAAGATTGTCACATGTTTTACTTGCATATAAAAAAAGAAACACAAACATTGGTTTAAAAGTAAAACTTACCCATCATCAGACAGGCTCCTAAAATAAACCAATTACATAAAAGAATAAAACTTTAGGCCTACTTGACATTGGTGTCTTTTCGCACATCTTCATACTCACACATCTTTTTGACTTTCTTCATAATTGGATTTGTATTTGAGATGGTGGAACAAATTGGAAGTGTTTATAATAATAATAATATTATTAATAATAATAATAGTTATTATTATTTTTTTTACAAAACAACTGCAGAATTGACCGTTAACATCAGGGGACTATAACTTTAAATCATTAGAAAGGTCTAAGTTTTATTAAGAAGTATTAAATTATGATGATAAAAATCTATGACAGTAATTTCTTAATTTTTTGTCTGGAAATCTTATGCATCCACTGAGAGCAAAAAAAACACAAAAAACTGCTGTACACTTCTCTACACCATACTCCACAAGTATGGATTTGCATATGTTTACTTCAAATTTTTTAGAGAGAGGCATTTTTTACATTTGTACCCAAAATAGGGTGTTATGTGCATTAGTGAGTACACATGTAATGTCATGTTTATTCATAACTATCAACAGAGGGCACCTTAGAGCAGAAACTCCACAAGTGAGACTCACAGAAGTAATAATACTTATGACATTCCAGGAAATCACATGGACAAAGGCCGCCAGTTATCGTTGAAGCAAAATAAACGCAGATAGAGAGGATAAACAGTTTGAAGACACTAAACATAAGATTGCGCCAGTACATGGTTTATCTGTGTTCTTCAAGCCATCTCTGGTATTTTTATATGAATAAAGTATATTTATAAATGCTAATTGATCATATTGTACAGCCCTGGCCAAACCAGCTCCAGATTGTAGAGGTAGTTCCTCGTTCAGCGATCCTCAGCTTCATGTCCACCTTTCGCTGTACTTGTCTTTGCTTTACCAAACTTTCTGGTAATGCATGACCATCACTTCAAAGTGAACCTCACTTTCCAAAGCAAGCCAGTGGGATCCAGTGATTCACAGTTGTAAAATCTGGATCTAAAGGTTTTATGAAGCCTGAGAGCGACAACTAAACCAGACCCTCCAGCTTTTCCAGCAGAGAATCCTTTGAGAGGATCTGCCATTGTGAGACTCGTCTTAAGCCCTCTGAACCTCTGCTCACTTAAACCTGCAGTTAAAGAAGAGTGTTCATGCTCTGCCGTACTGGAAAATTAGTCCAGGTCATGTTAGGATACTTATTGGGGGCGTATTGCCACACTGCTCCATGATTCCACAGTTCTGCATTTATCATAAATAGGATCTTTGCTTTGCCCATCAACAGTTTTGTACCTTAAATGTCATAAATTTTTATGCCTCTGTCAATTATTTAAAGCGTGAGACATTTTAAAGTGCAGCGAAGGGGAATTTGCTGGCTTGCTTGTGTGTCTTGTTTTAAATAGCTTTTGTTTAAATGTTTAATTGCTATTGTGCTGCAGATTAAAGCTCTTGATTTTTTTTTAGCTGAGTTGGATGGTGTGACTGTGATTTGGTTATTGGCTTTTCAATCGTTGCGTTCAGTCTCTTGACATTTAGGGGGAAAGGGTCATGGAACTCTCTGCAGTACAGGCTTTGGATGTTTTATGCAGCCGGGCGGATAACGCAAGTCCTCTCATCTCCTGAGTCACACTGGGACCTGCACCGGCCGGAACGATCACGTTTCACCCACTGATTCTCTTCCACTGTCCCGCTAATGGAATCATGGCCTTGTTGTTCTCCGGCTGCATACTGAATCTTTAATATGCAAGCCTTCGCTCGGGCATGTATGCTAAACTTTGACATTCCAGTGCGTCTGCTCTGAGAGGACATGTGTTTGATGAACAATGAGTTGTGTTGTTTTCTCTCAGGCTCTGTTAGTGATGTAAGTGAGTGGGGTTTTGATATGGCAGAAAATCTCCTTGTTGAAATTTGGTGTCGCTGCACAGAGGGTGTTTATTGTGCAACGGTGTGCCGCAGAAAAAAATCCATAAAGCCAGAGACTGCCTACATAGATGATTGGACACTTAAGCCACTTCTAAAAATGTATGAACTAATTTCGTACATCTACTAAAACTGATATGCTGATGACTAACAGCATTAGTCTATTGATCGATTGATTTGTTTGTATTTTTATGTATTTATTTATGCATGTATGCATTTGCTGTTTTATTTTTTTTATTTATCAATATAGGTTGACTGATATTAATCAGCTAATAATGAATATTTAATCATGGTTGGATGTTTCTGCCTGTTTTTAGATTACTTTTGTTATCACTGTATTTTATCAATATTTCATGTTGCTATAGTACTGTTAGGGCTGTGAAGATAAATCAATGCATCGCGATTCATGGATTGATTCCGAATGCATTGCGATTCTCTCTGGAATCGATTCTGAGTTTAGCTTTTAACAGCAGATGCCGCTCTAAATCTAGTTTTTAACTGCACACTCAAATGCTCATGAAGAAGACCACTGAAGAACTTGCAACTATGCTTGTGTGTTCAGCTGAGTCATGTAATTGCACCTTGGCTCAGAATGCTTTTCATTATCAGAATGCTTTTCATTTGTTATTAGCACCCTATCAGATATCTGCCATAACATTAAAAGGAAAAATATCAAATTCTCTGTATAAGTCATAATGTTATTATCGGTTCATTCCTAATTGAGAGCTGTGACTTGCATGTCCAAAAAATGTTTGTGGCCTCTGTAATTACTGCTCATCACATGCCTCTCTGTTGTGCAGCTTTTTTTGCGTACTGCATGGATAAATGGGACTGTGCTTCCTCTCACAGCCCTGCTTTCTACCTATATAATAATTATTAAAATATTTAATTTTCTTCGGTATGATGTGAAACCTGTCATGGCCTTGTTTGCAATTCAAGGAAGTGATCCAGCTGCGCATGGTTGTAATTTTCCGCCTTCTGATTGTCGAGTTGGCGTTGGGTTTAAACCTCAGATCTGGTGCTTTGATGAGTCAGCTTCCTGGCTACACTTTGGCCGTGGGCACATTCATCATCGATGTGGTTTCCAAACGGATCCGGCCGGCTAAAGTGCAGGGAGGTGTGTGCTCGTGTTCGGCACCCCCACCCATGAGAATGACATTTGCCAGATCAGGTAAATCCTTCTATAATCATCCCTGGAGCTGGGTTTTCCTCGGCTCCCTGTCTCAGTATGTCTCATGTGCCTCTGCATCTGACCATTGGACCGAAGAGCACATACATGCGGGATTTGGCACAGGCGACCTAGAAATTGTATTGGAAACATTGGCAATGGGAGGCAGTTAAGAACTGTATGTCCTTGAGGTCTTGTTTTGTGGAGTCACACAGCAATGCTTGATTTTTCGAAGACGGCATCAAAAAAGTAATTATGCTCAACACCTGCTATTTGCACCAGACTATTTGCTTTGGTCTGTAACTTTAAGCTGTACTATGGTGCTAGGGGTGGGTGGGATAAGCAAGTATCTATAGCACAATATTCTTAAACATAAATATATTAATTCATTTTAGTTTGATAAATATAGTAAAAATGTATACTTAAAACCATAATAATAATACATTGGTGTATATACTATTTTATTTATATTTTTTTATTATTATAAATTATTTATACATATATTTACACATTTGAAAAATGTTTTCCTATTTCTACTGTCATGAATATTCATTTTTATATTTAGATTTATTTAAATATATCTGCTTGTCATTGCTTATTTAAACCTAAGCTAAAGAAATAAATAAATAGATCTTTTTAGTTGTCATGTTTGCATCAAAATCTAAGGGGACACAGCCTTTTTTCTTTCATGTACAAGCTCTTTTTGCTCTTTGAACGCCCATTCCCCGCCATAAAGCACTGTTTTGCATAATTGCAGTAGAAAATTTATACCAGTCTATGTTTTAGTTGGTATATCACCCACCCCTACTAGGCTGTGTATAGTCTCAATGGAAGCAAAACAGTTCTGTTGAATGATGTTCAAGTCATCAGCCCCGCCTTCATTAACCTTTCAGGTTCATGACCATAGTCTGTGCACTGAGTAGTTACTGTGGGAGAGAACGTGGGAAAGATCAGCTGTTTTACAGGCCTCTGTAAACTCTGTGAGCGTGAGATAGTCGCTGTTTTAATGAATTGCATGATGTGCCCTCTCTCCAAGGGCTTGTTAGCAATGTTTTGTTCAAGGTGTTGTCATTATGGGTCCTGTCAGAGACAGTGGCCTGTACTAGCTGTGAACAGGATGCTAAACATTTGGTGGTGTCAAAAACATAGCAAATGTTTGATATTTGAGATTCTGCATTTGTATTTCACTGGGTTGTTAAATGATCATTTTGTCTTTGCAGAGGGAGTTCCTCAGGTCTTCTACTTCGGGCCTTGCGGAAAGTACAATGCTATGGTTTTGGAACTGCTTGGGCCCAGTCTGGAGGACCTGTTTGACCTCTGTGACCGCACTTTCTCCCTCAAGACCGTCCTAATGATAGCTATTCAACTGGTAAGCATCTGGTCAGAGAGCCTAGAGTTAGCCTTTTTTTCAGCAATTTTGGTTTGTCTTACTACACATATAGAATTTCTTTTGGCTGTTTTTTTTTTTATATGATTTCTAGGAATCGTTCAGTTCTGGCATGTTTTTGTGGGGTATTTTTTGGGGGGTTTCGGTCCAGAATGTCCTCAACAGCATCTTCCTTGTTTTTTCAGATAACACGTATGGAGTACGTTCACACGCGGAGCTTGATATATCGAGATGTCAAGCCAGAGAATTTTTTGGTGGGGCGGCCGGGGTCCAAGAGGCAGCACACCATTCATATAATTGACTTCGGGCTTGCCAAAGAATACATAGACCCCGAGACCAAAAAACACATCCCATACCGAGAGCATAAGAGCCTGACTGGCACTGCCCGATATATGAGTATCAACACACATTTGGGAAAAGGTGTGCACTCCTTTCATTTTCCTATGCAAACCAGCCTTGTATTTCCAAAATGTAAATTTTCTAGATTTATTTTTTTAAACTGATTTATTGGGTGAAGAGGAAAAATAATAAAATCAGCAACTCACCTTTAATTACATACTTTCATTTTCCTGAGTGACTCACATTTATGTAACCCACTTATTCATGCAGTTTTAAATATAGCCGTCTCATTTTACAGCAAAAATGTACCTGTTGCGTATTTCAGTATGACATGTAACAGTTGTTGATTTTCTTCCTCCTCAGAACAAAGCAGAAGGGACGACCTAGAAGCACTGGGCCATATGTTTATGTACTTCCTGAGAGGCAGTTTGCCCTGGCAGGGCTTGAAGGTTTGTACTTTTCTACCACACATTCTTCACATTCATTTCTTCACCTCACGTAGGAGTGTTTTTTTTTTTTAATCTTTGTGACCTTTTTTGTGGTATTAATAAAGGAATTCTCTGGGTTTTTTTTCCCCTATGCACATACAATACTGCTGAAAATTTTAGGGTTGGTAGTTTTTTTTAATGTTTTTGAAATAAGTCAGTTTTGTTCACCAAGGATGCATTTATTTGATGAAAAATGCAGTAAAAGCAATATAAATATGAAATTATTACAAATAAAAAATGTTCCCATTTCATTGTAAGGCTCCGGTCTTCAGTGTCACATGATCTTTCAGAAATCATTCTAATACACTTATTTGCAGCTTTTTTTGTGTGGAAACATGATACTCTTCAGTATTTGATGAATAAAAAATTTGATGAAAGAACAGGATTTATTTGAAATATTTTATCATTACAAATGTCTTTACTGGCACTTTTGATCAGTTTAATGTATCCTTGCTGAATAAAACTAATTTCTTTCAAAAAAGTCTTCCTGACCCCAAATTTTTGAACAGTAGTGTCGCGAAAGTTGACATGGGAACAAGTGCAGATATCAGCTGCTCACGTTGTGGTTCAGTTTCTCAGCCATGTGTCATAGAGCAATCAGTCACATGGCTGTAGTGGTTGCGTTTGATTCTGAGTGCACACAGGTGTTAGAAGCTCAGCGCTTACTTTCTGCAGTGCTGTCTCTCACATCATTGTTAATTCATCACTTAAAGAGATTACATGGAAGGCACATGACAGTAGGGGGAGAATGAAAAAGTAAATGTTAAAAAAAATAGTAAAACCAGCTTCTATTGTTGAGTCATTGCCTATTCAATAAAGCTAGCCAGAGGCAAAATCTTGCCCTGGATTTGTGTGTTGCATATGCTTAATTACATTTCAGCCAGTTTTAGTCTTTCATGAGGAGTTTGTGGGTGGGAAATCCCATATAGGTGTGTGTTTTCCATACAGGCAGACACATTGAAAGAACGTTACCAGAAAATTGGCGACACCAAGCGAGCTACGCCGATCGAAGTGCTATGTGAAAGTTTCCCAGGTTAGTGCCATCGATTCGGTCATGTCAAGCACAGTAGCATGTGAACCCTTAACTAACGCCATTCCTATTTTTACACACTGCAGAGGAAATGGCGACCTATCTGAGATATGTGAGAAGACTGGACTTCTTTGAGAAGCCAGATTATGACTACCTGAGGAAGCTCTTCACAGACCTCTTCGACAGGAACGGCTACATCTTTGATTACGAGTACGACTGGGTCGGCAAGCCTCTAGTGAGTGTTTGGTTCCTCCACAGACACTTCCTCAATGCCTTTCTTGTGTACTTCAACTGTCAAATGCCTTTGTCATGCTACGTTGGATTATCATGTATGCGTGTGTGAGACGTGCTCAATGGTGAGATCATTGTTGTCTTTTACAGCCTACACCCATAGGTCCCATCCCCACAGACACACCCCAGCCAAGCAGCAGAGACAAAGCACAACCACAGACCAAAAACCAGGTGAGTTGGGTGCACAATCAAACTCAGAGTCTATCTACCTCAGGCAAGTACATTATACACTTTCACCCTAGGTGGTCATAGTATACATTTCATTCGCTCCAGTGCAGTGTAGGACATATCTTACACACTCAAACATGTAGCCAGATACAGTATACCCACTCCAGGTGAGTGTTCTGCCCACTTTTCCTCTTTGGATATGTGACCAATCAGAATAAGCCTGATGCTTTTGGCCATACACATTGATAACAGAAGAAAAGCTGTTAGAGGAGTTGCTCAGGTTTTGCGTGATGTTACAGTTGTGCAATGCAGTTTCTGAACTTCGATCATGTGATTAATTAGTGGGATGGAAGGCTGGTTAGTTGTGTCTTGCTTGATGTAAACAAATCTGTTTTACTTGCTTAGAGACAAAGTTCCCTGCTGCTGAATCAAAATCAGTGGCAGTATCAGCACTGTCTTCACTTTCTGTAGGGCATAAATGTTCTGACTTTAACCATATGGTGAAAGTCCATGAATATATCATGTGCCTGGATCTGTTTTTGTCCTGATATCTGAATGATTGTGACAGGACAAGAATTCCTCAATACCGATTCTCCCTTTTTTTTCTTCTTCTTTTGTCTAGATACACTACCTTTCGAACATTTGTTGTCAGCAAGATTTTTAAATATTTATGATAGAAGTATCTTATGCTCACCAAGGCTGCATTTATTTGATCTAAAATACAGTAAAACAGTAATATTGCGAAGTATTATTAGAGTTCTAGATTGTTTTCTATTTTAATGTAATATATTCTTGTAATGTCAAAGCTGAATTTTCAGCAGCCATTACTCAAGTCTTCAGTCACGTGATCCTTTCTTATCATTGGCAAAAATGGTTGTGTTGCTTAATGTTTGTGGAAACTGTGATGCATTTTTTCCAGATTCTTTGATAAAGAAATTTCAAAAGAACAAGCATTTATTTGGAAATAGAAATTTTGTTATGTTATAAATTACTTTACTGTTATTTTTGATCAGCTTAATGCATCCTTGCTGAAAAATATCTCTTTTCGAAAAATATCTCTTATCGACCCCAAACTTTTGAATGGTAGTTTACTTTTTTAATTAGTCCTTGTCTGGACTTTTGGTGTCATTATGCAACTCTGGCACATACACCATTTCTTTGTTGCTATTGGCTCACCCATGTCCCAATGAAATCACAAAATAAAATGTAGCCAAAATGTGCCCCTGTTACTAATATTCGTCCACTAACAAACAGACAGTGTTCTTCAGTGCAGCATAGAATGCCACCCTGGAAATTCTGATTTTATTATGGCTCATCCCTCCATTCCTGTGACATCTTTAAATAAAATCTATCAAATGTGTCCTGATGTGCATTCACTAACATACAGTTGCAATTTTGCTTGTTTTTAAAAAAAAATGTAAGGTAGCCCCAACTCCAAAATCCCAGTTTAACCCTTGGCGATGAGTATCTCTGCATTCATTTCATGCTACATGAGCATAAAATGAGCTTAAAAGTCTGGTGGAAGATTATTGTATCTGTATGTGCCCCTCTGCTTGTGCTTGCATGTCTTTAAAAAACAATGTTAAAAGAGATATAATGGTAGTGTTCATGTCATTATTTGTGAAAACCCACATTGATTTCTAATAGCAGCCTTTCTTAATTCTGCATGTTTGCTGGGATGTTCATTTGTTTATTTTATTTTCTCACACTTTTTTTTTTCTTTATTTCCATTAGTTTGTGTCATTCACTTACACCTTTTATCTTAGTAATTGAGCAAGCTTCTGCATGTGAGATGTCTTCTTTTTAATGTTTTATTTTTCGTTTGTTTGTGTTTACTCACCCACCGGCCCCTTCCCATCATACCTCAAAATCGCCATCCATCTCACCCTGTCCCACCCTCCATGCTTCCCCAACCAAAATGCTCTTCCACTGTCGATCAGTCACCCGAGCCCAAAGGAAGTGAGTCCCAGCCCACTCCAGTGACCAATAAGGAGACCCTGGGGTCGCATCTCACGGCCGAGAGGCTGGGGGGCTCAGTGCAGGTACTGCTTACGCCGTGGTGTTGCTTTTTGAGTGAGCATGACTGTTTCTCTCTGTCTTTCGCACACTCATTCATCTGTGACGCTCAGCTTGGCTCCTTTAGGCTCTGAACACACTGCAGATGGCGACAGTGCCGTTCCTTGGAGATACCATGTGTTTTAAATAGAAGCTATCAAGCATTTTAGTTGGAGAGCAGCTCACGGTGTGATAGGATCTAATGGATGCTGATAGATTTCTAAAGAGAAACTCTAATGTGGTGTATTTGTAAGGCACATGATGAGACACATGTGCCACCTAGTGTTGGATTTTAGAACGACATCCCATGGTCTAACACAGATCTGGTGTTTTTCATCTCAGTTCTTAAGATAATTATATCTTGTGAATATAATAATCCTCAGCATAGAGTTATTATAGTTTTGAAGTTATAATTTTGTTTTGACTTCTCTTTTGTTTTCAATTTGTCTTTACAATTTAGTTTTTGTGTTAAAGGGGTCATATGATGCGATTTCAAGTTTTCCTTTCTCTTTGGAGTGTTACAAGCTGTTCGTGAATAGATAAAGATCCCTAAAGTTGCAAAGACTAAAGTCTCAAACCCAAAGAGATATTCTTTATAAAAGTTAAGACTGGTCCACGCCCTCCTAAAACGTCTCGTTCTAACACGCCTCCACATGTCTATTTCACGATGTGGGAAGATTTGCATAACGCCGCCCAAATGTTCACGCAAAGAAAGAAGGCGTAACTTTATTGTTGCTGCCACTGCCGCTGCCATGTTTTGAAGACGCTGTGTTTCGTTGTGAAAATACTTTGTTTGGCCTTCCAAAAGAGGACACGACTAGAAATCAGTGGTTATGTTGTATTTACCACACTGTTCCAGAAAAGTTCAACCAAAAAATTCAGATGTGTGCAGTACATTTTATAGAGGAGTGTTTCCTGATCCTGGTAGAGTAGACCAGGGGTTTTCAACCTGGGGGGGGTGGGTGTTGCACGACCATCAGTTAATTCAGAGACATTCCCTTTAGAGGATTATGAATTTGTTAGCAAATAGTTAGCCATCTTTAGCCATCCACTAGGGGGCAATCTGACTCCCACTGCTAGTCAACAGTTAGAGCAGAGTTGGCTCGAGTATCAGTCATGCTTATTGACAGTGTAAGATGATTTACAGTTAGCCGTGTCGGAAATCCAACCACGGACTGGCATTTTGTTATCTCAGAAACAGGCTCAGCCATTACATTGAATCAGGTAAACTGGTTATACATTTGTTTCAGTATAATTACGCATGCTATACTGGGGCGGTTCTAAACCCTTTTTAGGTGGCCCTTTTAGCCCCCCTATCTGTCACCTTAGCCCTCCAAAACTATCTTAACGATCAGGCCATTGCTGCTTTCTCAAGAAAGTTTTTCATTCTCACGTTTTTTTTAAGTCTTGTCAGTTTAAACATTAAAGTAATATTAAGCCATTTAAGCCCAAGACATCTCAATGCAGTATGCACGCACTGTGATAGAGCGTTTCTATGCACACCTGAAGTGCACAAACAGATAGCCTTCTCAGACAGCATGTGAATACCAATGGCTGTCTTGACAAGTACCCTTGTAAGCACAGTCGGTTGTTTTAAGTGAACGTAAACAAAGAAAATATCAGAGGTACATCGTATAACGGATCCATGCATGTCTAAATGTTGAAAACCCCCTGAGTAGACTACAATGCCGTCTATTCTGACTCACAGACTGTAAGTAGTTTCATTTTTAAGAATTAGAGAGCCACTGACGCTTTCGACGCTAGTTTGACAGTGTAGAGTTGCAACTTGTTGTCGTTTCTCTGATCACAAATGCAGACATTTTTTTATGTTTACGCGGTGTGATGCAACGCAGCACGTAAAAAGACAATATAAGTAATTATAATCTGTAGTTTTGGATGCAACAAATGCCTCGTTTGTATGGGTTTTATTGGTTTTGTCTCGTCAAGCCGGAACACGGCATCACAGTATGGTAAAGGGAGTAACATTTCCGTCACACGCTTGAGGTATTCAGGCAATCACAACGCACTGGATAGCTGGCCAATCACAGCACGCCTCGTTTTTCAGACCGATGAGCTTTATAAAAATCTACGATTTTCAGAAAGGCGGGGCATAGAGGAGAAACAATAATGTACAGTAATGTGGAAAATAATGTGTTTTTTTAACTTTAAACCTCATAAACACATTTCATTACACTAAATACTCAAAATAATGTTCTTTTTATCAACATCATATGACCGTTTAAGTCTGTTTTGTTAGGTCAGAAGTTTAAGTTTTTATATCTGTTTTTGTTTAATGCCAATTATTCAAGTAAAAAATTTCTTTTAGATTTTCTTTTTTTCGTTCGGGACCCAGAAAAGTGGTATTTTGGTTTATTTTCATTTTTCACAGTTGTGTTATACGCTACCATTCAAAAGTTTTGGAGTAAGTAAATTTTGTTATGTTTTGAAAGTTTCCCTCTGCTCAACATGGCTGCATTTATTAATCGAAATGCAGAAACACAGTTCTATTGTAATATAATCTTATATATATCTAAATATATATATGCCATACACACTGTATGTCGGTGTGTGTGTGTGTGTATATACAGTGGTATACTTCTGTATATATATAATGTATATACTAAGTAATATATATATATATATATATATTAGAATCTTTTTTATTGAATATATTGTAAATGTAGTCCTTTGGCAAAGCTGTATTTTCAGCATCATTCCACCAGTCTTCAGTGTCACATGATCTTTCAGGAATCATTCTAATATGCTGATAAACATCTTTGCTGTCAATTTTGATAAATGTAATGAATCCTAGCGGAAAAAAATCGTATAGATCCCTAACCTTACAATAGTGTATAAGAAAAATGCTTTTATTTTCCAGTTACAATTTTACAAAATGACTATTAGGGCACCCCTCTACATTGCGAGTAAATCACTCGCATATGCAAATAAATCTTCACGGACTCTGGCGACTACATGATGCTAATATTCCATTGCTATAAATTCTCAATTTTACTCGTCTCATGGCGTGAGTTGGAGGTAATATAGTTTAGCTCAGATATACTTTTCACTCGCCGAACACTCTCTACTGCCTTCGATCAGAGTTTTCACTCTCCACCACGCGATCTGTGCTGTTTTCAGTTCATAATGGTGTGCAACTGGTATTTAACGTACCGTAAACTTGTGTGAAGGCGCACGACTCGCCGTCGCTTTTTCACACACACGCAGCGAGAGAGGGAGAGAGAGAATTGACACGCTACCTATGCGCGCTACATGTAAACGATATTCTTTGTTGTATTTTGCTGTCAAAATAACGGAGTTCCTTTGGAATTCTTCAGCTTTTAAGAACTACCGCTTTCTCCGGTAGTGGGCGGAACTAATGCGCAAACTGCAATCTCATTGGCTGGTGCTCACCTATTATCGTCCCTGTTTTGATTTCAGCGAATCAGTTCGAGCAAACGCAAACAACCTGATTAGTATTCATGAATCCAGTAGCTCATTAATACTTAGTGCGTTTTTATATTGTTTTTATTAGTAGAATTCGTATCATTATTTTCTAATCAGTATTTTTGTTAGTTTTTTTCCCCAATTTTTTTTTTTTTTACAGAAACACTGAATGACCAAAAAAGCACCAGCACCAGTCCGAAGTTCAGTTAAAATGACTAATATGCATTCATACATGGTTATCATGTTTTAATTCTAATTACAAAAGTTCTATCATTAAATAACATTGATTATCATATTATAATGCTTGACTGACTTATGTTAAGAGTGTACTTTCAGATATTTATAAAATTGTGCCATTTCACAAACATATATATATATGTTTATCCGATGTGTGTGTTGTGTGTTGTGTGTGTATGTATTTTGTGCTATATATGTTATCAGTCTGGCGAGGAAACTAAAAAATGTACTAGCCCATGGCGATTCAATTGCCAAGGTGTTCGTAGAGGGCTTTAGGGGTTGAATATGAGACAGGCCCAAAAAAAACTCGGAATGTTGCAGTGTAGTCACATGTTTTCTACCTAAAAAAAAAAAAGATCATTAATGACTAATTTGAATGATCACATATTCATTGTATACTGTGCTTCCTCCCTTTTTCAATATATGTGTATAATTTTTAAGGATGATTGTTGTGGTTGAAAGACGTTTTTTAGGAAGTACTTTATTTGGTGTTTCATCTGTATCAAATGTTATTTTGATGAAATAGCAGTCAGTACATGTGTTTTATTAGATTATTTCACATACTCTGAAAGAAGTGTGCTCTGTTGGTTATATCAATCTCATATCTTTAATATTTACAATTCAGTTTTTAATTACCTATTACAGGACACATTCGTTTCTTTAGAGTGTGAATTGTGACTTTCTAATGTCACACACTGGAGTAAATAATTCAGTTCTTGGGCATTGCATGACATGTTTTTATCGTTTCTGTCTGTGTGATCTTCAGGTCATGAGCTCCACGAATGGAGAGCTGAACACAGATGACCCAACCGCGGGACACTCCAACGCTCCCATCACTGCACCCGCTGAGGTAGAGGTGGCAGAAGACACAAAGTAAGTTTATTATCACAGGAAGTCCCCAAATGGTGTTCCTAAAATAACAAATCAGTTTTCATTCTTTTAAAAAAATTACGTTCTGCAGGTAAAAGCATTTGTATACAAATTACAGAGAATAATGCATATTAATCACTGACACTTTTTCATTCATTATTTGATTTTTATATTATCCCTGTATGTGGGTGGTTATGAATCATAACAGACAAATGAATCACTGTAAAATCACTGTAGCTCATCAATTCTAATTGAAAATGAATTATTTATGAATTACTAATTTTGTCACTGCAAATTGCTATATGAATGTCCCTTTACTGCTTTAATGTTCCTCATTATGCCGCAGTGCCTGCATTTTTTAAACCTTAGTCCGCTTAAGACATTTTGACTTTTATATAGATTATATATTCTATATAATATATATTATATAATATATATATATATATATAATATATATAATATATATATATATACAGTGGGTACGGAAAATATTCAGACCCCCTTAAATTTTTTACTCTTTGTTATATTGCAGCCATTTGCTAAAATCATATAAGTTAATTTTTTTTCCTCATTCATGTACACACATCACCCCATATTGACAGAAAAACACAGAATTTTTTGACATTTTTGCAGATTTATTAAAATAAAAACTGAAATATCACATGGTCATATGTATTCAGACCCTTTGCTGTGACACTATTATATTTAACTCAGGTGCTGTCCATTTTTTCTGATCATCTTTTAGATGGTTCTACACCTTCATTTGATTCCAGCTGTGTTTGATTATACTGATTTTTTTTTTTGATTAGGAAAGCCACACACCTGTCTCTATAAGACCTTACAGCTCACAGTGCATTTCAGAGCAAATGAGAATCATGAGGTCAAAGAACTGCCTGAAGAGCTCATAGACAGAATTGTGGCAAGGCACAGATCTGGCCAATGTTACAAAACAATTTCTGCTGCACTTAATGTGTCCTAATAGCACAGTGGCCTCCATAATCCTTAAATTGAAGACGTTTGGGACGACCAGGACCTAAACGTAACCCTTCCAGAAGCTGGCCGTCCGGCCAAACTGAGCTATCGGGGGATAAGAGCCTTGGTGAGAGAGGTAAAGAGAACCCAAAGATCACTGTGGCTGAGATCCAGAGATGCAGTCGGAAGATGGGAGAAAGTTGTAAAAAGTCAACCATCACTGCAGCCCTCCACCAGTCGTGGCTTTATGGCAGAGTGGCCCGACGTAAGCCTCTCCTCAGTGCAAGACACATGGCCCGCATGGAGTTTGCTAAAAAAACCCCTGAAGGACTCCAAGATGGTGATAAATAAGATTCTCTGGTCTGATGAGACCAAGATAACTTTTTGGCCTTAATTCTAAGCGGTATGTGTGGATAAAACCAGGCACTGCTCATCACCTGTCCACTACAGTCCCAACAGTTAAGCATGGTGGTGGCAGCATCATGCTGTGGGGGTGTTTTCAGCTGCAGGGACAGAACGACTAGTTGCAATCGAGGGAAAGATGAATCCCAAGTACAGGGATATCCTGGACCAAAACCTTCTCCAGAGTGCTCAGGACATCAGACTAGGCCGAAGGTTTACCTTCCAACAAGACATGACCCTAAGCACACAGCTAAAATAACAAAGGAGTGGCTTCACAACAACTCTGTGACTGTTCTTGAATGGCCCAGCCAGAGCCCTGACTTGAACCCAATTGAGCATCTCTTGAGAGACCTAATAATGGCTGTCCACCAACGTTTACCATTTAACCTGACAGAACTGGAGAGGATCTGTAAGGAGGAATGGTAGAGGATCCCCAAATCAAGGTGTGAAAAACTTGTTACATCTTTCACAAAAAGACTCATGGATGTATTAGATCAAAAGGGTGCTTCTACTATATACTGAGCAAAGGGTCTGAATACTTGACCATGTGATATTTCAGTTTTTCTTTTTAATAAATCTGCAAAATGTCAACAATTCTGTGTTTTTCTGTCAATAATGGGGTGCTGTGTGTACATTAATGAGGAAAAAATTTTAACTTAAATTATTTTAGCAAATGGTTGCAATATAACAAAAAGTGAAAAATTTAAGGGTGTTTGAATACTTTCCGTACCCACTGTATAATATATATTGGTCTGTAGTAAATGTTCTCTGATTTTCTTTCAGTGCTGTTGTTTTTTTAAGAGAAGAAAGAGGAAAGCTCTTCAGAGGCACAAGTGAAGCGCACTCTTTGAAAAGAACTTGAAACATTCTGGTCACTGTTAAGTTTGAAATGCAAGCAAATACACAGATCTCTTTCTCTGTCTTTCTCTCTCTCTTTCTCTTTCTCTGTCTTTCTCTCTCTTTCTCTCTGTCCCCATCACACTTTCTTTCATTGATGCTTCAACATTTAATGGAGTTCAAAGGAATGTTGTTAACAGTCCAACAGACTCTGGTTCCTTCAAAAAAAGAAAATAAATGAAGAAACATAAGATGATGTGTAAAAAAAAAAAAATCACACGTGAACACTCAAAACGATGAAAAGAAGATATGAGATTAATTGATGATATAAGACAACAGTGGTGTGAAAAGATGCAGTTTGAAACAGTTGGTGTATGCTAGTTTCCATGCAGAGCGTTTATCGTTCATTGATCAGGGGACGTTACATCAGTGAACAGATGATTTAAGTTTTCTTAGAAATAGATCTTATTTGTGATTAAAAACATGAGGGCAGGAGTCGCCGCTGCACTGGGAATGACCCCCACCAAATTACAAAATAACAGGACACATTTCATCTCAACCGGACTCTTTGGGATGGTCCTTTTTTCGTTTCGCTTAATTTAATTTTTTTATTTAAAAAAATATATAGAATAATTTGTTGATTAGGCGAATCTCTGGGTTGTAAAGCATGTTTGTAGTGTCCTGGAAATGCTTTCTTTTTGTCCTTTTGTCTTTTTAAAAATATATAAATTCTTCTATTTTTTTTCTGTCATTGTGGACTCTGTAGCACAGTTACTGGCCTCAGGTACTGTGGGGGACGGAGAGACAAATGGATATTATTCTCTTGTCATTGTTGTTATTGCACTTTTGAAAAAAAAGATGACGACGACAACACAGTGGGCTTGAAATGAAATGACGAGACAAACGACAGACTATATAAACTTATGTGGGAGCGCTCCTGCACAGGGCTGATATCTGTTCAAGTAATGTTTAAAGAAAAGAAAAATATGTACTTGTTTTATTTCTCACATCAAAATTTATTTACCAGGAAATCATAGTTTGTGCCTTTCCAAGTAAAATGTTTAAAATTTAAGCAAGTGTCCTGCACTGACATTTTTTTTGAGTGATTGCATTATTTTAAAGTTTTGCATGTGACATGATGGTTATGACTGTTGTTGCAGATCTGTGTTTGAACTGTTCCTGTGTGTGTGTGCGTTTGGCGTGTGTGTGTGTTTGTGCGTGTGTTTGTGTGTGTGTGTGTGTGTGTGCCCACCAACAGGGACTTCAATGACATTGCATTCTAAATACATGGACATTAATATGGAGTTTGGTGCAAATTTTCACCCATTCATCCAGTAGAGCATTTGTGAGGTCAGGCACTGATGATGGATGAGAAGGCCTGGCTAGCAATCTCCATTCCAGTTCATCCTAAAGGTGTTTGATGGGGTTGAGGTTAGGGCTCTGCGGGCCAATCAGGATTTGCACTTCATAAGCTGCTGACTCATTAATTTACCTGCAGTTCCAATGAATTACCAGATCATTCATATTAGACCCATTTAGTACTTGGTGTATTTTAAATGCTAAGTGTGACATCATTATGATGAATGTCTTATGGCCACGTGTCTGTGGTATTGTCACATATCATATGACCACAAGATAATGTTCAGAGTCACCTGTGTGCATCAGATCTTGTGAGGTTTAAAAAAATAATAGTTGTCAGGCGATTGGTTTAGTCATTTATTAACACATTAGGGTTAATAGATTCGGCATTTGTATTTTAGGAACTCTAACATCTCTTTGTCTGTTTCAATGTAGAAAAACATTCAGCGTTGTAGAGGTCCATTGTAAAATTATAATCATGTTACTACATGTTACTTAGTTCTCACAGTTTTTACTTTGTGCACTTAAATCCATCCTTTTTCCTTTTATTGGTTACATGCAGAACAAAATTGATTTGTTTTACTAAAACATATTTATGCTGTTTGCTTATGTTTATTCGTCCGCTTATGCCAAAACTTGACTCAGCAACAGGCCATGGATTAATGTATTACGATATTTATTTATGACTGATTGCTTTTTATTGCTATAAATTATTTTTACTGCTGTGTGTGGTGTGTGTGTGTGTACATACTGTCTTTACATGTATGCCATATATATGTTTATGGATAAAAAAGGTTTAGTAGGCTATTAGTTTTTTCACCACAAAAAATGGTTTTAAGTCAGTTATTTTTATATCTTTTGCTGTAGTGTGTCAGTAGAAAATATCAGTTTACATTTCTACACGTTTCTTTTGCCATTAATTATAATAATACAGTGAGAATTTTGTTTGCACAAGGAGTCTGACAACAGCCAGTGCTCCACACAAAGATCTGACCTCATCATCATTCAGTCTGTCTGGAACGACATGAAGAAACAAACTGAGACAGACTAAATCCAGAAGAACTTTGGCAACGTCTCCAAGACACTTGAAGACACCTTCCTGCAAAGTTTTTAGGCACTTGTGTAAACATCTGTAAAGTTATGAGCTTTCAAAATAATTTCATGAATAATTTTATTTATCATTTAACTTCTATTAACTAAATCAAATCGACATTTGGTGTGACCGACAGCTTTTGTCCTAGATGCACTAGTGCATAGTTTTTCAGGTATTTGCATGGTTTCTTCACGTGTCTTGGAGACGTTGCCACAGTTCCTCTGGATTTAGTCTGTCTCAGTTTTGTATGTTTCTTCATGTCATTCCAGACAGACTTGATGATGGTGAGATCAGATCTCTGTTTGGAGCACTGGCTGTTGACTCCTTGTGCAAACAAAAATCTCAATTATTACAATTAATGGCAAAATTAATGTTTGGAAATGCAAACTGATATCTCCTACTGAACACGCAAAAGATAGAAAACATACTACCCTTAAATCATTTTCTGTTGGGAAATACTAATGGCATAAGACTTTGCACCGTGGCTATATATATATATATATATATAGATGGTGTTGTGTGTGTGTTTGTATAGGTCTAACGTTGGTATCCTTTTTCCTTCCTTCCTTTAAAAGAGTAGCATGTGCTGTCTATTAAAAGCATTTCATCGTAACAACATCCCCTTTCACTGGATAGCGTGGGTGTGAGATGGACAATTAAAACCGAAAGCAGCCACTGCTGGATGCAAACGATCAATGGAAGAAACCATTTCACTTTTACTTCAAAACTAAAGCATCATTCTGATCGTTTTCAATGGGATTCAGAGTTCATTTCAGTCGTTTGACTTGTTGGTAGCTGCGCGCAAGAGAGTCGCTCTTTCTTTCAGGCTGCACGAGCCGTTTACGGTTTCCTTCATTCACACAATGTCCGATCAGCCGGTAACTTTACCCGTGTGCAGGCGACTGACGTACGCCGTGGGACATTTCTTCAACGACCTCTGCGCGTCTATGTGGTTCACGTATTTACTGGTGTATTATCACTCGGTTCTGGGTTTCAATGACAAGAACGCAGGTGCGCTGCTGCTGGTCGGGCAGATCGCGGACGGGATCTGCACTCCGCTCGTCGGTTACGAATCCGATCGGACGTCAGGATGTGGAAAATATGGGAAAAGAAAGACTTGGCATTTAGTGGGTAAGAGTGTGAATTCAAACTTGTACCTGTGTTTGTAACGTAAATAAATGAGCTGTATCAAGCGGTGTGTGGAAGAGCGCGCGTTCTTTGATTTGTTTTTCTATGTCTCATATAGTTTCCGTGGAGCTTTACAATAATCTGCAGGAGATGTATTCCGCCTAAACCCCCTTAAAATCCCTGCAAACTACCGCTAAAGACATGAAGTAAGTGCAGCCGTGGATTCCGTCAGACGGAAGATTCATATTCAAAGCAAACGGGGAAATCAGACGGGCGCTCGTCAGCTGTAGTCAGGGAACTGTCAGATGCACTTTCCTCGAGTAGGGTACAAAATAAAGCATTGAAACTTAAAAACGGAAGTGTTTCAACCAACAAGTAGTCAGTGAATTGATCGTGAAGTTCAGGAATTCAAACTAAATTTTCTTTTGTTTTGTGTGTGTACGTGGTATGCCATTTTTTATGTTGTGTGTTTGGCGTTTTAGCCTACATCCATAGGCAAATATTGTAAGCTGACAAAACTGTAAAAAAAAAATGTAAGAATAGGGAACAGGTTTGCAAATTTAGCCTTAAGCTGTCATTTAGTAGCACCTCACTAGTTTGGGACCAAGGGTTGAGTTATAGTTATACTTTACCACTTGAAATATTTATTAAATGTGTATTCTTTAAAATATTTACCATAAATTAAAGAAAAACATTTGTTTTCTATCTTTGTTTTTCTCACAATAACTTGGTTGACAAGCATTACAAATGCAGCCAACACTACAAATGGTCAATCTTTGCTAAATGAATTGCGTCATGCTGTAGAAAAGGTCCAGATGATGTCCCCTCCTGACTGTCATGATTTCACAGCACTAACTGTTCAGTTTACTGTCCATTTCCTCCCAGGAACAATAAGCGTATTTGCCTCCTTTCCCTTCATATTCAACCCCTGCATTGGATGTGATGAGAACACCCCGCAGACCACAGGACTGATTTACATCATCCCATTCATCATCATCTTCCAATTTGGCTGGGCTGCTACCCAGATATCCCACCTGTCGCTCATTCCTGAGCTGGTCACATGTGAGCACGCCAAAGTGGAACTAACATCATACAGGTATCACTACCTTCTCAAGTGAAAAAAAAACAATGTAGACCAATAATGTAGACGTGATGCCAAACTTAAAGGTCTTATTCAGTGACAGGAAAAAACAAACCAGTTTCCTCATTTTAAAAGTCAGAATTAAATGAAAAATCACCATAGCTATTTTTTTAAATGAATGTTATTGATCTTATTTTAACCATTCATCCATGCATGTTTAATTTTTTATAATTTTTTTGACCTGGTAATATTTTAAATCAAAATGCCATAACTCAATCTTCTGTTAAAACTATAGTTTCTCTCTGGTGATGTGTGCCAGACTTCTCCAATCATTTAGTCTGCTTAAATCCTGCTCCCTTCTTACAATCGACTGCATTCAAATCTGCCTCCATCCAATCAACAATCGATGGATAGAACCACCTCCCTACCTACATTTTTCTTTATGTATGTCAGTATGTCAGAATACGGAAGAACAGCCACTAACTTACGTTTCATTGTGACTTTAAACTAAACTCTGACTTTCGTGGAAATCAATTTGTGGCCTTATTTAACTTTGTTATTGATGAACAAAAAATTTGTTTGCTTTCCTGAACAGGTATGCTTTCACAGTGGTGGCAAACATTGCGGTATATGCTGTGGCTTGGCTCTTGTTCCACTTCCAATCCCAACATACAGAAGACCCATCGATTTCCCAGAATCTGGGCTGGTTTGATGTTCCCACATTCAGAGTGAGTAAATGCAAATATATATATATATACCCAATTTGGAGATCAAATTGAAAGGTTCAGTACTTACGATGTCTATCAAGCTGAAAACATGTACAATCAGAGTTAAAAGAATCGTCCACCCCAAAATGAAAATTCTGTCATTCCAAACTTGTATGACTGACTTCATTCTGTGGAAAATAATAAAAGAAGATATTTTTAACAATTTTGGTTAACCAAACAGTTTCCGTTCCCATCAGCTTCAAAGTCAATAGGAATGGAAACTGTTTAGTTACCAACATTCTTCTAAATATCATCTACTATTTTAATGTCCTTTTAATATCTACGTTTTCTTTATTTTGACAGTATCTGGCCCTCATAATGTGGGCCATCGGTACTGTTACCTCCGTCATCTTTCACATGGGCACTAAGGAGGAAAGAGTCCAACCTCTGGAGAGTGAAGAGACTGCAATCCCCAGCTCTTTCCAGAGCTCCGGATCCCTGCTCCAATGGAAACACTGGCTCGTCGAGCCTGCCTTCTATCAGGTGATCTCATGGAGATCTCTCAGTTTTACCATGTACAACACACACAGACATACAAAAAGCTTTATTATGTACACAACAAAAAAGTAAAAGTCCATCTAATAATGTAATATTTCACAGTATCTGTTGCTATGTTTGTTTTCCTCCTCCAGGTTGCCATACTATATATGTGCACAAGACTGATCGTAAATTTGTCCCAAACATACATCCCGATGTATCTGATAAACTCCTTATCACTTCCAAAGGTGAGAAACATGACACTTAACAGTACAAACTCATAAAAAGTTTTTTGGGTGGAACATCAAAACCCAGTAACCATAAGAATGTTACATGGGGAAAAAAAATCATAATCATCATTTACTTTAAAACTATTAGAAATGATTTTTTTTTAATTAACCCTAAAAAAAACATAGATTAGAAATGTTGCCTTGACAGTTACATAAAAAAATAAAATAAGTTTGAGTTGCAAAAAAAATTAAGCTAAATGGAAATATATGGTATATACCGCAAAAATGACAAAAGCACATAACGAAATGATAAAAATGTAAACTAAAATGAAAACTAAATATCTAAATAAAAAAATGTCAAAATATGAATAAACACTATAACGGTATATAAATAAAACAAAAATAACACTGTGTGGAACACAAAAGAAGAAGTTTTTGTTTTTGTCCATGCAACGAAAGGCAAAGGGATCCAATGGAACAATGGAGCTCACTGACTTTCATTTCTTGACATTGACTTTCATTGAAACTAACATTAACAGTGTATTTGTACTTTTAATTACAAAACCACATGTGTACAGTGAAGCTGGTTTGGCCAGGTATGTACTGGCACAATAAAGCAGATGTAAAATTGAGCAGAATATCTTCTCTTTTTTTTTGCAGAACTACATTGCAACTATTCCCCTGGTCATGTATGTCAGTGGGCTTGTGTCTTCTCTGCTTATGAAGCCTGTTAACAAATGGATCGGCACCTCTGTAAGTGTTCACGGGTTCTCTCACAGGTTCAACATACTGTGAATCAAAATGCCTCATATTTCATTTCTGCCTTTGCAGATTACCTATTTTGTAGGTCTTGTGCCCATAATGGTGTTTTCCTTTTGGGTTTTGGTGGACACAAACATGGGTCCACGGGTTTACGGAGCCGCCGTGCTGCTGGGAGCCGGATCTGCTGTCATTCTGGTCATGTCACTGTCCATGACTGCCAATCTGATCGGATATCAAAGAGTATGTGAAGATAACAAGTGATAACTTATAAACCTATTTTCGAGGGGCTTTGCACACATCAGATGCAATTAATACAAGTAATTGGTTGGTAAACAGCTTAGTTCGGTCTTGTTTACTAATTCTGAACAAGTTGGAATTTTAAATTGGACTTCATTCAATTCCTGAGCAAATGGACTTAAAATAAAATATGCAGGGCTCCCAAAGTGTTTCTTTGCAGCAATGAACACAGCACAAGCGGAAATGCCTATAATTAGCTAACAAATAACTTGTGAACTTTTTTTAAAGCAATAGTTCACCCAAAAATGGAAATTAGCTGGAATTGTACTCACCATAAGGCCATCTAGATGTAGTTTGTTTCTTAATTGTAACAAGTTTAGAGAAATTTGCACTACATCACTTGCTCACTAAATGATCCTCTGCAGTGAATGGGTGCCGTCAGAATAAGAGTCCAAACAGCTGAAAGAAACATCACAATAATCCACACAACTGGAGTCCATCAATTAATGTCTTGTGAAGGGAAAAGCTGCATGGTTGCAAGATACAAATCCACAATAAGGTTTTGGACTGTTTTTGCTTGTGAATGGTGTTTGATCTGTGCATATTTCTCTCCTGATTAAGACGAGAAGACATTTTCTCTGGAAAAAGCAATATTATGGATAGAGTACTTGTATATGTACTTTTGTAAGGTTGATTTGGCTGTAAGCAAAATGTGTCATTTTAGTAATATCGTAGAAAAAAAGGATCCACTTCAGAACTACTTTTCAATAGCACTAATAATTTTATTTTATTTTTAACAGCAAAGTGGTGCTTTCGTGTATGGTGCAATGAGTTTCACTGATAAGGTGGCAAATGGAATTGGGGTCATGATAATACAGACTTTACACCCCTGTCAGTGAGTACTATCCAGCATTTCCATTCCACTTTAATTCCATTTCCATTCCAATTCCAGGCTCCTGACCATAATTGCTGGGAATGTAGCATCTTTAAATACCCTTCTTGTCTGTGAATACAATTTGGAATCCACAGTGGCTATGATAATCTACTGGTCTCATTTTAGGACAAATGTTCACTGGTTGTTGTACTGTGTATGTTACATTTGGCCTATGTGTTTTCAGTATTGTGAAAGTAGTGTAGTGTAACTGTTCATTGTTTTATGTAGATTTCAACTTGGCCTTGTACAGTTTCTCACATTATTTTGTACTTTATTTACAGCACACTGGACTCTGACTGCAAATGGTTTTACCGCACTGTCATGGTGATCGTCACCGGCGGTGTGGCTGGCGTTGCAGCTCTCTGTCTCTCTACCATTCTCATCTGGCCCATCGCAATTCGCCGACGTGAGTCTTGGAATTTTTGGAAACCTATAAAAAAATGTCTTGTTGTTAAATCACTAAAATCTGGCTCAGCCAGCTAACACAAATTTTATGAGAACTGCTGATCTTTGTTTTACATTAAAAGAGGAACTAGATTTCCAGAGGAAGCCAGATATGTACCAGAGTGAAAGGGAAATTCTGTTGGCTAAATTTGAATGGTTCTTTGATAAATACTGTGGTATTGAGTGATGGTTGTTGTATTAAATTGTCCTTACTATTTAAACTGACATTCCTCATGTGCAGGATTTTTTAGATGAGACCATTGTAAAGACAGCATGATAATGTAAAGACAGCATGTTTTCCAAAATAAAATAATGGGGGTAACATTATTTATAGGGTAACATTATGAAGAAATTAAAAATGTATTTGCATAATGCCTTTCACAGTAAATTTCAATCTAAAGCAGCATTTTATTTATTAAATAAAATAGCATTTATTTATTAAATATGTTACATTAACATTTCGTTTTTTCTCTTGTCAATTTTGGCGAGCATTTTGCAATAATGTATGCTTAATTGTAGCTTTCATCTAAGCATGTTATATGTAAATATACTTATTCACACTATATCTTTATGTTCCCTGTATTCCTACTACAAATTCCTTACTTCCTCCTCAGGTCTCGCGGTCATCAGAGGGCTGATGGGTACAGATGACGATGAGACGAGCAGCCGTGAGATCAATGAAATACTGAACTGACAGATTCAGTGTTAAAAACGTAAAAACTCTCAACATTCGGTGAAACACTGGGCCGCACTACAGAGGAAATGCTATGTTTCCTTTTCTAACTAACCAGGAACAAGGAAAATAAGAAAATATGCTGCGCTGTGGTCATGAGTTCTTGTCTCAGCACTTTGGAGATGCGATTTTGTTTTTAGCATTGTTCTTACATTCTCAAGAGGCTCTGTGTGATGTTTTTATGAGCTCAGGTCTGTCACATGGAGTGACGACTTAAACAGGACAACACTTACACAACACATTCAAGACGAGGAAGTTGCTCTGTCGAAAAATTGCCAAACATTTCTTAGGATTCCACTGGAAATCAAAAACACATCTAGTTTGTATGAACACTTTGTGAAGTGCCTTTTGAATACAATACAGATACTGACCATTCTTGAAAGTCTCGCAGATACTTTTATGCAAAGTGACTTGCTGTAAAGTTGCAATAGCACAAATATCTTTGCAGTAAAGCTTGTTCAGGCAGTTATGCCTGTACTGTTTTGAAGTGGTACATGTGATACTTGTAAGAGATTCGTCACATTTTTACTAAAACTAATAGTTTTGGGTTGGTGTCATTCTGTTGTCATTGGTTCTGCATTTACATTCCATGGACCAGAACAAAGAAATAGTCACTGCTTAATTAAATAACACATCCATTTTTAAGCTGTTTACTGCTCTGCCGAGAGAAAACTAGCTAGTCAGCCACATTAATACTGCTTTGAGGTTTTATGTTCACCAGTAGGTTGTTAAACCTATTTTTATCCACTAGAGGGAGACATGTTAAAGAGCACTGTGGCCCTGCTGTTGTTCCGCTGCTGTGGATTTTCGAAATTGACAAAGTAGAAAAAGAACTTAATTTAGGGCATTGTCATCCATCATGTTTCAACTTATGTCATCAAAAATAAAGAGTGGCTAATAATAATTCATATTGTTATTGAAGATTATTAATTTAATTATAAAAAGACTGACAGATTACCATTGTAAATTACAACTGTACTGTCAAATAAAAAAAATTATATTTGATAATTTTTTTTTTTGCCAGCCGCACTCATGGATAAGATTTTTACTTGATTTTTTTTTATTAAGGTATTTACCCCTCTTTTGAGGGGGACCTTTTAGATGTTAATAATTTAACAACACATTAATATTAATAATTAACTGATTTTTTTGTGGTTTGATGTTATGTTTAGTATTATTTTAAACGCTCTAATTAAAATAAACAAAAGGAAAAAAGGCTGGAAGGAATGACATATTTTTTTTAATATTATTGCTGGTATGTGTAAAATTACAAACTGGACTGTAATTTTTTTTTATATATTTACCCTTTTTTTTTTTTTTTTTTTTTTTTTTTTTAATTAAATATGTGTGAGAATACTAATGGTCTCTATTGTTCACTTGCAAACACTCAAACCTTCAGATTTGATTCATGGTCAAGATTTTATTTCGGCAGAATACTAATGGAATGTCCACAAGAATATTGGAAAATGCAAATATGTGTGCAAAAGCTATACTGTGAATAATTTGATCCCCATTTATTAATTTTAATTTTAATTTTACATTGCATTTAATTTATTATTCATTTTTCATCAACTCACAAACCTCCTGCAGTTTCCATTTGAGGAACCCTGTCCTAGTATTACAATAGCATATAAGAATCAGAAAGGGCAGGAGGCAGGCAGGGCAGGCAGTGGCAGGACAGGATCCCTATATAGTGTTTGTGGAGCGGGAGGTGGTTTTTTGGGGTTTATGGCACACACACTGATTACATCATCACAAAAAAAAAAAAAAAAAAAAAACAAAAAAACAAAAAAAAAAGTCTGAGCCCACAACAAGTTTTTTTTTGAAGATTACAGCCCTGCTTCCCTCCTGGAGCTCTGCATATAGTCCATCAATGCCGTCCCGCCATCATACCTGAATACACTAGGGTCATAATACTGGGTGGCATTGCCATTTGAAATAAATTTCTGAAACACAAGCAGCAGAAACAAATGCAAATTCACCCTTTAATTAAAGCAGAGTTGCCTGACTCCTGGGTATCAGCCCACGGTGTGCCAGCAGCAATACCCCCCTTGCAGTCTTTAAACATGCTGCTGTGGGTAATTTGAGGGGCAGGCGTCATCTCCGCCTGTTAGTGTGACCACTAATTGGAGTCTGGACCATGGCCTGTACTTGGATGGAGGCAGAGTGGTGTGAGTTCGCAGAGTTACAACAAGTGGTTTGTTGTGAATGATTATCAGCAGAGGAACAGCAGGAGAGTGCGTTCAGCGAGTGGTTTGAGTAGTGGTAGTTTGAAGTGATTTTTTTTAAAAGATTACGTTGTGAGGGGAGCAGAGGTAGGGGACAGCCACCCAAGTGTACTGGGGTAGCTGTATTGAGGGGATTCAGAGAGGTCAAGCAAATCACACACAAGCTGCCAAACCCTTTACTCATTAAAAGTGTGGTAAGAGTCGTTTAGTTTTCCAACAGCATTTCATTGAAACTATGTGATGACGAATATAAAGATTTTGACTTTCACATTTGCATCTTATAGAAAAATGCTACAGTTATTGTTAAGTCAGTATAGCTGAAATTTGGATTTCATGTTATTTTGTGTATACTGTTTTATGACTAGTTATGGCAACAATAATTGTATCTATATGGCATGTTGGTAGAAACTGTAGTTACCATAGTAAATGTCTTAGTCCATTTTAACTTAACATTCCACGTCTTGCACATCGTGATTTTCATCTTATACAAATAAATACATAAAAAAAGAAAATATAGTAACTATAGTTTCCACAAAAATACAATTTAGATGGGACAGAGGCAGAAGGTTCAGAGTCAGAGAATTATGTGGCCACACTTCTTTGCTGAATATCTTTGGTGGAACAAATGTGACCCTGGACCACAAAACCAGTCTTATGTCGCTGGAGTATATTTGTAGCAATAGCCAAAAATACATTATATGGGTCAAAATTATAGATTTTTCTTTTATGCAAAAAAATCAGGATATTAAGTAAAGATCATGTTCCATGAAGATATTTTGTAAATTTCCTAACGTAAATATATCAAAACTTAATTTTTGATTAGTAATAGCCTATGCATTGCTAAGGACTTCATTTGGACAACTTTAAAGGCGATTTTCTCAATATTTAGATTTTTTAGCCTATTCAAATATTTGTATCTCGACCAAATATTGTCCTATCCTAACAAACCAATAGGGTATATCAATGCAAAGCTTATTTATCCAGCTTTCAGATTATGTATTTTGAAAAATTGACACTTAAGACTGGTTTTGTGGTGCAGGGTCACAAACGTTATGAATTTGGCTGAGATTTGATGGTTATATGGTAATGTTTGAAAGCGAGTCTTTTAAAACGAGAACGTCTTCCACGTTGTGCTTTTCGCGGATTTGGATGGAGGGATGAAGAGAGGATGTCATTGGCTATCATATTCTTCTTTCAAGCTGGACTTTACCCAAACACTGTCCTCTAACGCTTTTCAAATTACAACTAGCATGTCATACTCGCGTATAAACAGAAACTTGACATTTAGCACTCCCGTGGCACAACACCATGCTGACCATTCCGAACTCTATTTAAACATCGGCTTGTTTTATTTTGTTCGTCGTTCCTTGTTTTCATATCGATATTCTGGTAAATGTATGATTTATGTTCTTCCCATGGCTGAAAATGATATGTAACCAAACCTATTTAATTCCTCCCAGGAAGCTTGAGAAGCGACATTTCGCCCTGCGTGAAATGCCAAGTTCAGCGTCCCTATATGGACTCACAAATGCTCTTCATTGTGAAATAAAATTTTAATAAACCTCAGTAATAACTATGTACAGAGACAAAACGCAAGTACTGTCATAATTAATCCTTGTATGATCTATATATTAAATAACAAATCACCTTCTGTAGAGGTGGAACCTCTGGATTGTTCTGATAGACCTTTGAAAACTGGTGACTCTGGTAAGAGAGTAAAGGGCTCAGAGAGTTACATCCAAGAAAGCTTTAATGAGTTGGGTTTATACAGACCACTTTAGTGGGCATAAAGGTATACAGGCAAAAGTATTTGGGATGGGTATGTGTGTGTGTGTGTGTGTGTGTGTGTGTGTGTGGTCTGGAATAGAGGAAAATTGTGTAAATTAGATATAAAATATTACAGCCTTTCTATTAACTTCGTACAGATGCTTTTACAACATTTACATTCTAAACATAAACAGATAAATAATCATCAATGGTCTGAAATCCTCTTACAAATTCACTCTTACAAATTATGCTAGTGTAGCATCTCAAACTATCTTAAAATGGCAAACAGATCAAGAGTTATATTAAATAACAATGCACTATTGCACGTGAAACTAGCATGTTAGCTTCCTAACGTAGATAAACAAATAACATAATACTGTGCAAATATGCGCTTAAAAGATTAACAACATCATCACAATAACATCAACATTATTGACCTGCAAGTTTCTGCTAGAGAATGCAAAATAAACTTACTTTTCTGCGTGAATGCACACAACTTTAAAGTTTGGATGCTCACTCTAACCCAGCGCTTGTGGTGTATAAAACGCAGTGTCTTAAAAGGAAGGTGTATAGGTATCAGTAAGATGAAAGATATGCGTCCTCTATTGGTAAAATATTAAAGTGAAACTAAAGGAAAATACTTTCCTACACCTTCATTGTTTTACCTTGTCTTCAAAATAGTTAACAAAGGTTGCACGAGACTGATTGCGCCACTCGAAGGTCATTGAAAAAAATCACACACAAGCCTACTGTAGCCTACGTAGAGTGCCATGTTAATCTAATTTTAAATAGAATTAAGGTATAAATTAAAAAGTCAATCCTGAATCAGATAGTACATCTGAAATTCATTATGGTGTAAAACTGTACAATTAGCAGAAGTTTGTCAGACTGCACTGCATGAATATTGTTGGAATGGTAAAGTGAGACTCAAATCCACAATCCCTGACGCTGCAATCTTGTCCATTATGCCACTGTATCTGGGCTTTAAGGGTATGCAAACAAATAATGAAAAAACCCACTATAATACAGGCTTTACAAGTTTGCTTATATCCTCTCTTTCAAAAAATAATTTCTAAAAACTTTTTGTCTAAGCGTGGGGGGGTATGTGGGCACTTGATGGGTCCTTGAGAGAGTGACTGTGCAGTTTCACCACACACTCTCCTTCAAAAATCATGAAAAACCTTTAAGAGAAGGCAATTAGAGAGAGAGAAAAGGTTACTGGCAGAGAGCATGTGATTATTGTCAGAAAAAGGATAGATCACATCATTGTGGATGACCAAAGAATGTACACGAGTGAGGTTTCCAGCCCCCAGCTGGGATGGAGGCCTTGCTTGAACCTGTTGGAACTGGATTCGAATTCGTCAAGCATCAGCTGCTGTTCTGACTTCCAGTGCTGCTTTTTTGGTGTCACCCATGATTCATTTCACACAGACCTCAGTTGCCATGATCGTAGCAAAGGCTGATATGCCATGACAGATTACTTGTAAACAAGCAGGGCCAAAGTCATTAATGACAGCAGTGCATAAACAATATGAACATTTAGCCAAATCAGATGCAATGACTAGAGCTGTCCACACTATCATTTAGGTTAGTCAAAATGACATTCTTGTCTGAGGTTTGCTCTTTGTCTATTGTCATGCCCTTTTCTAAAGTCAAAGAGTGAGTTTGGTTCATGTGGTTCGTTTTAGCATGACAGAGAGCTCTGTTTTCTCCTGCATGCTGGATGCGAGTTGAAGTGTCTGACCCAATATCCTGTCCTTACAGAATTGTGGTTGGCCAACTGCCCTCTGGCTGGAATATAAGTCAGTAGTATTATTATGTACTTTGGAGGCCAACTAGCCTCTGTAAAAACAAGTTATTTGTTTTTCCAAATTGAAAACCATGAGGTTTCCCATTTTTGAAACTCAAACTTAAAGAATACAGTATATATATTATTATTCAGTAGTTAGTTCTAATTCTCAAATATGATTGGCTGAGCAGCGTTTCAAGAGCATTGATAGAATCTAACAGCGCTGGTAGTTTTCATTGTTTAAATCACTGTCTATGTTTGTGCGTTCCAGACAGTCTGTTCATTAGTTGTGGGTGTTTTTCTGCCGGTTACTTCGTAGGTGGTGGCAAGTAAGTGAATTATTAATTCAGCTGATTTGTTCAAAACACTGCTTCATTCAGGAATTAAACAAGTGACTCTTTATGGGCGAGTCACTGAATGATTCATTCTGCTGATTCGTTCAGAAACACTGAGTCATTCACTAGTGTGTGTTGGCGAAACTGTTGTGTGTCATTCTGTTGTGACTTTGTTCTATTTACATTAGCAGAGCAATAAATAAAAAAGTAACAGTGAGTATCACATAATATTTAATTGTGGTAGCCTATAAGTCGTTTTCAATATCGGCATTGCTGGGATTACCTGCGGCCTCGTGACTACAGCCCATTCACACTCTTTCTCGTGGGATATTCCTTACATTTTTTTAACACCCCGTCTACACCGGACACGAGCTGCACATCCCATCAAATGCAAATAGAACTCATTATAATCAAAGAATCTGTATCCACCTTATTTTGCAACACGGAAGTATGCTATTTTCTGTGAACGTGCGAGACTTCCGATTCATTAGGCGCTACAGGTAAATAACCAGAAGAAAAACAGAGTGCAGTAAATGGGGAAAGTATTTTGTGCTACAGTGTGTTTATAATTACAACAATACAAAATAATATAAGAAATACCAGTTTGCAATATATATTTTGTACTGCTTAAAATAACTGGAAGCAGGAAGCCTTGCACATTTAAAGTAAGGTAGGCATTTTTTGCAGAAATATTTTTTGTTATACTGGTTAAAAGTCTCTTCACATCCTGATAGCAATCAATAATTAAAACGGTCTATATCTTCTTTGGAAGACTCAGAGTCAGGACCATAAAATGTTGCATTCGGTGCGTACCACAAAACAGCAGCGTTAGCATTAGTAGTTATGCTTTTTTATCTAAAGGTTGCAGGATTGCCTTCCAGTGGCTTTTGTTGCATTCTATTAGTCATCGGAGGTAGGAAATTCAGAGCCCCATGTCGGTTTTTCTTATGGAACGCTCACGCAAGTCGGAGTTCCTTCTCGGGAACTCGGTCCACCTCGCTCAACCCGCAGTTGAGAATTCAAGATGGCTGCTCCCTACATGAAAAGTATTTTTTTAATGCGTTTGAAAATATTACAACAGACTCAAGAATGTTAAATGTTTTAGAAACTTTTGAGTTCAAATGTTTGGACATATTCTTAAAAGAAGTCAAAAGGGACTTTATATCAGATGAAAACATTCTAAAGTTTACAACGAATGGTTCTGGCTTTATGAAGGTGAAATTTACCCAAGACAAAGCAATAATACAATATATTCAAGATTGATGTCCTTAGAATGACAATCTGACAACAACAACAAAAAGATAGATTCTGTAATTTCTATCGTCTTGTTACAACAGAAAAAAATTAACATGGTAACTTCTGACCAAAAAACTTTGGTGGGCAATGATAAAAAAGATTTAATCAATATTACAAAATGAACACAATGACAATAACAGAGACAGACAATGGGGTAAAACAAGGGTACACACTGGCAGTGTTTTTACAAGATGGAGGAATTTAATGAAATGTTTTGGTTTCAATCTATACGAACTGTCTACTCGACAGGTAAGTTAAACATCAAGTTAAATTTATTTCCGTGTAGATTCGTAAGAGCTGTGTTTGAGTTGGGGGAGGCGTGACGTGCTACAAAGCCGTTTGCAAAGGCTGTATGAAAACCTGTTTAATTTTTGTAGTTCCGCTAGATGGCACAAGTAGCGCAGAAACTGCCTAAACTCTCGGTATGTGTCGGTATCAAATTTTCATGTTGCGATAATTGCCCGAAGCCTTTATCACAGTTTACGGTATGGTCACGATACTGAAAAAATGTTGTAAAAAAGTGTTGTCTTTATAATACTTACTTTACAATGAGGTTTGTTAAGTTTTTATTCTTTGTTGAAAAACAAAATACAACTGTTAGTTCATGTTCGCCTGGGTCCGTTAAATAATGCAGTTACAACTTTTGATTTTAATAAAATGTGTTATTTGTGTAACTTTGAGGAAGCATACTCTGTGTTGTGCATTTTACCTAGCTGATGGGAAAAATATTCTTAAAATGCTTTCAAAAAATCGGAATAATTTGGAATAAATAATTATTCACGGTATTTTGAAGTGCCCACGATAACATTGTATGTTTTTATCGTGATATATCGTCTTACCGAATACCGGCACATGTCTACTCTCTACCTATAGATATATAGGTATCTATATATCTATCTATATATAGATATAGTTACAAACGGCCGCGCCCCTTCGTGTGATGGTGGATACATTGGATGCGTGTCGCCCATGCGCAGACAGTAAACGGATGTCCAGTTCTATTTCTGACGTACTACAACCCTTAGGTGTTCTGTCGATTTGTGCTACCCTGTCAGATTTTGCTACCTCCTATTAAAACAATGGGTAGTACAATTCGACAACGAAAAATTCTACCTGTAAAATTATGGTTTATTAAAGTCTACACCTAGGCTACCCAAACCCTAAACCTACCCTTACAGTAATGCAAATACAGTAATTATGTGTTATATTCGCGGTTGTGGCTAGAAGGGATACAGCTACAGGAAACCAACAATAAATAATTGTTTCTATCTGTTAGATTGAGTTTTATTAAAGTCTACACCTACCCCAACCCTAAACCTACCCTTACAGTAATGCAGATACATTAAATATTATTATTCCGCTTGAGAAAAAGGACGCAATATTGATGTGCGCATGCGCAGTAAACTCTGGTAGGACAATCTGACGGGTAGGATAAAATGTCAGGACACCTGTTAAAACAACGGCTCTGCTTCCAACAATAACAGGAGATGTTTTTGTAACGTTCGCTTTGATTCGCGTGGTGTAGACAGTTTTTAAAAAAAAAATGTTTACTTACAAATGTGTTTACTTTTTAATTGTGTGCCTCAAATTTGTTGTATTTTTGTCTCGACTTCTAAACATCTCTTAATTTGAATTGAATTTCTGCTCTGCATTTTCACTTATAATTTTTTTTTTAGTCACCTACTATTTTTATTTTATTTGTATTTTTTTTGCGCACTGTCATAGTTTTGCTCATAGCAATATTTTTAATCTCAACAACAGTGTTTTGGATTTGTGATGTAAAGTGTGTGGGGAGCTGTGAGGGGAATTTTGACACTTAGTCTTTGATGTATGATAAAAACAAAAAATTCCAAAATTAAAAAAAGGAAAAGAAAAAGCATGTAAACCAAACAAACACTGCCCACATATCCCCCACACTCACTCAGCACTCCTGTGGCCAAGCAAGGGCCGGCCTTCTCATTGCCATGTGGTTGATGGAGGGGGCAGGGGGGTGGGCATTTTAATTTCCACATTCTTTCAGAAAAATAATATATAATTTCTTCTCCCAGCAACTAATGTTTTCTATTCTGCTCTGTGTGAATCGAAGGTGATGAAGAGGACAGAATCAGTTGCTTCTCTGGTTGCCAGCTGTGTGGTCTTAAAGATGGAGATTCACTACTACATGAAGATGGGGCATCTTCAACTCTTAAATATACAGTCATGGCCAAAAGTTTTAGCAGTGACATAAATTTTGTGTTTTGCAAAATTTGCTGCTTAAGCTGTTGTGGTGTTCATTCACATTGTTTCTAGATTATTGTGTAGAGTAATCAGATGCATTTTAAATAATTGCTAAAAGCTTAATAGGCTAAAAAAAATGAACTTTTCACACACACAAAAAAAGTCACTGTTTTTTGATCCTGACACAAAATGGCCAGCTAACATTAATTGACTAATCATATCAGCAGCACATGTGAAAGTGTGAATGAGTACTAGAATGAAATCACTACTAATTAGATTGTAAGAGCAGACTGATTGCTATAAAAGGAGGAAAGAAGCACTTCCAATCATTGTGTTCTTGTTAGCAATGGTTACCTCCAAAGAAACATGTGCAGCCATCATCACTTTGCATCAAAATGGCCTCACATGCAAGGAAATTGCTACAAAGAATATTGCACCTGAAAGAACCATTTACTGGATCATCAAGAACTTCAAGTAGAGAGGTGATGGTGTGACTGCAGGAAGAAGTCTTCAGGATGAGTCAGCTACGGAATCGTGTCACCAGCGGTGCAGAGCTTGCTCAGGAATGGCAGTAGGTTGGTGTGAGAGCATCTGCACGCACAGTGAGGCCAAGACTTTTGGACAACGGCCTGGTGTCAAGAAGGGCAGCAAAGAAGCCACTTCTCTCCAAGAAAAACATCAAGGACAGACTGAAATTCTGCAGGAAATACAAGGATTGGACAGCAAACGTTATTTTCTCTGATGTAGCTCCCTTCCAACTGTTTGGGACATATGGAAAATCGATTGTTCAGAGAAGAAAAGATGAACGCTACCATGAGTCCTGTGTCATGCCAACAGTGAAGCATCCCGAGACCATCCATGTGTGGGGATGCTTTTAAACCAAGGGAGTGGGCTCTCTCATAATTCTGCCCAAAAACACTGCCATGAATAAAGAATGCTATCAAAACGTCCTGCAAGAGCGACTTCATCCAACAATCCATGAGCAATTTGGTGATCCGTGCATTTTCCAGCATGATGGAGCACCATGTCACAAAGCAAGAGTGATAAAGAAGTGGCTCGAAGATCATTAAATTGAAATTTTGGATCCGTGGCCAGGCAACTCCCCGGATCTCAATCCCATAGAGAACCTGTGGTCAGTCCTCAAAAGGCGAGTGGACACGCAGAAGCCCACAAACTGTGATCAACTCCGAGAACTAATAAGGCAAGAATGGATCGCCATCAGTCAGGATTTGGCCCAGAAGCTAATATCCAAGCCGGAGCGAATTGCAGAGGTTATAAAGAACAAGGGTCAACACTGTAATTATTGACTCATTATAATTTTTTTTTGCCAATAAAAGCCTTTAAAACTTATGATATGCGTATCATTGTTTTTCAGTATACCATAGAAAATAATCTACAAATACTGAAGCAGCAAACTTTGCAAAACACAAAATATATGCCACTGCCAAAACTGTACAGTCGTATGATAAAGAAACTCGTGATTTAAAAGGTCAAAATAAAAATAAAAAGTCTGATGCTGGATGACATCATCGAGGTCAGGTCTCGACGTAGGATTGACTTTTTGTTGTTCAAGTGGGTGTGTGAGCATCCTGCTGTGCTTGTAAGAAAATAGCATGTTTGAACACTGCACACTACGTATGTTGTGTTTATATTCTCATAGGATTTTTGGCATCAACTCCTGGTTTCTTCATACATGTGCTTTATAAAACCAAAGCAGTGTGGTTTTGTGTGAGTGTGCTTATGCGGGTATGTGTGACTGTTAACACAGCTGGCATTAGCTGGTCTGTCTAGCAGCCCGTGGTGGTGTGGTCTGTGTGTCTACATGGTGTGCTCAGAGAGTGTGGACTCTTGAGTGGGAACTGTTGTCAAAATCTTAATCCTTTAGGTCTCACCCTCATGCGCTCTCTCTCTCTCTGTCCCTCTAAACTGTCCAGTCTCTCTGTGCCACACAGGGAGGTAAAGATGAGAGCAAGAAAGAGGCAGCTGAGGAGGATTTGCACTTCTGTTCCTCTTGTTTCTCTTGTTTGGCTGAGATTGGGACCGGTTTGAGAACATCCACAACTCCTTTTCTCTCTCCTTGCTTCCTGTATCCATCTCTCTTTATGGAGCTCCCCAGCATCACACACACGAGTGGCAACACGGCAGAGAACGCTGTGAAATGGCAGCTGTGTTATGATATGACAGCTAAGACCTGGTGGATGGTGAGTGGCATTATTTAACCTACTTTAAGGAAACTTCAAAACTTTGTTCTAACCTGTTGCGGGTTTCGCATATACAGTATATATCTTTTTTGAATACCAGTCATGACGTAATTGGCTGCGGAGTAATTGTTTGAGGGGTCTGACGTGTTATTTGTAGTGTGGTGAGCAGGTGACCTCAGATGACTTTGAGCGCTGTTGTTAGGATGAAGCTTAGACATGGCTTCTGGGTATTTCTATTTTGCCTTAGCATGTTTATGAACTTGCATGTCAAATGTTAGGTTTACTAAAATTCTTGGACATTGTAGCAAATTTAGGACTTACATTTTAGAATAAATTAAATCATTTAAAATATAAAATTGGAATACATTTTTCTAATTTATGCATATATAATTAAATATTTCAATAAATAAAAAATAAAAATTGACTGTGTTACTCAAACATTTCCATCAAAAATGTTTACGTTCTTTAACTAATCTCTCCATTTATTGTGAAAGCCAGTCATTTTATTTATTTAAAGGTTATCAAATATTTTTTCTTGAATTGTAGGCACTTAACTTTGACTTGATACATACCTGATATTACTGTCCATAGTGCTCCTAAATGACATGTGGCATTAAATCAAGCTGATTTGCAGCGTAATGCTTTGAGTATCATTTTAATATTTTACAATATGTACAGATTGAGCCTGCTCCTGTTCTACATGGTCTGATTTTGTTTTCCTCACATTATTATTAGCACATGAAGTTGTTTAAACTCCATTCCGTCCACGTGTTTTATTTCACATGCTTTGTGTTTTAGGTTATCTTACCATGTTTTCCAGAGCTGGAGAGCTCTTTTCTTCTCTCAGCCAGTTTCTGTTGGAATTCTCTTTGTTTGCTCAGTGTTCAAGTCTTCAGTTTTGCTTATTTATTCCTCGATAATGGATTGATTCTGTTCCCTGTTTCATCTCTGTTATAACAAAAGTGATTGTCCACCCTTTATCCATTTCTCACTTGCTTTCTTCCTCTCTGTCCTCCCTCCTTTTCTCTCCTTACTGCGTTAGCCACCCACACTTTTGTTTAAATTAACTTGGCAATTAACATTTGCTATGAGCCTTTACTAATAACTAATCACAAATGAAGGGCTTTGATTGTTTGTCAAGCCCAGTTTGAGAAATGACCTTGCTCTCAGAGCCGGTGTTTCACACATGTTCTCACTCATTCACTCACTCAATCTCTTCTTCTCTTCATGCTTTTATCCTTCTTGTAAGCGGCACATTTTCTGTTCCATACGTACCCCAAAATGTTCTCTGTGAAAGATGTTTCATAATTAGATTTTCCTAAAGTATCTGCTGTTCTGAAGAACTTTATATAGTATGGCTTGTATACATTCTAGCAACCTCATTTATAAATACTATTTTAAAATACATCTTCAGTGCATTATGCAGTTGTATTAGGTTGCTTGGTAAGACTTTATCAGGTGTAATGTATCTGAATGTAGATTGTTGAATGTACACGCAACTTTGGGATGCTTTTTGACTCAAAGTGCCCGGCTCAGGACGTGTGGGTGGGTTACACATGTTGTGCTGTTGTAGCCACAACCTTTTGAAATCACGTCTGACAAGCGGAAAATGAAAATCAACTTACAACAGAGAGAAGCACAAATGGTTTCAAAGTGATTGCAATTCATCTTTTTTTTTTACGTGTGGGTGGAGGAGTTTATGCTGGCTTTGCTCTTCTATAGGCTCTCTTTTCATACTACATTTAGTGGTGGAGGTCTTTTTGTAAACAGGGGAAATGGAGTGATATATTTATATAGATAGATTGAAATGAAACCTTTTTGTAGATTTACGTGCCATATGTGTGACATGTAAACCTGTGGGTTTCTTAAATGATCAGGTGTGTGTGTGTGTGGCAATTTGCAATTAAGGACAATAATTTCATTCGCTATACTGTAGCTCAGAAACCAAAGATTGTTTTAGTTTGGATACAGTCAAATCTGACTGCCTTCCTGCTGATGAAATAAGAGGGAGAGGAGAAAAAAAAACTTAATCAAAGGAACATCTCCTCAGAATTTGGGATTTCCTTAAGTAGGAAGGAGATTAGGTTTGGCTAATGGGGTTTTTGAATTAAATATAAACATGGTTACAACTTAGTCAGACATTTGCAGAATTACACTTCAGCTAAAGCTCAGGGGAAATGAGGTTTAACTTTAAATTGTGGGTTTTACAGATCATGTGCTATTCTCAATTAGAACAATATCTGTTCAGTTTTTTTCTGTTGTTGTTTGGAAGGGCACTTTATACCATGTTGGTCTCTGGGCTAACATTCTGCCATCATTCACTCACCGTTTTGTTATTTTAAACCTATATGCCTGTCTTTTGTCTGTGTAACACAAAATAATACATTTGTTAAAATTGTCTGTTTTTGCCAAAATAACACTGGACCCATTGGCTTTCATTTTAAGGACAAAAACATTTTTCAAAATATTATCTTTTGTGTTCAACAGAAGAAAGAAATGCATACAGATTCAGAACAACATGAGGGTGAGTAAATAAGCAATACTTTCATTTTTGGTAACTATCCTTAAAGATTCGCCTAAAGGGGTCACATGATGCTTTTTTAAATATCGTTATTTTGTGTATTTGGTGTAACAGAATATGTTGACTAATATGTGCTTTAATGTTCAAAAAACACATTTATCTAATTCTGTACATTATTGTAGGTCCTCTATGGTCTCTCTCAAACGCTTCGTTTTCTATAAAGTCCCCTCCTTCCGACAAGCGCAGTCTGCTCTGATTGGCCAGCTAACCCAGTGCATTGTGATTGGCCGAACACCGCAAGCACTCCTCGTAAATGTAATGCCCCTTACCATAATCGTGAGCTTTATCTTTCAAAATAAATGTAATGACAGAGCCTGAAAGGGGAACAGAGTGGCGTGACAGATGAAGTGATGTGATGAAGCTGGTATGTGTTTGCAGGACACAAGCCACGGTTAAGACAGCTGTCTCCACTTTGATGTGACCCTGTCTCTCTCTCTTCCACACCGCACCAACGCACACACACACACAATGCGCAAAAAAACTCTGCATTTGAACAGTCACTAGCAAATACTTAAACTAATAACAAAACAGTAGCTGATTCAGAAGTGCCAGATTTTCATAGCAAAGTCAGAATTACCTCCTATCCTAGGTTCACGAAACGGTTGTCTATAAAATGCGTTGCTGTTCTGTTGTAAGTTATCTGAAAGATTCCTAAATGCATCTACTTTCGGAAGGCCAAATAAAGTGCTTTTGTTTTCGCCTAGAAACACACAGCTCTCCCTGACATGGCTGCTTCAACACTACTGCTGTTACTGAAACCACGCCTTCTTTCTTTGTGTGCACATTTGGGCGGCATTATGCAATATTTCCACATAGTGAGGTAGATAATGTGGGGGGGAAAAAAACGTGTTAGAACGAGACGTTTTAGGGGGGCGTGGCTGAGTCTTAACTTTGATAAAGAATATTTCTTTGGTTTTGAGACTTTAGTCTTTGCAACTTCATGGATCTTCTTTATGCACCAAGAGCTTGTGACTCTCCAAAGAGAAAGGAAAATTTTTTTAATTGCATCATATGACCCCTTTAAAGAAAAATCAATTGATTTTTGTTAATTACTGGCTCAAGTGCTTTGTTGATGACTCAATTTGGCACTGTAAATATATCAGTTATTAGATTTTATTCAAGGCTGTGTAATTTCAAGTCAAGCAGAACCTTTGTTTGTTGTCATGCTTTACATCTACCGCTGTGACGTGTAGTGACACACGTGGTCAGGCTTGCATCAGCATGGCACGAATTGCGAATAGCAGCATGCGTAACACTTTAGACTTAACAGGAAGCACGCATCGAGGTTGTACCGCCAAACCCCATTAAACGGCAGAGTTTGATGGTAACTCAAAACAGAGAGGATGGCAAAATTTGTACCAGAGCCCATGAATCTTTCCCCCGTAGTGATTTTCTACAGTATGAGAGTGGGACAGCACGGGGGTTGTGGTTCCAGCCCGTGACTTCAGACGTCTGGAAACTGACATGAATCATTCCCAGCAGTAGAAAGAGCAGAGAGGCTAAAATTAGAGAGAACGGTCATTGAGGAGACGCACTAACAGCCCTCACAGAGGCAGCCAGTCAGTACCGGTTGAGCTGGCCCGGCCTGAGGTGGGAGGGTGTAACCCCTGGCCATTTACACGTTTCTTCTGTAGCCATTTACCAGATTTGGGATCATGTGATCTGTGACTTTGTGTGTACATGTGTAGATGCAACTATATTGCTGTTAGTAACTTTAGTATGGCTATAAAATGTTATAATGATGCTATCAGATGCTAATACCATGGTATTTCAATATATACCATAGTGCTGAATGATTACCATATTCATATACCATTTTTTGGTACTCCAAAATCATTCATAGAATACCATGGTATTACCATGATATTAGATCAATAAACATGGAAATACCATGATACATTTTCCTTTTTTATTGCTATTATTGACTGCCAGTGCTACAGGTAATGTTGCACCTAACAATGGGAATAAATGTCACTGCCTTTTTTATTACAATTACAGAAATAGTTCACCCGAAATTAAATTAGACATCAGTTTCTCACCCTCATATTGTTCCAAACCCATATGACTGACTGACTTCTGTTAAATATAGTAATATTCATAATACTGCTTTGTTTTAAACAATAAAAAACAAAGGGGCTGCCAAGCTCTAAAAATGACAAAAATATAATCCATATGATTTATATTGTATGCTATATTTCAAGCGTTGTGTGAGAAACATTCAAATTTTAGTAATTATTCATGGATAATCTTCGCCACCACTGTAGCTCTTAAATTTCATTTGAATGATTTGAATAGGCTTATATTCATGTGTATGCAAGTCATATAGGTTTAGAATGAAACGAGGGAGAGTAAATTAAAACAGAATTTAATTTTTTGGACTATCCCATTAATACAGCTCATTTTGACATGCAGTTCTACTCATAAATTCGCATACCCCTTGCAGAATAGGCAATAAGAGGGATCATAAAAACTGCATTTAAAAAAATAGTACTGTCCTGAATAAGCCGTTTTATATAACAGACGATTACATATAGTCCAACTGATACAAAAATAATAACTGAATTGAATTCACACAAAAGAACCAGTTTAAAGGTTTACCCTTGAATCTTAATACTGTGTGTAATTTCCTGAATGATCCACAACTGTTTTATTGTTAAGTGATAGTTGTTCATGAGTCCCTTGTTTGTCCTGAGCAGTTAAACTGTCCACTACAGATAAATTCTCCAGGTCCGGCATATTTTTTGGTTTTCTATCATCTTCTGCATATTTGAACCATTTCTAAAAATGACTATGATTTTGAGATCCATCTTTGACACTGAGGACAACTGAGGGACTCAAATGCTCACTGATGCTCCAGAAGGAAAACAATGCATTAAGAGCCAGGATGAAGATGTCCAAATTTGAATATCATACTTTCATTTAGTACTGCCTTTCAGAAGCTACAAAAGATATTTACATGTTTACCAGAAGACAAAATAAGTACAATTTGCCCTGAACATCCAATTCAAAAACTTTAGCCTTTATTTAATACATATTCTGCAAGAGGCATGTACACTTACGAACAGAATTGTAACTGCATCTGTAGAGCAACTAAATGAAGTCTTAATATCTCACAATTAAACATTTCCATTCATGCCAAGAGGATGTTGAAGCTTTAGTGCTCCTCCCTTAATGAACTGGAGAGCTGAGGCATTGAAAAGGCAATCTGTTGGCCCCGGATAATCCACCACCTTAAAAAGGGAAAATATTTTGTTTTGCATTTTGCCTGCCAGTCTTCCAGTATAATCCTGACACCATCTGTGAGAGAGGATCTTCAGACAGCTGCATGCGATGTTGTGTCTACTCGTTTAGTCATGCCATTCAGTGCTTTGCTTTAGTACCCGGCAGTACCCACTACCCACACAACCTGCTCGATTCAACATGCAGTTCATAACATGTTGATACAACTACAGCATATAAGGGGTTTAGAATCAACCACTAAAAACCCATATAGGTCTATCGTTAATATGAAAACTAGGGCGTATACTGTATGTCAGACCTAAGTATTTATGGTGGTTACAGCCTTAATCAACTGTAGGGTTCCTAAATACAACACATTTATCTGATGGACTCATTTGTTACCTCAGTCTCATCTACAACATACTTATTAGTAAATCTTAATAGAAAAAAGAAATCATATTTGTCATTTTTTGTCAATAGGTAAATATAAAATTCTTTTTAGATTGAAATATTACATGTCACCACAAGGGGGAGACAACACTTTGCTTTTTCCTTCATCTGTTGTAGATATGTTGGCTAGTACATATTTATCCTAAGATAATTATCCAGAAAATAGGGAAATATGATGTATAATAGCAGATTTACTTCAATAACTAGTTTAAGTTAAACAATTTATATTTTTGTTTTATTCAGAACAAATCCAACCAGTCTACTCTATTCAAGGCACCCAGTAACTGGACAGCGTCCCAGCCCTAAACACTGCAGCTTAAAGCCAAACCTCATGCATCATCTCTGTAGTTCTGTAAACATGCTGCATGTAACATTGTTTATCTGTGTTGGAAAACGGATTTAAGCTTTGAGGTGTGTCCAAAACTGAAATACAAAGCACATGAAAATGATTCATATAGTGGGATAAAGCACAACACCACAGACACACATCTGTAAAGGGTCAAACATCTCATATTGCCTTCTTTTTTTGTTTCCCATGATTGAACCTTAACCACAGTTGAACAGACTTTTGATTGTGACGTAAAGCTGTTATAGGTCATTAAAACTATTTACCTTTTATTAGAACTGAGTAGGGCACATTTGAACTTAGACAGCCAATCTATCTACCCTGCATTATCTTTATTCACATTTATTTTGTGAAAAAAATTAAAGATAAAATATGCTTAAAACAATATTAAAGGGGTAGTTCACCCCAAATGAAAATGGTCATAATTTACTTGCGCTTATGTTGTTCCAAACCTGACTTTTACATTAATTTATTTCTTTTAACAGTGAAAATAAAACAATGAAAACAACATTGGACCACAATGACAAAACATTCAAAACGTTCTTCAAGAATGTCGTACAGGTTTATCATAGGGTGAGTAAATTATGACATTTTTTATTTTAAGTGAACTATCCCTTTCAAACAAAGCTAAAATGTATCTAAAGGTTTGATTTTCGCATCCCACAATATAATGTATTATTAAAATGTAGCCTCTTATTAAAAATCAATGGAAGTATAATGAACAAGTAAATGATTTTGCATTCCAATAATGTTTATTTTAAATGGCTTTGCATTTGAAGCATCTTAACAAAATAATGCAACACTCATTTTGTACTATATGAAGCAGGAGGTTGCTGCTTTGTCTCTTTATATAGTACAGGGCCCTTAGCACTGAAAAAGAAAACTTGAAAGGTTGATTTTAATTTCTATAATTGTCAATTTTATTCTGACTCATAGGCTAAGTCATTTTCATGACTCAACTATAATCAGCAGCTAATCCCTTCTAAATGTAATTTATATCATTCATTTAATGAAGAGATCATTAGTGGTAGCTGCTTTAGGATAGAATATGTGCACTTGTCCTGAGGTCTTAACATGTGCTAACTAATCTGCATGTAATTAGAGTTCTTGGACTCTGCTGCAGGGTGCCGGGTCATTAGCTTATAACAGCACAATCACTGGCAAATTACTGTGGTGTAATCATTTACCTAAAAGCCATTAGTGAGGTCCCGCAGAGGATTTGGTGATTAATTTCTAACATTATGCAAATGGTGGATATTTGATGCTGAGCAAGGCTCTTTTCTCTTGTTCATAGCTGCTCAATGAATCATGAATCATGTTATCATGGTAGCATCTACTGTATTATGGATCCATATGTTTGCTCTCTCAATGAGGGTTTTGCCAAGTTTTAAGTACATCACTGTAATTACATTTGGTGTGCATTTTGCATGTTTGACTAAATTTGCAATTAAATGAGTAAACTGCACATTTCATCTCGACAATAGTGCTCTATAAAATCTAGCTAATATAGATAATGTGGAACAAAATACAAGTAGATAAAAATGTACAAACTGTACACTGTGCAAATATTTCAATGACTTTCACAGAGGTTGATTTTTATTAACATTTTCTTCAGTCATTTTCAGGCCACATATCTTTTTAAGGTCTCACACTCCAGGTTGCATTTTAGCAGCACTAGCACAGTTGGTGTTTTAAAGAATCACTAAACTAAAGATTTTTGTGATATATTTATGAAAATGATAATGACAAATACTTATATTTTGTTGATGTACTGTTAGATACGGATCCTAACTCACAGCGCTCAAGCACCTTAATGTAGTGTTGCTGTTTATTTAGCACGCTAACTGGACTGAAACGTTTGAAAATGTTGTTTAAACATATACAGGCTAAAAAAAAAGAAATACATATTCATTTGCACCCTGAAATGTACCATTTCATAAAATGTGCACTTAGAGCAAGACTTGATTTGAACCACTTGTTTTTGATGGAATTGCTTGGCTTACCCTGAAGGTGACTGTAATGTGCCACAAATGATCCAAAACTGGGAAATTATGCACAATTTGCCCTTAGTTAGCATTCAGATGGCAAGAACAGTGAAAGAAAAGTTGGTCCTCTTGAGAAAAGGAGGCAGATGCATGCCTTGGGATCTGTGTCGAAGAGAGGAGAGAGAGAGAGAGAGAGGAGAGAGATGAGAGAGAGAGAGAGAGAGAGACGAGAGAAAGAGAGAGTTTCCAGACGTTTTCCCGTCCCCCTCTCATATTGCAGTAGTTTGGGAAAGTGAAGTTGTATTGGAGACTGGGATTTGCCTTGGGCAATATATGTGTCTCTGTGGAGCCGGCCAATCATGCATTACACCTACATGTGATTTCATTACATGAAAACAGCCACAAAAAGGCAAAGTCCACATGTGCTAAGAGTCTTTACTGCAACTCCAATGATGCAATTTGAGGGGGGAAAAGAATAAAAATATATTTGACATGCTAAATCTGCACGGCACTTGCACTTAAACAGCAGTTAAATAGAAAATTAACCAGCCATTAGATGGTAATTTAGACTGGTATTACGTTGATATGTTGAAAGTATTGTTGCTAAGATGCATCTTCAGGCTTCAACAAATCCACACTTTATTCATGATGTACTGCAGTATTTCCATCTCACCACTAGTAGGTGTATGACACTGTAGTATGGAAAGAACACTTGATAGGGACAGTAATTGATACCCAGTACTCTCTGTACAGCCCTTTTTACACTAGATACCTTATCTGTTATATTGCCTGAACTGACTATTCCAGCCCTACAATATAGCCAAATCCATATACTCACATAGTTCGTGTTTCCTTTTAAATTAAAAAGGTGCCATTCATAATTTATTGGGTATATCTCAGATAAATTATACATGGCTTACATGGTTTTAGATACCATAAATCTCCCCATATAGAATCAGGCTTAATCACAATAATAAGAATTAGGTGATGTAATTTTTTGGTAAACCTCTGCATGAGCTTTGGAATGTTTTCCACACAGCAGTATGTTTTTGGTCTGCCCTCTTGAGGATGCCCACTTTTATGTGACAGAACAATTACTAACCCGCAGGCTGTTTTTTTCAGAGATGATGTACTTACGTGCTTGGGTGAGTTAAGAGGTTAAAAACAGACCAAACATGTTTCCCCCAAACATTTCATGAGATAGGTTTAGATGACATATGATCGATCAACACACACGTATCAACAAAATAAACCTGTGCAGTTCATTTAGCTGTGGAATTTCTGAATGTTTACTGTCTGATTTCTCCTGACACAAACAGAGAAAGAGGGGAGAGAAGGGGAAGTTGAGTCCTTTTATGACTCGTTTCTTTCTTTAATCAACTGTTTAATGTAGCTCTTTTAATTTGTCCAAGTGTTCAGGCCAGAGGTTTTACCTTTCCGGTATAACAACACACCTTTTTAGTTCAGGTTATTTTTATATTATTTTTAGACTGTTTATTTTTTAGATAGAATCACTCAACTATAGAGGAGAATGCAAATGACACATCATTTCTATTATAAATGGTATTTTTCACTTTATACATGTCAATCTGCAATTTATCTCAATAAAAATGACATAAGCATCTGGCATATATTGGTGTATTTTTATACAGTTAGACTTAATTTAAAATACATCAATTGCATTCTTGAATAGAATTAGAATAACGTTATTCATTTTTTTGCTGTAAATAACTGCCATGTATTGTTTCCTAAAACATGATTCACTCTGAAGAGATGATTTTGCACATCAGGGTATATTGTATCTGCCCTGCTGTGGCCAGGTCTTTTATCCACAGTTCCACTCTTCTCTGGATTAAATGCCTCTTCTTTGCCTTTCAGGTACTTTCAGGTTTGACAGTGAAAAATGAATACATGGATAGTATACATTTGTGTATGGCAGCCAGTTGTTGTTTGTTGAAACTTTAGTTTATGTGTGGGATGTGTGTGAAAGCCTGTACATGTGCCTTGTGTGTTTTCTGACCATGCTGTATAAAGTTAGCACTTCAATTTTATGTGCTCTTAGTCATAACAATATATTGCAATTCTGTCATCATTTCATGCATGCATAAAATAAGACTAAATTGTAATTTATGCAATCACCGGAACATCAGCACCGAAATGTCTTTCAGTAAATTTAAAGTAAGCCAAAATGTAATTTTTAGACCTATAAATAGAGTGAAAATATTTAGGACAAAATCTGCTTGTTTTTAGAGAGTTGGGCAGAAGTCGGTATTTTTGACTCAGAAGCTATTTTGTGGGAGAAACAAAAAGAGCGTTTGCATGGGAAATCAAGCGACCAAAGTCCGAAGGATCCAAAATACGCGACTGCATTCAAAGGTGCCAGCAAATACACGAGGACATGTGGATCTTGGAGACGTCTTGTTGGAAAAGAGTAAAACTCTTTCACATAACGTTTAACAGAGCTTACTTTACCACATAAGTAGCATCTATATTTATTAATAGAGATAGAGTTTTATTTAGATTTATAGAGTTTTACCACGCAGATGAAAAGTTATTTTAATTACGGAATAAATAAAGTGTAGCCTAAATTATTTATTATATTTTTTTTTTAGGAAAAATAATTATGGTAACAGTAGCTATACTATAGCCTACGATAATATTTCATTTGTGCTAAAACGCTTGAAGATAAATCTCATATTTATAGCCTACAGATATATATTTTTAAAATTCATATCATTCTCAACTGTGAGATTTAAAGTTTGCGGGTATGTAGGACATTTAGATAAATGTAGCTTCATTCTTCATAGTCGTAAATTATGCTTCAGAAACAGGCAAATTAATAGCCCCAAAACATTTTAAATCGCGATTTTAAAAATATAAATAAACAAATTTCCTTTAAAAATTTTGCTTTTTTAATTAAAATCTTAATAGGTAAACATAATCAGTGCTATGTACTGATCAATACTGTAATATACTGACCCATTCGATTTTTTTTTTAAAGACGTTATTTTATATTAATTTTATTCAATTGCACTCAAATGTTTCTCAAAAAGGCTGCCAATTGACGGCAAATAGACAAAGTTACATGTGATGGAAAGGAAGCAAGTATTTAACTACAATGTTTAATCAAATCACCTAAATTTACGAGTAACCAACAGCAGGTCTACTGAGAGTATAGCCTAAACTATAAGCTATTATCATTCTTGGCTCGGACCGAACAGTGTCTGATGAGGAACTCGAAAGGTTAAACATTTGGCTTCAGAGATCAGGGAGCTTGCAGCTTTTTCGAAGAAGAAGAAAAGCAAGACTCAAGCTTCGACTAATTTAAAATACTCTATTAGGCTAAATAAAGTTTACTTTTTGAGCACTGCACAGGTAGGCCACACTTTGTGTATGTTTATGAAAAACGTATAAAAAGCGTAAAACCTTAAGTTCAGTAAACCTCTGTGCCCGCAAAAGTACAATTTCTGCAAATTATCCATTCTGAAACGTTATTCCTTGTTACGACATTTCAAGAGAATTTGATTTCTGCAGACATGCATAAATCGTGCCTAGCCCATAAAATACAACTCGTTTTTCTATGGGCCTACTTGACTGCCAGTTCATTTATGTTCTGAAATGCCCAAGGCGTCTTGTGACCCTTTAAATTAGAGTAGAAGGTGTCACTTAAGGACACTGCAATAATTGACTGAGCAACTTGAAGTTTTTTAAGTCTAAAATAGATGAAACGCAATTTCAAGTGACACTGGCAACACGGTCTCATGTCAAAGACTGATATGAACTTTGTTCACTTTAAGTTGTTCAAAGCAAATACATTAAAACATTTTTTTTTGTAAAACTAGACACTAATGCCCAAAGTGATATCCACACAAAACAAACGCACACGCGCGCTTTACGCACGCACACTCAAAACTATTTTTATTGATATATTGTTTATCTTGGAAACAGGGTTGGCACGACTCTCAAATCAGGTTTTGAAGTTAATGAAACATGCAATGTTTGTTCTGTCATAACCGGTTTAACATTCTTAGCCTTAAACTACTATGAGCCAATGGCAAATAAGGATCTCTGAAGTTATAAAAATAATATTTTGAAAATCTAGTTTAAAACACATGTAGTACTAAGTTATCATGCTGATTGCATACATTTTTATAAAAAAATGTTACTCTAAAAAATTCAAGATAACCATCAAGTCAAATGTACTAAAATACTTTACTTGAACACTGAATACACTTGTGTATTTTTTAAGTTTTCAAACATTATTCAAGTTTTTTATGCATCTCGGCAAGTATTTTTAGGATTACTCCATTTAGCCTGAACAGAAATGAAAGACATGCTCGTCGTATAGACCTATGCTTTGATGGATGCATTAAAGTAATTTTGTATGAATTGTTGCATTTTAATGTATTTCCTAATAACTTTATTGATTCAGACAAAAGTGAGAGTTACGTCATTGACCCATATATACCCATATATGGCCCATATATACCATATATGTATATATATATACATACACACACACATACACACTGTATACACTACGCCATCAAGTGCAGTTCTTCTAAACGAGTGGCTACACTGCAGATGCACACACACTCACACTCACGCACGCACGCACGCACGCCACCCCCGTATTTCATCAATTCATTCTCCGCGAGGACTGTAAGATGTGTGTATGGAGCTCAGAACACCGTCTGTGTTGCTATTCGTGTTGTAAGAAACAAAAGAACAGACGAGGCATTGATTCCTCTCTATACACAAGGACATCTATGCGCGCTGCATGTGCAATGCTGCAAAGCTATGAGACCGTCGATTCAGCACTGTAAATTAAAGATACACGACCAAAACAACAGCCTGCACCTCCAGCCAGTGCATTCTCTGCAGCAAGCCGTGCATTACTGTCAAATCTGTATTATGTCCTTCTGTACCTTGTAACGAGGATTTCGGATTGGACGAGGCTCGAAGACTTCGCGTGGGACGTTTTGTATTTGGTCAGTGTCCGGGTTTATTCCTCCCATCCGAAGAGCACGGATTACTTTGCGAAGATAAATGGATACGGAGTTATAAAAGCCTCCGACGAGATGACCAAGCGTTGAACTGCAGAACTACAAAAGCCTCTGAGCTCTAACTTTGTTTAGGGGGGGGGGGTTGGCAGTTTCGCTTCGAAATGGTACGTTAACAAATCAGTTTCATCATTATTATGTGGTTGTTCCTAAAGACGAGGCAGATCACGAGTTGTGCACTCTTAAAGTCAAATGAGATCAACATCAACGCACAGGCGCCGTGTTTCGGTTCCCCCCGCTTCCTCTCTTACCAGCCGGTTACTCCTTTTCTCGTTGGTTTTCGGCCAAACGTAAGGTTTTGTGGGAAAGGCTTACAAATGCTGGCGTATTATTCTCGCTATTGAGACGCGCAATGATTAAGATAGCAAGCGATTTGGCTTTCTCCCTTAATGAAGTTATTAGTCTGTGACAGGCGAAGGAAAAGGTGTTGCGTTCTCTGTGTTAACCACGGGACTCTGAAGGCCAAGTTGAAGTTTAAAGCCAGTAGAGGCAGATGCCCAGCAGTAGAGTTTGCTCAGCAGAAAATGGCCGCAGGCTCGCCGGCATGAATTTGACATCTACACCGACAGAGGCGCTCCCTCACCGGCAGAAGTCTCAGATCGTGTGCCGAAGTCACAACCGGGAGTTCGGCATTGTCTCAAAAAGTGCTACAAACTGTAGTTACTTGTCATGTTCGCATGGCAGTAGCAAACTGAATCTGTAAATAAAACAAAGTAAACATGCTTCACGAGACAGTGCCAAAAATTGATTTGAGCTTGGCTGTTTACAGAAACAGAAGCTTTCAGCCAAGTAAGCTTGATACACTGACAAAAACGAGGCTACAACAGTGTTGTCTTGGGCATGCTTGAATATAATTTGGAGTATGTAAATTCGATGCTGCATGGATTTCAGCATTGTTATGTATAAACATACCATGCTATGGCATCTGATAAAGTATGGTAGGCTACAGTACTTTTTTTCTATCTTAGTCACTGCTGTTGCCAGTTCATTTGCGCTTACGTCAAGTTCGTAAAATAAGTTCAGACTTTAAAAAAAATGTTTTATGGTTAGGGCTATATTGATATGTTAATTTGTATTGTATCTACAACTTACTCAAATCTTTCTCTTTAAAAAAAATGCTAACGTGGCAGTTTCAGAAAAAGTTTAAGAATGAATGTTTGTAATTGGATGGATATGTTTATTGGCAGAAGTATGCCATTTTGAGACGACGGTGTTTCAGCAGTGTGATAGACGGCTTTCTCCCTGTCCATAGTTCAGTGCATATTCAAGAGAAATAACAGGTGTTGTTTACACGGTTGGTTTTAATAGCCTGCCTGGTTTTACACTTTAATTTAAGTCAATTGACGCCTAGTTTATTTGATCTCCGTGTGATCACGCCAGAGTAAAACTTGATTTCTACAAGGGGTTAGGTCAAAAAAACTAAACAAACTAAAAAACTACACAGGAATAGTTTTTGGGTATCTACGACTGACCATGAGCTACTTGTAGATGACAGTTATTATGGTTACCGAGGCGCGTTATTTTCTTGCAATTATTTTATAAAAGCTTCTGGTCATCAGACCATGCAATAGAAGAGAAAATAGCCTCACTGAAACAGTACTTTTAGAATGCGTGCACTATGCATTGGACTTCTCATATGTATTCATAATTACACGCGTTTCAGGAATTGAAGTGACTGAGAGACAAGTCATTCCCTCGTTTACTAGAAATATATTCTATGTTTACAGTTATAAAGGTGGTCCAACTGGCTATAGTATTTTACGCGGGCTGACTTTTTAAAGTGTTCGATAAGCCTCGAACACTTTGTCATGAATGGACGCATGCATGTCCGCGCGAGCCTGGCTCTAAACGCTACTTTAGCGGCGCGTGTTGCAGTAAAATGGTTTGGAATACGCGCGCGGGTGAACTAGATCAGCGTGAGAGGGAAGAGCGGTGCGTGCGCACTGGCGGAGAGGGAGATGAAAGTCGTTTACCACTTTGCTTCGCACCATAGGAGCTTCAGAAACCGAGGCACATAACTTTTTTTTGGTTAATTTCACGGTCTTAACGGATGCCCCTGGACAGTGGAAACCAGGGTTAGCCTCTCTTGCTCCTTCAAGTAGGCTACTTTCTTTGGGATGGGCTATTTTCATAACGTCATTTCATTCCTCCCTCTTTTTCATTTTCTCTTTCTTTGATTCTTTCTCCCACCATTTCCTAAATGGAACAGATTGCAGCACCCCACGCGTTTTCCTGCCTGCAAAGTTTGGTTTCAAACGTGTACAGAGTTTGCGCGTTCTCTTTTGCCGGGCGTCTCTTGATTTAACGGACTCGAAGTGGAAGTCAGAAGTGGCGGCGGTGGAAGTGTTAATCATGATGAGGCTTACCATGATTAACTGTGAAAAATGATCCACTAACTTGTCGGTGTTTTGCCACATTTCAAGTCACGCGCTCCCCTTTCAGCATGATGTATTCTCCTCTCTGTCTAACTCAGGTAAAGTGCTTATTTGTGTCTTTCTGAACGAATTGCTCCTGATCCGCGACGAGATTTCAGTTCATAAAGGGCGGGCTGAGAACTATGCTTCTCTTTGCCTATTTAACATCCATTCAAATAACACTAAGCTGTATCCTCAAGTGTATATTAGTTTATTGGGTTGTTAAACATTTCTATTATTGACCTTTTTATAATGTAAACAAAGTCGAAAATCAATTTGACGAGGTAATATGAGTCGTTGTTTATCGTTGTATTTAAGATGGAGTTTGTGTGCAGTAGAGTAGACAGTGCAGTTGAGTGATGAGACATCTGCTTCAGTTTTAATCATAAACTAGAGGAGAAAGTTACATGTCATAGTTAGGATCAAATAAAACTTTTATTATTTCATATTATTGAATTTACTGTTGTGTATTTGTATCTAAAGTGGATTAAAAATGATATATTTAGCCTATATCAGCACATCTATATATATACTAGGACTAGTTCAGTTCATGCGTAGCATTATAAGAGAGTGCATTAGTAATGTTTATATTCTGTGTTAAGACTGTTAAAACTTTGACTGTTTTATTGGTTACAAAATATATAAAGTTACTGTATTTTGAGAGAGATTTAGGATGATATCTATGCAATCCGGACTAATTACTGTGGTTTCAGCTCTTGTGTGCTTTTTAAGTTTTCAATTAATAAGATATAGCAAAAAGTTGGCTATTGAAATATTTTTTTTAGGCTGTTTAATTTTTAAAAAGAGATAAAAAGCATTCTGGACAGAATAACATTGACTTGCCAGACATCGGCCTTTTGCCTGTAATTTATCACAATTGATGTGAATCCCATATTGCTTGTGATAGCTGAATCATAGTGCCTAGGCTTAAATGTGTAAATGTGATAGTATTTTAAAAGTATTTTTGTCAGCTGTCTGAATTTAGGCTGGCACAGAGGGTTTTTAAGGTCACTTTACTGTCTCAAATTGTCTTGCTGTATATTGACATGAGTCACTAGGATTTTAGATGGCTGATGATTGCTTTGACCTTGGCTTTGATGAAAAAGTTGCAAAAATAAATAATTTTACTTTGGTTTGTTTTAAATTTCAGATCGTTTTATTAAGGCCACTCCCCGATTAACCAATGTCCACTTTTTATCTTAGAAACTTACATAATAATTAAAATATAAAAATAAAACTCAAACGTTGTTGCAAGTTAGCAATTGTAGTTGATTAAGAAGATTTTGTGAGGGGAAAAACTTTTTGTTCTCTGCTCGGTAAGAAAGTTGTTCCATATGCTAGATTCGGTAAAAAATCCATATTACTGACAGACATAATGAAAGTCTGTTACCTGTCAATCTGACACAAAAAATATGTAAATAGCAGTTGTAAAGGTCAAGGTATTTTGTAAAGGTCAAACTTTTTGTTGGCAGTTTATCTTGTGGTATAATTCAGTTCGTAGTTCATATACTTTGTTTAAATAACTGCCTGGAAAACCTTTGGGATTTGGGCTTTTAAGTCCCACAAATATGTATTGTACTTTTCAGCTCTTATTGAATGTGTTCAAACAGGCAACAGTACAAATACACGCCTCACCCTCCAGCGCTTGAATTTATTATTAAATAAATTACATGGGGCTATGTTTCAATGCACATAGTGTTTTTTGGTTCTTCATGGCAGACGCTAGTTATATGCTAGACACATTTTGATTAGTAAACTCATTATATACTGTGTAAACATGAAGTAACCATAGTCCACTTTTGGAGTTGTGTAACTTTACCAAATGTAGTTTTAGTGAATTATACAGGTAAACTATCATGCTTAGCTAAAAAATGTAAAATCCTAAAACTTGTTAAAAATAGTGTGCTCCACCTGAACATTTATAAACCACATTTGATCTTGAGGTTGAGATAAATATTTAGAAATGGAATAACCTCTGCTGCATTACAGATCTGGGTTGTGTAAGCTGTACTGTGAGCCAGCAGTGCGGAGGCCTTTGGTTTTCTCTGTAACTGCTCGGCATGTCCACTGCCTCTTTGAGCTCACCCTTGTTACTGATAGGATAATGTAATGTAGCAGCCTGCAGCGTTCGAGGGAGAGCGCGTAGCATGCACAGAGGTTCTGGCCGTAGTCTGAGTGAGTGTGTTGGGCTGAGAGAGAGTGAGAGGGACAGATGAGGCTTGTGCCAGACTCCACCACAGTCCCGCTGGCAGCCGGAGGGGCCTTTCGCTGTACACAGGCGCTTCACAAAACAGCTTTTAAGCTCAGAGCCTGTTCCATATGCTGCCATTACAACGATTCTGTCTGCAGTGAGCAGCAACCGCCTCAAATTTTAGAGATGGTGGAAAAAATATATTTTTTTGTACTTTTGGTTTTTATTTTTTGTATATTTTTTTATCAGATTCTAGATTCTATATATAATATACCCAAATATAGTAGAGACAGTCAGTATATATCTATATATAATATATAGATGTATGTATGTATGTAATGAAAAGCTATGCACAACTATTTCATTACTATTTCAGTGCACAAAGCAATTGCTAATTGTTTTATTGGAAATGAACCAAACTCACCAAACTCATATAGTGTTGGGCCTATTATCTTTTTTTTTTTTGTAATCCAGATATTCACTGATCAAATGTATTTAGTTTGTACAGACCCAGTTTGAAGGGTATTTGCCAACAGTGTAGAGTAGCATCAGCGGGAGATCTGAGAGGCTCTATTCCCCTGGACCCAGATTCGAGGGAGATTATCGAGGGTCTTGTATGTCTTCCATTTTCTAATAATTGCTCCCACAGTTGATTTCTTCACACCAAGCTGCTTACCTATTGCAGATTCAGTCTTCCCAGCCTGGTGCAGGTCTACAATTTTGTTTCTGGTTTCCTTTGACAGCTCTTTGGTCTTGGCCCTGGTGGAGTTTGGAGTGTGACTGTTTGGAGTTGTGGACAGGTGTCTTTTATACTGAAAACAAGTTCAAACAGATGCCATTAATACAGGTAATGAGTGGAGGACAGAGGAGCCTCTTAAAGAAGTAAGTTACAGGTCTGTGAGAGCCAGAATCTTGCTTGTTTGTAGGTGCCAATCCTATTTTACCGGGGGGGGGGGGGGGGGAGGATTTACCAATTAATTCTTTAAAAATCCTACAATGTGATTTTCTGGATTTTTTTTCTCATTTTGTCTCTCATAGTTGAGGTATACCTATGATGAAAATTACAGGCCTCTCATCTTTTTAAGTGGGAGAACTTGCACAATTGTGGCTGACTAAATACTTTTTTGCCACACTGTATATATATATATATATATAACACTAATAAATAGCCCTATACAGAATATATATATATATATATATATATATATATATATAAATATATTACTTAATAATAAATTAAGAAAATGAAAGAAACACTGTGCAACGAGCAGCCTAGTATGCAGAGTTTCGGTTCATTATTGTGCTGCGCGAAAGGAAACAGACGGCAGAAAGCGGCATCCTATTTTTCTTTAGGCTTATTTTACAAAAGCACAAAGATTTGTTTTTTATTGTGAATGTACACAAATAAAGCAAACCTTTTACAATTCCGATTATCTTTGACTTAAAGGAGTAGTTGCTTCAACTGTTAGACAGTGTTGGGAAGTTACTTCCAAAATGTAATACATTTATATTTTACTAGTTACTGTCTTTTGAAAGTAATTAGTTACATCACAATATTACTGTCTCTGAATTGTAATGCGTTACACTACTTTTGAGTTACTTTCACCAAAATATCCACATAAGTATTAAAAAATGCCAAAATGCAGTTTATTGCTGCTCATTCTACATCCAGTGGAAGGTAATGTGGTAGGTCTTTGAATGCCGAACTATTATTTATTTTGTAAACCAGGCTTACTTAACGCGCTTAAAAAACATTCTCGTCACATGAGCAAATGTGTGTTTGGCCCGAGCTCAGGCTGAACGGCACGGATTGTACTACGCAGTACGCACTATTTAAATTAACCAGTGTATCTATACGTTTGGTTGACTGTATTTTATTCTGATAATGAACGGCTGCAACGTTTGCAATGCTGTATATGTGTGCATGAGGCGCTGGCGTGATCGAACAGCAGAAACAAACAACAAAAAAAATACTGTTATTTTTGGTCATACAAATCTTTCGAAACTGCAATGTGTTTACTTTATTTCTGTCATCTCGGTTTCCTTTCTGTGGACTTTCGTAGAGCGCCGCACCACACAAATAGCCTATGAACCAAACTCAGCAGCATATCTCTCGGTCTTTTCCTTTCGTTTTGTTAATCTGTTAATTAGGCTATTTAAGTCATATTTCGCATATTCATTCATTTTATTTATACACTATGATTTAATAAAAACAGATTTTATTTTTAGTTAAACTTAATTTTTGTTGCTTGTCTGCGCTCGTCCGCCGCCTTTTTCTCTTCTCCGACCCCGCAGCTCTCTCTCTCTCCGATAGCTCCGTGTTAGTGGCACCAGTCCAGTGTTTCCATGTTTTACTCGTGCTATTTCTCCATGTCGAGAGTTTGGTGTCGCACATATTGCAACTGACTACGCATTCTTATCCTTTTCTCCGATGAGCTGAAAATAACAGGAGTGTGTCCATCTCACAAATGCAGAATCCGTCTCTGCAGTCATCTCAACCATCTAATTCCAGCAACAGAAGATAGACAAACTATTTTACCCATGGAATTTTTTCTCTGGTGCTGTTTTGTGGTGTTGGTAAATTCACCACTTAAGGGAAAAACTCAAATGATATGCGCACGCACAGTTAAGCTTTACTACCTTGACAATGCAGCCTGTTCATTACCATAATAAAATAGTCTGTCAAAAATATGGAAAAAACACACTGCTCAGTTTAAATAAAAATAAAGTTTGTGCCGTTAAGTGTATCACCGTACCGACGTGATGTTATGCTAAACATTTTGTCAACAAATGTGAAATGTCAAAATTGTTGTTTTACATGGATATTGGAATGCGAGTGAATTAGGCTACATAATAATATTTTGGCATTCAAATACATCGCGAACATGGAAAAATTTGATTTTGTGTCGAATGAGAGACCCAATGTTGGTTTCAGTTTCGTTTTAGCCTAAATTAATTTGTTTTGGCTTGTCGTTTATATAGCCTTGCTATAGTTTCTTATATTTTTAATTCTTGTTTTTTTTCTAAATACTGTTAATTGAAAGATTTGTTGTGGAGTGAGGGGAACTAAAATAGCCTAGCTATGTTTACAGTGTTTATAATGTTTGTAAACATTTCGCATCGGCATTAGGCCTTTTTCTGAATGAAATAATAAAATGCGACTTATATTTTTTTTTCTCTAAAAAAACTATTTTTTTTATTAAAAAATACATTAGCACAATATTTTCACCATGTCAGCAAACCTTTTTTTAAATATTTTGATGATAAATAATGACTTTTTAAACTCCGTTTAACTGATTGATTAATCGGTCAAATTCTACGGTCTGTTTAACGTTGTAACCGGTTAAAAATGACCATCCCTAGTTTGCAGTTCGTATTGTAATCAATCATCCGGGGGAAGTAAGGTTATATATATTTGTTAGAAGTTTATCATATTTCACCTAAGTCTTGCCTTAAAAGATTACAATACTTTTTTTTTAATAACGATGTGTGCAGATAAATGTATAGTAAACTATCCAACATTCTAGAAAACTAAGAATGGTTTGATTTCATGGTGACTAAGTAAAGGTGTAGTCTGTTAAATCTGTGTCTTTTACTAGCCAGTTTCCAGCCGTTCATTAGCAGTTGTCAGCCTCATTAAGATGGGGATCACTGGGGATTTGGAGGGAGTTGGTGGGCGTATCGGCGTCTCTCAGCAGCAACTGAATTCATGTTTAAAATGCTACAAATCAACTTGCGTTCTATTTGAAAATGAGTCAATTAGTGGGATAGGTACTGATGTTTATGTCCGTGACCATTGAATATCTGAAGCAAACACACATTATCATGCTCCTCACAAATGCATGATGATTGTCAATAATAGTTATTGCACCGATCAGGAAATTAGAGGAAGAGACTGATCACTGATTTATTAACAGAGTGATTTGGCAACCAGTAAGCCGTATCTAAACACATAAGACAAGCATCCATTACAAGCTTCAGAACTGCTTCATTGAGGAGTAGTGTCTATGATTTGTTTCTCATCTGGCTGTTTTGTTAAAGGGGTCATATGATGTTGCTAAAAAGAACATTATTTTGTGTATTATTTTGGTGTAATGAAATGTGTTTATGTGGTTTTAGGTTAAAAAAACACATTATTTTCCACATACTGTACATTTGTTTCTCCTCTATGCCCCGCCTTTGAAAAAAATCGATGCTTTTCAGAAAGCTCATCGGTCTGAAAAGCGAGTTTGTGCTGTGATTGGCCAGCTATCCAAAGCATTGTGATTGGCCGAATACCTCAAACGTGAGACGGAAATATACGCCCCTTACATATTGTGATGAGGCCCTGTCTGGCCGAGCATGATTTCAAACATGAAAACCCATCATAAACTAGGCATTTTTTTGCATTCAGTGGGGACATAATTATGGGTTATATTGACTTATACTGTCTTTTTACGAGCTAATTCTGTTATTAATTACCCTTTTTTCAAACCCCTATGACTTTCTTGAATACAAAAGGAGATGGTAGGCAAAACTTTGAAAAAGCAAAGTGAATGGGGCGACAAAGCACCAAAATTAAAAAAAAAAAATTGGCATTTTTGTGAAATGTTAATTTCAAGGTTATTTATATCCAACATGGACTATAATCATGGTAGTTTTTTTTATGTTTTATGTTATTTTTGAAGCGTCCATCCCCAATCACTGGAAAAGATCTGAATCTCCTTCTGTAAATGTTGACAGAATTTTTATATTTGGGTGAACGGTTCCTTTAATATCTACAGTTAGGCAAAGAAGGAAAGAAGAAAAGGTGGGAAGCTGATGTCTTCTGAGCCCATCCATGATGCTAGCAACATTTCACAAGGCCGAGGAAACCGTCTGATCATTCTTGCCAAATGAGAGCCGTAGGAACCCATACGTTACATTCCTGAACGCTGCACAAACAATAAATTCAACTTCCACAAAGAGCCCAGTCACCCAGTTTTATAAAGCCATAAGGAAAGAAAACAGGCTAGCGAGGAGAGGCCGTAGGCTAGAGTGAAGAACGGCCGGAGGGCTAGAGTGAGCAGAGGCCGGCGGGCTTGAGTGAGCAGAGGCCGGGGGCTAGTGTGAGGAATGGCCGGAGGGCTAGAGTGAGCCGAGGCCGGGGGGCTAGAGTGAGCAGAGGCCGGGGGTTAGAGTGAGCAGAGGCCGGAGGGCTAGAGTGAAGAACGGCCGGAGGGCTAGAGTGAACAGAGGCCAGAGGGCTAGCGTGAGCAGAGGCGGCGGGCTAGAGTGAGCAGAGCCGGAGGGGCTTGAGTGAGTGGAGGCCGGAGGGCTAGAGTGAGCAGGGGCTGGGGGCTAGAGTGAGGAACGGCCTGAGGGCTAGAGTGAGCAGAGGCCGGAGGGCTAGAGTGAGCAAGGCCGGAGGCGAGAGTGATCAGGAGGCCTAGGGCTAGAGTGAGAAGGCCGAGGGCTAGAGTGAGCAGAGCCGAGGGGCGAGAGTGTCAGAGTCCGGGAGGCTAGAGTTGGCAGAGGCCCGGAGGGGCTAGAGTGATCATACCGTAGGTGCCTAGAGTGAGCAGAGTGCCGGAGGGTAGAGTGAGCAGAGGCCGTGAGGGGCGAGAGTGAGCAGAGGCCGAGGGCTATAGTGAGCAAGGCCGGAGGGCTAGATGAGCAAGGCCGGAGGCTAGAGTTTTTGGAAAAAGCAAGGCCGGAGGCTAGTGAGCAGAGGCCGGGGGCTTGAGTGAGGAATGGCCGGAGGGCTTGAGTGAGCAGAGGCCGGAGGGCTAGAGTGAGCAGAGGCCGGGGGCTAGAGTGAGGAACGGTCGGAGGGCTAGAGTGAGCAGAGGCGGAGGGCTAGAGTGAGCAGAGGCCGGAGGTCTAGAGTGAGCAGAGGCCGGATGGGCTAGCGTGAGCAGAGGCCGTAGTGGCTAGAGTGAGTCAGAGGCGGAGGGGCTAGAGTGAGCAGAGGCCGGGAGGGGCAGAGTGAGCAGAGGCCGGAGGGGCTCAGAAGTGAGCAGAGGCCGCTAGGGGCTAGAGTGATCAAGGCCAGGGAGGGGGCTAGAGGTGAGCAGAGTGCCGGAGGGCTCAGTATCAGAGGCCGGAGGGCTAGAGTGACAGAGGCCGGAGGGGCTAGAGTGAGGAACGGCCGGAAAAGGGGGGGTTTTAAGTGAGCGGCTGTGGCGTGCTGAGACTGCGCTTCTGGTGGATTCGACGAAGGTTCTGCGCCGGAGGGCTTCCCGTCAAACCACATGTGACGAGCCCGTTTCCCAACAAAACACACAGCACCTTCACGCATGTCAACGGCGGCGGCCACAATACTACAGCGGAATAAAAGTACACCTTCTTTCTTTGCGTGAAATTTGGGCGCATTATGCAATCTTCACACCTAGTGAGGTAATAGTGGGGGCGTGTAGAACGAGCCTTTTTGGTAGGTGTTGGCTGACTCTTATCTTTTATACAGAATATCTCTGGATTTAACTTTTTTTGCAACTTTACAGATCTTCTTTAAAATAAACCACTAATAATAAGCAACTGCATGAAGACGGTATGCTTGTCAGAACCGGGGGTTAGGGAAATGGTTCCAAAAAGTTTATTTATTTATTTTTTATTGCAAAATGTACCAATTGATGCAGGGTTTATAATACAAGGTAAAATGTAGTGGTCTGTTCGCCTTTATTTCAGTAGGACAGTATGGAGAGCAGCCATAAGTCTGGTGGCTCCACTTATTTTAAAAGAAAAACATTTTAACAAGTAATATTCTGCTTTTCTTACAAAGTAAATCTAACAAATAATTAGGTTAGTTATCAGTAGAACAATTAGGGTGTGCAATATTGGCCAAAAATGATGTCTCATGATTTTCTAAGTGTTTGTCAACTATAATATTTTTTGTCAGTAACTATTATGTTTTTGTGCTGCTGCCTTGGCTAGGCTTTTAAATGCATCGTCTTTGATGTCGATTTCTAATGTTTAATCAGTTAATTGGTAATAAATATATACACTCTGAGTCAGAAGTTTTTTCCTTTTGCATAAAGGCTGGTCCTGTCAGTAGAAATGAAACTGATATAACAATATATAAAGTATTTGTTAGTGAATGTTAAATGTTACATGTAGATTTTTGGACCTACAGATCTTTTAACTTCTGCTTTAAAATTGTTCATAATCAGTTATTGTTGTTTTTTTAATGTTTGTAGAATATGGTAGTTATGTTAAAACTATTTTTGCACCATATTTGCTATCATAGCCTTTCATTTATACATAATTAACAAGACAACATTAGAGAGAATATGGATTAATGTGTTTTTTTTAAATATATATAAAATAGTTAAATTGTCTAAATAATCAAAGAAATGTGAAACTGGATCGTTACATCTGGACATCAGTAGCTTGTAATGTATCAGTAGTAACATGTAGCTTGTAATGTGCTGTGGAGATTTGACCATCCTGATTTTGAGGTTTCGGTAAACCTCTGTATAACCAAAATTTGTTGTGTGGCATGACACAAAAACTGCTGCTGTGATTCATTCCCCTGTGATCTTATCCATATATGAGCTATTCTCCATAGTCTGCTTTCTAGGGTTCAGATGAGGAGTGCGAGAGGATGTAACTGTGTTCTGACGGTTTGGTTCTCCATTCACAGCTCTGTTTCAGTCTGTGTCTACGGACTCTAGAGAGTTTTCTGACGTTCTGCAGATTCTCTCCTCCAGCTACAAGGACTCTTCCTCCACCGGGACGTTTGCGTACTCCAAACCTCGCCTAGTCCACAGCGAACCGCTGGAGAAAGACGTGAGTGTTTCACTCTTCTACTGCGGTGCATTTTACTGCATGTTATGGACTGTGTGCAAACGTGAACTCCTGTTTTCAAATGGCTGCAAAATGTATTGAAGCATCATTATAAGTGAGGAATATTTATGTAGATGGATTGTTTGTCACAGAATCAGAGTATGTGTAGCACTGAGTGTAACATCTGATTGTAGACCCTTAACATGATGGGCTTTCAGTGTACAGCCTGTTCAGTGTTTTTTTATTTTCTTTGTTTGACGCTCAAGGTCAGTGCACACAATCTTATCAAGAGACAGGAATTGCTTCTCAAGACTCAGCAGTAACAGTTTTTTTGGCCAGTAGTTCAGATCATCACTTGCCCTGCCATTGCTGCAAAAACTTGTTTTTCCTATGTACATATTTTTAAGCACTGAATAGGTTTGTTTTTATGAAACATTCGATTTTCTTTGCAAGCCAGTTTATCACCAAAAGTGTATTGCTTTCATTGTTTTGCTTTCATTGTTTTTTATCAAATTTCACATGCCAGTTATATTTTAAAATTCTCAATTCCAATTTCAATACCACAGGAAAAACTACTAGACTAATTAATATAAAGATAACATATCTTTCTTTCTTCCATGAATGACAAAATGAAATGTATTGAGGAATGTATCTGACTGCTCTGTTTCAAGCAATTAGAGTGAAAGGAGACTGGAGCTTTCAAACTTTAAAATAGTCAAAATGGTCCATATGTGAGCTATATTCTGTCAACAAGAGCAAGTACTTTCTGCTTGTGTTGTGTGGTAGAAATCAAGAAATCATGAGTTTGGAACAATGTAAGGGTGAACAAATTATGACAGGATTTCCATTTGGGTGAAATAATCCTTTAAAAACACACATTCAAAATAAAATAAGGTGTGAAGCACATCTTGGTCAGAATCACAATGCATTTTATTGGGCAAATGCACATACACACACAGACACAGGCAAGGAATTTGTTATAGTTTCTGGGAGCTCTGAGTACTTGCATACACATGTGGATTAAGTAATGTATGCAAACTTAAATATAAATATGCATTTAGATAAATAAAACATACCACCATAACACATTACACTGTAAAAGTAAGACGACAGTAACAAATTATAATCCGTTTATAATCCCAGTGTGTCTCGTCAGATTGTTGTCTGCACAAATCCAAGTAATCTCATTCTTCATTCCTTCTGAATAATTATTTTTATGCGGTCAACTGAGATTCAAGCGTGGCTTTAATGCTGTGTGTGTAGTTATATGTCTGTGGTTATGAGACCAATTTTGAACAATAATACTTTCAGCTTTATCTGGATGTTTGAGATCGATCTTTGTGCATCAAGTATAAGAGTAATCTTGTGATGTTTTGAATGTGCAGTTCATGGAGAAGCGAAGGGAGCTCAAGCATGATGGGCGCACAGAGAAAGAGCTGTCCGAGACGTTCTGCTTCCTGCTTTGTGATGCCCAAAAGGTAAACAACTTCCTTTGTTCAGCCATTCATTAGTTCAGTGCATTCAGACTCCGAGTATCACGCAGTGAGGTTCAGCTAAACAGATGATCATTTGTCTTTATTTGGTCACTTTCTGATGTGGTTTTTCTTGTGTGTGTGTGTGTGTGTGGGTATGTCGTGTGTGTGTGGGTGTGCTGGGTTGCAGTGGTGGTGTGTGACGAGCGACGTCTGTTGGCAACAGCTGGATGAGTATGTTGGGGAATCCATCAAAAGGTGAAATAACCTTCAACAATTCTATCTAGACTTCCTAACACTCATTCTTGAGTTTTGGTGGGTCATATTTTGTTAGGAGTCACAGGGAATGAAATGAGAACTACACTTTATGAGTGTCAAAAGTTCTTAATGTGCATTAATATTATGTGTGTGTGTGTGTGTGTTTTTTACCAAAACACCAAAATTAAAGTTCTCTTTTAGCAGAAACTGAAAATGTAATCATCAAATGTAAAATCCTTTATAGCACTAATTCTAGAGTTTTGGTAGGTCGTATTTTGCTAGGAGTCACAGGGACTTATTTTGCTGTACAATACTATTACTAGATTAATATTTCTTTATTTTCTGATATTTCATTTTTTTGATGTAAAATAAAAATACAAACAATTTTAATTTGTGATGCATCAAAATTTATATGTATGTTTTACCAAAACACCAAAATTAAACTTTTAATTTAGCCAAAACTGAAAATGTAACCAAAAACCAAACATTTAATTTGCACACAAGGCAGTTTTTATGTCAAATTTAAATTATAAACCTCTCATAAAATTAATATTTATAGCAATGTTTATTCTCCAATTTATTCTTGAAATGTAAACAATTAAATGCTAGGTGTAAAACATTTTTTACATTTATTCAAACATTCATTAAATAATGAAGACAACAGGTTAAGTAAAAATACGAATAACTATATATTATAGTGCATCTACAGTGGGTACGGAAAGTATTTATACCCCCTTAAATTTTTCACTCTTTTTGATATTGCAGCCATTTGCTAAAATCATTAAGGAATTTTTTTCCTCCTTAATGTACACACAGCACACCATATTAACAGAAAAACACAGAATTATTGACATTTTTTGCAGATTTATTAAAAAAGAAAAAAAACTGAAATATCACATGGTCATAAGTATACACATTGCTCAGTATTTAGTAGAAGCACACTTTTGATATAATACAGCCATGAGTCTTTTTGGGAAAAACCTGGATTTTCACACCTGGATTTGGGGATCCTCTGCATTCCTCCTTGCAGATCCTCTCCAGTTCGTCAGGTTGGATGGTAAACGTTGGTGGGCAGCCATTTTTAGGTATCTCCAGAGATGCTCAATTGGGTTTAAAACAGGGCTCTGGCTGGGCCATTCAAGAAAAGTCACAGAGTTGTTGTGAAGCCACTCCTCTGTTATTTTAGCTGTGTGCTTAGGGTCATTGTATTGTTGGAAGGTAAACCTTCGGCCCAACCTGAGGTCCTGAGCACTCTGGAGAAAGTACTTGGTACTAGATATCCCTGTACTTGCTGATCATCTTCACTCGAGTGCAACCAGTCGTCCTGTCCTGCAGCGGAAAAACACCACCACGCATGATGCTGCCACACCATGCTCATGTTGGACATGTATTGGACAGGTGCATGAGCCAGTGCCGGGTTTTCTCCCACACAAATACGCTAGAAGTAAGGCCAAAAAGTTCATCTTGGTCTTCATCAGACCAGAGAATCTTAACCATCCTTGGAGGCCTTCAGGTGTTTTTTGCAAAATCCATCAGGCTTTCATGTGTCTTGTCAATGAGGGAGAGGCATTCCGCGGGCCACTCTGCCATAAAGCCCCCCGACTGGTGGAGGGCTGCAGTGATGGCTGACTTTCTACAACATTCTCCCATCTCCCGACTGCATCTCTAGAGCTCAGCCACAGTGATCTTTGGGTTATTCTTTACCTCTCTCACCAAGGCTCTTCTCCCCCGATAGCTCAGCTTGGCCGGACGGCCAGCTCTAGGAAGAATTCTGGTCGTCCCAAACGTCTTCCACTTAAGGATTATGGAGGCCACTGTGCTATTAGGAACCTTAAGTGCAGCAGAAATTTTTTTGTAACCTTGGCCGGATCTGTGCCTTGCCACAATTCTGTCTCTGAGCTCTTCAGGCAGTTCCTTGACCTCATGATTCTCATTTGCTCTGACATTAACTGTGAGCTGTAAGGTCTTATATAGAAAGGTGTGTGGCTTTCCTAATCAAGTCAAATCAGTATAATCAAACACAGATGGACTCAAATGAAAGTGTAGAACCATCTCAAGGATGATCAGAAGAATGGACAGCCACCTGAGGTTAAATAGATGAGTGTCACAGCCAAAGGGTCTGAATACTTAGGACCATGTGATATTTCAGTTTTCTTGTTTAATAAATCTGCAAAAATGTCAACAAATTCTGTGTTTTTTTGTAAATATGGGGTGCTGTGTGTACATTAAGATGGAAAAAAAATTAAACTTAAATGATTTTAGCAAATGGCTGCAAAATAACAAAGAGTGAAAAATATAAGGGGGTCTGAATACTTTCCGTACCCACTGTATTTAGGAAATGCTCTCTCTCGAGTTTTCTAGCTGGATAATGAGTTTGGACATGAATGGGCCTTCCTAAGTAAATGTACGTTACATGGATGGCAGATTGTTTAAAAAATATGTTTTTATGGCAACTTTTCGTGGTTGAAACATGATTGACCCGTGATACATCAGATGGTTATTTTGTGCTGTAACTAGTTAGTAAGAAACTGATCAGGCGTCTTACAGCGATCTGTCACGCCAAAGAATCAAACAAGCTTTAATGTTTGAGTTTATGAGGAGTATTTTTTTAAAAGAGCGGGCTGGATGTGGAGTTTTGCAGGGCCCCATGGGCTGGCAAAAAAAAATTGAATTTTCGAGTAATCATTTTTATAAATGCACGTCACTTCGAGAGCAATTCTCAAAAGCAGCCGAACGATCTTTTCAGTATTTATTCGGCACACAAGATTCGAATTAATGTGAATCTTATCGTTAGTTTCCTCTAGATGTCACCCTTATTTACCTTGAGCGAGTTGACAAGAAATCATGGCGTTCATTCTTCAGCGCTATCTGGCCAGCGGGATCGCAATGCTCAGGGAAATGTGCTATAGTAATACTATAAATCTGCGAAAGCATCTGATATCACGCATAAGGCGCCATGATTTCCGCAATGAATGAATGGCGGATGGCACGGCGCACTGTTTTGTTTACTACACACATACTAAAGCGCGGATGACGCTCGCGGCGTTTTCAGCTTCTGCCGTCTCACTATACGATGATATGAACACGAATGTCATCTCCAGCTGCTCTGAGAGTCACTTCATTAGCATTTACCGTTTCATTTGAGAAAACTACCATCATATCACATACACAGCAGCTGCAAGTTCCTCACGGCAACCCGTCAAAATAAAAGTTTAGTTTAATGTTCTACTGTCAGAATATATTACTATTTAGCAGTCTAAAGACTTAATGCTACTACTGCTAATAAATATTAACAAATCTTTATTTTTAAAGGAATAATCACATCTGTTTTCTTTTTAATTTTAACAGTAAACCTCTGTTGTGCAGCACTTTGTTTGCCAAAAAATAAAAGGATTTAATTTTAATTTGATTAGGATAAATTAAATTAACATTTTATGCCTTCGTCTGATTACCAGAAAAATTAAGAACATCTTAGAGGCCCTATTATTGTTTAAAAAAGGACCCTATACAAAAAAAGAATAGGTTTAAAATACAGGCATGTGGTTCTTAATTTATTTTTTATTAATTCACCATTTGTAAACTGATGTTTACTGTTCATTTTTAGAAATATCAATAGCATTTGTATTAAAACTATATTCACTGAATTTAATCAAAAAAAAATCGAGAACGAGATGGCAGGACCATCTTGAATCGATACCCAGCCCTAGTGCGCCACCAATGGAAAGGAATCAAGAGCATAATAAAATAATTGTGGTGAGAGATTGGTAATGAACTGCTATGAACAGGAGGAAAACACCCGTGACTGAGGTCACTTATGAACTGTGTGAAATGGAGAGCTGTTTTTGAGATTGTTTCATGTTCTTTGCTTTGTTGTCTTGACCAGTGAAGTGTAATTTTTGGCATCTGTACTGCATCCAGTGAGTAATGATTATGTTGATGTTGCAGGTGTTTACCTGTGTCAGTTTTCTGATTTACTTCAAATCAGCCCCATTGAGCCTGGATTTACAGGAAACATCATCATATTTAAAGTTATAAAGGTACAGCAGCAGCTTGAATGATGTTGTTTTCAAAGGAAACATTAGTGTTGTGGAGTCTGAGAAATGTCCGGTCTTTTGTCCTCCAGGGTAAAGTGAAGAGTGTACATGACTCCATGTCCAAAAGTATGGATCCTACACCTAAATTTGACAGTCATTTCTCCAAGAACTCAACCAGAGTTACGTCTTTACAGTCGTACAGGGCATTCGAGTACACGCAGGTAAAGTCCTTCAAATAAACTCGAGTAAAATAACTCCTATAGGAATAAAAATATTTTATCAAATGCTCATGATCACATGCATTTGCTGTAAGATGGCTGCTTTCTTCACAGCAATACTTTTACGAGTATGTGGATTTTGAGGTTTCGTCCAGGCCGAGACACTTGTGTCCGTATGCGGTGGTCTCTTTTTACTTTAAAGGCAAAGAGGCTTCAACAGCGGCCCCCAAACCGCTGCCTCCTCTCAGGTATCTGACTGCTCTCCTTTACTCTCAGTATTAAAACGAGGACTAGGAGACTTAAGGACAGTTCCTTTCCTAGAGCCGTAAACGTTATGAACCCTGCGCTGGAATGCGCTGACCTCATATATATTCTTCACTGTCAGTCTTAGTGTAATACACTTTCTGCCGGCCCCCCCATACAACCCTTTTATTTTTTTGTCTTATTATGATTAGGGATATGCCGGTATCAAATATCATGTTGCGATTAATTGCTAATGCTTTTATCACGGTATGCGGTATTATCACGGTATTAAAATTTAGTTTAAAAAAAGTGCTGTCATAATACAGTATAACAGGTTTAATAACTTTTTTCTTATAACAAAAATAACTGAACATTTAAATGCAATAAAGCAATACAGAAAAATGTATAAAGTTAAAAGTTTTACACAGATTAAATTGCAAAAGAACTATAAAGACCAATAGGAATCACTTTACAATAAAACCTCATTAGTTAACCTTAGTTAATGCAACTTAACTACAATTGCTACAGAAGTTATTAATCTTTGTTAAAAAATGCCAGCTGCAACTCTCGATTTTAACATCCTGTTATTAAATATTGTAATTACCTAAGATTAATGAATGTTCAGAAGAATTTTCCATTGGCAGTTTGTTAACTAATGAATTAACTAATGTTAACTAATGAAGCCCTAATGTAAAGTGTGACCGAACAATAAAGAATCAAAACACTTTCAAACAATACCTAGGGCATGTTGTAGTCCAGATTAAAATGTAAAAAAGTTTGAAAATAAATAGCCTATTAAGTCTAAATTTATTTCTGCAGTTTAGCGCCATCTGCTGTCAGAGAGTGAAAGTGTGCTTTCATCCAGAGCTTCTCTCACATGTTCCGCCATGTGCTTCTCGTCCGTGCTTGTTTACATCAGAGTGCGTACGCGTCTTTCACGCAGCATACAGCGTGTTGTGCATTTTGACCAGTTGATGTTAAAGTATTCTTAAAATGCATTAAAAATTCTGAATATTTTGTAATATATAATTATTCACGGTATTTTGAAGTGCCTATGATAACAATATTGTGCATGTTCATTACCGTGATATATCGCATTACCGGCACAAGTCTATTCTGAATACAATACTCTCTTATTGTGCAATGTAATTCATTTTCTTATGTTAAATGTTGGGCTGCAACAAACAATTATTTTGATAATAGATTAATCTAACGATTATTAATCGTTGATTATTTCACTGATTAATTTTCAACAATATATTGTCAATATTCATCCAAACGCAGCTCAGCAGCTTCAGGTTTGCTCTGAAGAGCTGTGTGTGTTAAAAGTCTCTTTTTATTAATATTTTACATATTATAACAACACTTTATAAAAGAAAAAGGATGAAAAACTCCAACAAAGCTCCCCACCCTCACTGCACCGTTATTATACATTATATTATGCACACTCTTATTCTATTCTATACCATATTATTATTTGTTAACATATATATGCATGTACACATAGATAAATATATATACACATGTTCATTCGTATACTATACATATATGTATAGTATATACCTCAGGTCCAACATTGAACCACAATAGATTAAAAAGAAAACAGGAAGAACTACGGAAGTTCTAAGCGGCCATGCATTATTTATTTTTTTCCTTCTTGTTTTCTCATTATAACAACTTATTTTCTCGTTATAACGACTTAACGAGAGTTATTTTCTCATTATAACGACTTAATTTTCTCATTATATATACATAACGAGAGTTGTTTTCTCGTTATAACGACTTCTTTTTTCTTGTTATATCGACCATGATAGTGTTGATGAGTTGTTTTCTAGTTTACGATCGGTGTTTTCAGTAATTTTCTTGTGATCTTGACATAACAAAGGTTGTTCTCTAAGTTACAAAACTGCGCCAACTGGTGGCACTATTGACCTGAATATAACTGATGGAGTGTTGTAGGCTATACTGTATGTCCAATTTTTTTTGGGATAGAATATGAATGACCTCGTGATCACTATCATTTGTACAGTATTGTTCATTAGGCTACAGACATTTAATTCATTCATAAATGTTAAATGCTTGAATCAATATGACTATTTTGTGTATTAAGTTCTTGCTAGATGCATGAGTTTCACCAACGCGTTCTGTGTCATAAAATAATAACTGCTTATTAAAAACCAAGGTTGACGTCACTGTATTCTCTTTGCACCTATATCTTTATTTGTGCTCCTTTGAGGTACATTATTGTTAGTTAAAAAGCGGGGATGTTCTGTTTATCTACAGTAGGACAGACTTCAACAACGTAGGCTATTTGTAATGTGCCTCTTTCCTTATTATTAATCTTTATTGTTAATCATTAAATGTATCATTGATAAGAAATGTGATTATTATGTAAAGTGCGTATAGGCTAACACTATTTAATCAGTGAGGTGCTACAGTGTTGTATCTTTTGTGTTTTCTACACTTCTTTGTGGAAACCACACACACCACCCACCCACATAGCTACATATGAACGCACTTTTCAAACAGAAGCTGTAGATACATGATATCAGTCACATCATATAATGACTACTAAAAATTACAATTTATATATAATTTTCTTTCAAATAAAAGGGAAATTGAAAGTGAGTTGAATCCAAGCAGTTCTAAAAGATTTTAGAATAGTTCTGCCTCCTGAAGGCGCTCCGCCTGTGTTTGCGGTGTTGCTTTGAACATTTAAACATGGTAATTACACAAACACATGTTTAGCGTACCGTCTCTGGAAATATCAACCGTGATTGATAAGCCTTTATTTTTGTATTGTAGACGTATTACTAGGCGAAGCAAAATTAGCTGAAATATCCACAACCTAGGCTACAGTAAGAGCGCATGGTTTATCTGTCCATCAGATTGAGTTTGTTACTATAACAACAGTAGATCAAACAATCATTGTAAAAAAAATAAAAAAAAAACTTTGTCGAGAGCACGAGAAAATAAGTCGTTATAACGAGGAAACAAAAATCGCGTTATGTCGTTATAACGAGAAAATAAGTCGTTATAACGGGAAAACAACTCTCGTTATGTCGATATATAACGAGAAAATAAGTCGTTATATCGAGAAAACAAGAAGGGAAAAAAAATAATGCATGGACTTCCTAGGAAACAGCATTTTAATCAAACAGCAAATATAAAATTTGGATCCATTCGCTCTATGTATGTTGTGTGTGTTCTTTTGAATTGCATTCAGGAGGGCTGAATTACAGTCTTGCACTACAGCGCCACACTGGTCAAACCACATTATTGCAGGCTCTTACATAAGCTTTTTTTTAGTCAACATTGTCGACTAATCGTTTTAGCCCTAGTTGAAAGTAAGTCTTAGTGCAGTTCAGCTTTATATTGTAAACACATAATTACGTTTGTATTTCATGTTTTGTTGTATGTGCATTATGTGATATATGTAAATTATGCTATCCTAATTTCATTGTACGTATGTAAAAGGAATTCATCATCATTCATCATTAAAATTGTCTTGTGTTGTTCCTCAGGTCCAACAGTCAGCCATCAGGGACGAGCAAAGGTGGGCATCACTTGATTCAGCAAAACAGCATTTTGTTTCAGTTATTAAAGGAACAGATCACCAGTGTTTTCTGTGGAACCCAAAAGCATTTTTTAAAATTAATTATCCGATCTCTTCTCTATACTGCTCCAAAAAGGACAAAAGAACACCATACAAGTAGTTTGTAGTAGTTTTACGTCCTTTGTGAAGTCACTATCACAATAAACCGTCGTTGTATTGAAAAAAATCTTCAAATTCACCTTTAGTAGAATAGGAAAAAAATAACAGAATACGTGACATGAGGTCAAATAAATAATGACAGAATTTTGTTCATTTCCTTTTGTTGTTGTGATAGGTAGGCGCTGTTACACGGTATGGCGAGGGCATTTTGTGAATGGGGGAAAAGACGTGTACCAGGCCAGCCTTCGATCGCTCTCTCAACCTTTCCTGCCCTACAAACTGTGAGTCAACAGCAGTCACCATGTGTGTGTTAAGTGACACCGGGCATGTGATAATGAACAATGGCTGTTGTTGTTTCAGGCCAGAGAAGATTGAGATCGGTAAAGTCATGAGCCTGCAGCAGGTCAAGCAGAAGATCCCGTCTGCCCTCTTCTCCTGGAGCCTCTACACGGGCAGCCATGAAGGTTTGAGCACTAATTTAACAGCCTATGCTTTAAACAGCCTGGAGCCTTAAAGTATAGTATATTGTGATATGCATGTTTGTTTTGTTTCTTTATTGGTGTTTTGCATATTAATGTAGGTATGTTAATGAGAAAAGATGATGTGATGTAAATAATGGATCTGCTTTGTTATTGTAGTGTCTAAAAGTGGCATGTTCTGCAGTCTGTTTGACGTGGTGGAGAAAGACAGAACTTCTCCGAAGAGCTTGATCGCATTGCTGCAGAAACTGGAGGAGGAGGGTCTGGTGAGCATCAGTCCTGATTCATGTTTCTGCAGCTGTGTGCGCATGAGCTGATTGTCTCTTCACTGCAGGTGCTGGTGAATATGGTGAAGGACAGAGGTTTTCTCTTCTTGCTTTCTGCCAGTCAAATGGACAACTCAAGCGGTATGATCTAATGATGGTCAAATGCTAGTGTAAAAGTAACCCTATCTTTGAAATATCTGAATGAAATAGACTCTATTTTGATTTTACAGAGCGACGAGGCGGTTGGAAAATGTCCTCTATACAAGCACTTTTTATTTACCGTGAGAAGCGTGACTGGTTGAAGAGCGGTGAGTATTTGGAGAGATGCATGTGGTTAAATTGATGCATTTCCTCTTAGAGCCAGAAACATATTTAATGCAAGTATGCAAACACAGACGGGAATGCTTTGCAAGCACTTAGTCTCACTCTTAACGGTTCTTGTGGAGAAAAGAAACTTAATTTCCAATAGGGGGGGGGGGGATTGTATTGCCTTCAAATGTCTGTGCTATTAAACAGATGTTATTGTTCATGTAGATATTCATAAACGTGCACAGTTTATCTTAATTCAGCTAACTTGGTCAACGAGGTTATCTTCAAGCTAATGTTGTCGCAGTGCCAAAATTCAATAGACTTACTGATACTAATGAGATTTAAAGAGTCTCAATACCAAAGATGAATAAAATACACATTCTAACTGTTTAACTTGGTTTGACTTTTTTCTGTAAATAATAGCATTATTAAAATAAATTAGTATGAACTTAATAGTAAGTTAAAGCAATTAACAATAACACTTTGCTGAAAGCCTATAAGTATAATGCTTTGTAAATGTATTCATATTATAATGCATTGTATATTTTCATAAATGTAGCGACGTTAAAATGCATTATAATATTTGAAGATTTTTGTCATGTGTTTTAATGCATTATACATTCTAAAGGTGTAACAATGAATAGATAAGTATTATAAATGCAACCAGCCTCCTAGGAGGTACTTTGAAAAATGGTGATGGGCTTACCGATTACAAGTTACCCTACTTTAAATGTAATAAGTAGTGTAACTTTTCATTTACTTTATTAAAGTAATGTAACTGACTACATTTGATTACTTTTCTAAATTTAAATTTCTAAATGTTTCTAAACTGTTAATCGCTGTGAAACATGTAAAGCAGGCAGTGTTAACCTTACATTAGTGCTCATCACTGATTACTGTCAGACCTTCATCATTTGAGTTAAGATCAAATGTGTCCTAAACTCCTGAAACATTGCTGTCTCATATTTTAGAGCAGTCAATGCAATTTGGAAAAGAAATCAATCAAACATGCATGTTTGAAAAATATTGAGATGTAACCCCCCTTTGTAATCGTTAACATTTTCAAAAGTAACTAATTTAATTACACATTTTTTTTTTTCACAGAACGTAAAGATGCATTACACCCGTATTGGTAAACACTTATTTCAGGTGTCTTGTGCTGGTACATGTACTTACTATTATAATAACAATAAATTATGCATAATTACATGCAAGTAACCCTAAACCAAACCCTAACCCTATAGCAAGTACATGTTGTTAATTAATATTACTCAGTACTTAAATGTATAATTACACTGTGACAAGAACACCTTAAAATAAAGTGTAACCGCATTTTATTGTGTAAATTAAATTATGTAACGCTCTGTTACATGTAACTATTACTCCCCAACCCTGATAATGTAATTATGTCTTTTTAATGTATAATGTTATAACTGTGGTATTCATATCTACAATGCATTTAAGGGGCATTTACCCAGGCAAATATTAATGCATGAAACTAGGTTTGTAGTGCGTTTAAATAAGTGACCCTGGAGCACAAAAGCACAGTATATTTGTAGGCATTAGACAACATACATGTATGGGTCAAAATTATCAATTTTTCTTTTGTCAAAAATCATTAGGATATTAAGTAAGATCATGTTCCATGAAGATATTCTAAATTTCCTACCATAAATATATCAAAAATTAATTTTTTATTAGTAATATGCATTACTAAGAACTTCATCTGGACAACTTTAACGGTGATTGAATATAAATATTTTGTTATATAAATTTAAAGGTGATTTTCTCAATATTTATATTTTTTTGCACCCTCAGATTCCAGCTTTTCAAATAGCCTAGTTGTATCTCAGCCAAATATTGTCCTTTCCTAACAAACCATACATCAATGGAAAGCTTATTATTCAGCAAACATTTATCTTATGAAGGTGTGGGGTTCAGCGGTCAACCTGAAGGCTTGAAATAAAGTGCTTAACCAATTAAATAACCGTAAAATATGCAACCGGAAATGGGTAACACATGAAGCAAAATTTTCCAAACAGATTGGCTTCTTTTTCAGTCTTATTTTGTTTAATTGTATTTTTTCAATTGATTTTTAAGCTTGCCAGCTGACAGTGGCATCAGAACACAACAATGTACAGAATTTAAAAAAGCTGCTTGCTGAAGTGTAGCAGTTTTCATATGCACTAGAGTGTCTGTTTCGCCGATAAGCAACTTAATTTATTTGATGTCGGTAATGAAAGGTTGTGTCTTGGTAAAGCATCGGAGAGAGATGACAGAGCGGTGTCGTCCGAGCAGGCACAGTCACATAATGCACACAAGAAAGAGGGTTCCGTGTTTCCTGTGTTTACTTCTCCACTGAGCTCCTGAGCAAGGCTCGCCGGCGAGCCCCTGCTGACACAGCGCCACCGTCGAGCAAGCAGGTTATCGAATCCCTCACTCGCCTGCGCGACGGGGGGGGGGCAAGACCTGGCAGCCGCAGGCCGCAAAAGCTACGACCCAAAACTGGACACCAGGGAGAGCTGTTCCAGCGCCCCGGAAGAGACCAACACGGGAGAGCTTCGTGAGGGCCCTAAATTAACAAGCACTGCCATGTTAACATGCTTATGGAGAGAGTTGAAGTGAGAAGAAGTGGGGAGTGCCGGGGTCAGCTGAGGAGAGACCCCTAATAATGACCCGGGCAAGTCAGAGCTGCTGTGAAGCTCTCCAGAGGAACAGAAGAGATCGAGGGAGACGGAGGGAGATCAGAGACGCACGAGCGCACCGCCCCAACTGCGCGTTGAAGAGGAAGATGGATCGACGCTATGGGGAAAGCTCAAAACGCCAGAGAAATCAGCACAGCCGCAGACAGAAGTAAGAGAAGGTGAGGAGAACGAGGTTAGGGCTTGCACCATGAACCGTGTATCAGATTTCTGTTTTCCGATTATTACGCATATGTCATGCATACTGACCGTTAGGTTGTTTATAATGTAAAATTTTTTGCCATTTGCGTTAATCTTGCATCAAGCCTCCACAGCTTTCATGGTGTGGTCGCCAGATGGCATGTAGTTGCAAGTTCAGGGTCTTATGAGAGGTTTGCCAAAATAAAAGTAATAAGGGCTGTTCACACCGAATGTGTTCATTTTGTCAGCCATTTTTAATTTAGTCTAGCTATTAAGCACGCTTCACACCAAGCCGATAACTATAAAGATTATGTCTACAAATCATTTCATAGTAACGAACCGAGTACACACCGCAGCTCTAACGATAAACGAGACAGAGAAATTACTATCGGTCGCGATCAACTTCAGAACATATTAGTGAGATAAACGAATAAAAACTTGACGCAATCAGATTACGTCTCTGCTAGAACGAAACTGGAGAATTTAAAGCGGATGAGCGTGCGCTTAGAATAAACAGACGATATGGTGATGTGGAACCCCGCGCCGTCCCCCCACCCCCATATCGTTATATTAGGGTATCGTTCTTGGCTGGGAACGGCGCCTTTCGACTTTAAAAGTAATCCAGTCCTGTGAGATGTGCTTTTTACTTATTCATTATTTAAGCTCAAGTTACCTGACGTAGCTAGTCGTCTTCCAAGCGAAATAGCCTATTACGTAGGAATAGACTTAAGTCTAAGGACTATTAAAACCATGACAAGAAAGCAGATTCTGCTAATCTGGTTACAAGGGCCATTTTTAGTATCAGGACTAGGCTTAATCTCGGTCGGGAAACCACCCCTAAAGGTTGACGCATTTTAGTATAGTTCGAGTCAATGAAACATTTTGCCTGCTGTTTAAATGGTTAACTGAGTTAAATGGTGACCTAATATTTGTGTCAACAATATAATGCAATGATGGTGTCATTTTGACGAATTATCCTTTTGCGTTTCAGTATGGCACTTTTACCCGTTCCATCCGCCTTCAATTAATTGAATCCTGTTCTCTATTAACACCACAGTAAAAAAAACAAATATGCAACCAGTTGGCAGAAATGTATCCTTTTAACAGAGAAGCTCTGATTTGAGGATTTAAACTTTTGATATCTGGCAACCGCAAACATGAAAGCTTGCGTAGTAGAAGCGTGTTCAGCAGTCCAAATATTTTGTCTCTTTTTTTCGACTTTGGTATAGTTTTTATTTTTTTAAATACATTTTAGTCTTGTCTTTTATCGTAAACATTTTACGTGCATGTTGAATATGTCTAGTGATGTTTATGACTTATTGTATCTCGTTTAGCCCTGGAAAAAAAAGCTGGTCCAAAAAACATTTCCGTTAATGAAATTAACCCCTTAGACGAACCTCTTTTACTAGTGTTTTTCTATGTAAACGAAGCGTAAGGACGGAATGACTGTTGCACGAGCGTCTTTGGCAGCGTCTGCACAGCACACGTTTTTTTTCTAGACGCCGTGTCGGTTGCAAACATGCAATGACCTTCTCTTGCAATTTGTTGAATTATTAAACCGATCTTATTGCTGGATGTAAGTGCAATTATTCTTGAAGAACGGAAATGGAACATTCATGACAGAACCATGATAATAAAGTGATTATATTTTGCGCAAAGTAACTGTGATTTACCCATTTAACGTCTATATGCCGCCCTAATGAGAGATCGTGTTTAAAAAATAGGACAGGAGATGAAGATGCAGTTGTTCTCGGATTTGCACTAGTCTGTTTGCCTGAAAATGTGCTTTGAGGAGGCGTTGAACTAGCGCGCTCGTCAAAATGGCTGAAAAACTACATTAGAATTTGTACTTTAATATTGTCAATATTCAAATTTAAAAGTCATTATTTCAGTTACGGTGAAAAAAGCTTTGTGCTCTCCTGAGGCCACAAGAGAGCGCATCGAGCAAGATATAACTAATGCATGCTTATTCAAAGCAATAAAATAACTTCTGTGAAAGAAGTGCATAATGTTTAAAATAATGCTTATAAACCAATTATAATTAATTAAGCTGCTTAAACAACTATAAAAAAAACAGCATCATGCACGTATGCATAGTTTAATACAAAGGACCGAAAACCAATCACAAAAAGTACTTTTTCTATTTAAAAACATGAGATGCAG